>JASPKZ010008855.1:600000-767500 GCA_030220185.1 Diploptera punctata | reverse complement strand
TCGTACTTAATGTTACAATTATTACACAATATTTTTAAAAATCCAGTTTATTTGTAAGGAAATGATCTAACCTGCGGGTTTTTCTATTTTATACTAAATAATGTTTGGAATAAAATTTAACATGGAATACGAAAAAGAAGCACAAATCCAAACGTGAGGTGGAATAGGAGCATGGAAATTTTCGGACTGCGCTACCTAAGAGAACAAGCTGTATATGGTCATACAACCCAATATGCAATCAATTTTACGAGGAGATAATTTGAAATAAATTAACTGCTAATATATTTCACAGATAAGAAACTCCTCTCATGCGCAAGGGAGAGCAACCGTCGGTTTCTTTACTTTAAACCGCCAATTACGAGTATGTAGAGGTTTGTACAGCACTGATGAAGGTGTTGCTATCTTTAACATCGCGCATTTCCTACGTGCTTGTTAATAAATTACACAAAAAGGCAATGCTACGCGGAACCATGGAGAATTTCTCTTCCGTAACAAAGATGTATGTCCTTAGATATCCGAACAAGTATAGACATCATGCACATGTTGAGAATGAACATTTAATTCATTCCTTTAGTTTCAACAGCTGTAAAAAATTAATTTAACAAGCTTTTCAAGGTGATATAAATCTTAATTTATAAATTGGAATGCACCAAATCCTTCCACCTAATTCTGTATAAAACTATATTCAGAGCTTAAATTTAAATAATGACAAACAAACATTTTGACTTGTTAACATCATCATCTTTTCACTCCAAGAATTAGGCAATTGCACGATCCGACTTTATAAAGTATCAGCCCAATGTTTTATAGATTTTCCGATTTAACTTTGATAATCTCTTGTAACAACGGATATCTCTCATTCCATTCACGTGATCAATCCACTTTGTCTATAATTCGTGACTTTATCCAATAAAGGCTGCACTTTTAATTCTTATAGAAATAAAACTGGGCAAAGTGCCAGTCAGAGCAAAAATAGTCATCAATAATGAAATACTAGAACAGATAGCACACTTTAACTATCTTGGTTCAGATATAACGTATAGCTACGATTGGGATATACATAATAAATTAAACCGATATCAAATGATGTGTGGCACCATAAGAAGAACCCTCTGAAAGACTCGAAGAGAAACTCAGCTCAGGTTTTATAAAATTATGGCTGTTCCCGTTCTTTTATATGGATCTGAATCTTGGGCACTTACAAAAAAATATATCTCACACATTCAAGCCACTGAAATTAATTTTTTAAGATCCGTAGAAGGATGTACACGCATGGATAGATTACACAATGAATCAATAAGAAATGAACTGGAGATATGTTCAATACTCGATAAACTAGAAGAGCACAAATACCAATGGAAAGGACATTTAGACAGAATGGACAATACAAGATTACCCAAAAAGATCAACACCTACAAATCACGTGGAAAAGATATTTGGGACGGCCAAGGAAACGATGGACTTGAGACCGGAATAGGTCGCATTGACCTAATCCTGGAAAGGAGGAAGAAGAAGAAGACTTTTAATTCTTCTCTTATATCCTCGTTTCTAATTCTCACAAATGTTGTACATCCTTTAACTTGTCTGAGGAATCTATCTCCGCCGTCTTTATTCTGTGTTTCTGTTTTTTTTTTTTTGGAGCCCAAGTTGTACATCCATACGATACTGTTAGATTTGCCATTACTTTTTTACATTTTTATTTTTGTTTCTTTTTTAATTTTATTTTTTAACGTCCTCTGTGTTGTTCCACATAACGTTTGAAATGTATTTATTTTGGAATCAATCTTTCTTCCATATTAATTTGTTATACTACTAATATAATTATAATCGGCCGCGTAGGTCTAAATGGTTATTTCCCTGCATCTAGTCCTGTGGGTCGCGGGTTCCAACCCGGTGGTAATCGAGGATTTTTAACATGGAAAGAACCAAGAGACAGGTCCTCCGGTAAGGACTTTAAGCCATGGATTCAGAGTATGAGGTTTTTCGGGCTTGCAAAAGAATCTCGAGACTAAATTAGTGCTCTGAGCAGAATTTAACGACTTTCCAAAACCAAGTATTACATTATTTGCCTACTAAATACCTCATTGAGTCGATGTACTGACAATAAGTAACTCAATGACATCTGTAAAGAAATAAGCGTGACTAAATCATCCTTTGTTAAGAAACTCCTTCTAGGGGAGCACTCATGTCTCCACGATGTACGTGTGAGTTATATACATACATTACTACTAGTACTATTGTTGTCGGTTAGGCCTACTGTTATTATCCCTTGGTAATTTTAATGCACTAGTTATATCTTGTAAAAAGATGGGTGTATATAATTTATTCTTAGCGTCTTATAATTTAATATAATGTATATTTAGGTATAGTGTTACAATTGTATAAAATTATTGTGCTGAATGTGTGAAAGAATATATAAAACATTATTATTATATTATTATTATTATTATTATTATTATCATTACTGAGTGGAGAAAACTACGCAACTTGATCATTATGGAAAATCAGACGTAATGAGAAGACTTAAGCCCTGTACACTGGGCAGGTCATGTGAGACGAATGGAGAACGAAAGAGTGCCATGGAAACGTCTTATAAGTAAACCAGAGGAAAAACCTTCAGTAGGTAAACCAAGAATAAAATGGGATTATAACATTAAACATGAATTGAGGGATGTGAATTCTACGCGGAATTTCTGAAAAAAGTTCAAGAAAGGAATATTTAAAGTGGATATGTCCGTGCGACCTTGAACTTCAAGCGACAACTAAATTAAAAAAATAAAATAAAATATATCTTATACCCCCCAAAATAATAATTTTAAATGTATATCTACTTGTATTTTCAACATTTTATTTTTTTATGTCATACATTCCTTTATGTCTTTTTTAGAATTTACTTAATTTATATGTATTGATGCTACTTTATTAGAAACTCTGTTTTCTAAGTAAAAACTAGATTATAATTATTTGACAAAACAATATGGATCCTAAGATATTAACGATTTTATATTCCGATGTCTACATCATATTCCGTAAAATTCCATCTAAATCCGAGAACTAGATTATTTGTCTTATTTATTATACATAATGTTGAAGTATTTGTTAGGAATTTGCTCATATTATGACATATTGTAAATGGTATGTAACGAGTAAAGTGATAAGGCCTGTATAAACAGTTTATACTACATTGAGATGCATTGTTATTCAAGAGACCGTATATTGAATTTCGCTGGCGGCACCAAAACTCAAGAAAGCTCATCTTGTAAGTCATAAGGGATTCGGAGTAGGGAATCATGAATCTCTCCAGACGTGATTTCTTGAAGGATAGCTTTTAAATCTATTCGAGTCGCGGCGGTGGCATACTGTTTGGCATGTCTCGAAACTTCTAGACATCTTCGCCTCTTATAAGCTGAGTTTCAAATTGAACGACCACCATACCGATGGCAAGGCACACCTGAACAAGAATTACATTCAAAATCAGAAACTTTATTGCACATGTCTTACGCATTGTAATAGCATATATGCCTGTCAAAATACGCAACTTAATTTAACATTTAAATTATTGTAATAGAATAACTATATAACATAAATCAACACTTATACACACAATTTTTGTGTTGCAAATTGTACAACCACTGTACATAATAGCCACTGATGTAAACATGTTTCAAGACAATTTTAAAAACAGGATCACACATGCGATTTATAAGTTTCTGCAGCATGTCCATCTCCATATTTTCCCATACAGAGATGATTGCGGACTGCAAATTATTGACATTAGTGCAAAGTTTTCTAACAGAATACGCAGTACTATACACAATTCTCCAGAGATTCTCTGTAGGATTTAGTTCAGGAGAATATGCCAGGCACTCCATTATATATACCACATTCTGCAGGAACTATTCTCATGTGTGGTTTGAAACATGAACAAAATATTATCTTGTTGGAATACTCAAAATGGCTCTCCTGTCATCTCCCCAAAAGGTAAAGGCTTAACCTATTATTTAGTAGAAATTGGTAGTCAGTTGCATAGGGAAGGCTATACGTATTTGTTTGGCTCCCATAACCAAACCCGACTTCGACTTTGGTCGGGATATAATCGCGAACCTCGGATCATCAAGATGCGGATATGAGAACCATGCTCAACTATAATTAAAATCTCGGTTTATAGAAGTTTGCTCTTGTTAGATTCTCATCTGTCTATAAACATTATTCAGATTTTATTGCATGAATCCATGCTCATTCTTGGAATGAGGAAATTTATAATTTATGGGAACGTCCATTAGTAAAGTGCATCTTATGAACTTTTACAAGTTACAGTAGAATTGGCGCGTAATAAAAGAGCAATTTAAAAACATATAAATGGTACTGTATGAAGTCTCGTAGTTATATTCTCTTCTCACGGTAATAAAAATAGCTTTACTACTGCAGAAAATAACGTATTGTTCTTAATTGCACAAAAAAAATGAGTAAATACCTCTCAATGTCACTTACGTAGTGTTTATTGCCTTCTTACAGATCGCATCAAAACATGAACCAAATATTTTAACAAACATGCCCTAAGTTATAAAGATAATACATTTCTTCCGCAAGATACAAAGGCTATTCTATACCACCATACTACCTCTGAATATTCGGTCGTATAAAAATTAACTGCCAGCATTATGTTGATCAATATGATGACACATGTTTCGCTAAAAACAATTACCAACATATCATCGTCGATATCAAGGATGTCGGACTGTTTCGGTTTAAAACTAGTCACACCATCTCTTCACAGGTCGGGCAACACTTATTTTTCCTCATTCATTAATTTTGAGAATTGTCCTCATCATTGAGGGTTTTCTCCAACCAATCTTAGTAATTAACATGAATTAAAATAAATAAACAAATGTAAACTACTACTGACTTACAGATTATCAGTTTGCAACAAACATTCAAAAATCTCCCTTAATTAAAGTTCTCCATCGTTCTCTGTCCTCTGTGTCTTCATCTGTTACACCAAATTTCCTCATTGAATTTTGAATGTTGTTCTTCCAGGTTGTTCTTGGTCTTCCTTTTCTGTTTCTTCTTTCAATTTTCCATGTGTAGACGGCCTTTGATAGTCGTCCATCCTACATTCTTCTACGTGACCATACCATTTTAGCCTTCTGTGTTCAGTCTCATCCATTATATTTCTTTCTGAATTCGTCCATTTTCTAATTTCTGTATTTCTAATTTTTTCCACAACTTTTCTCCAAAAATCTATCTCAACTGAAGTTATTCTGTTGACATATTGTTGTCATTGTCCAAACATCCGATCCATATAACATTCTTTTTCCTATAGGATTATAATTCAGGAAGGTTTTTGCTATTATACTTGGAGACATGCTTTCAAAATGGTGTCTCTCCAGTTAGTCCTATATTTTTCGATCATTGTCGTGCACCACTCGCGATCCTACCAATCTTTTATAATTACCTTGAGTTTGAAAGTTTTGAGTAACTATATCCACATTCCTTTGCCCGGGCCCATAGAAGGCAAAGTTCCGTAGTAAATTATTTAACATGTAGTACTGAATGCTAGACAGTGCTATAATCGTGGAAACTAGAAGGAAAAGGGGGATTAATTTGGCTTGAGAAAGCTTTAGAATATAAATCAATACCAATCATGGCTAGCTACGCAATTAGTAAACATAAGTTAACTAAAAAGAAACTTTTAATTAGAGTCATAGGTCAGATAATTGAAATACAAATAATATAACAAAAGTTTATCTTCTTGACCATTGAAAGACAAGACATGCATGAAATAATATAAATCGGCCATCAAAAGAAAAAGGTCAATAACAATAATAATAAACATAATACATGCACACACACAATCCAGTCCAGCCAAGGGCTAGGGTTCACAGTCCTGATTGCCCTACCCTGGCTTATGGGACTGATTAAACCAAACAGCTCCTTCGAGCTACCGTCGATCTGACCACGACGATTCCGACGATTCCAAAGTTGATGATGACCCTCATATCAATTTGCACAGCTTATTTGAGGCCTTCGATAACAGGGGGAAGATGCGCAGTCACACGCGGCGCATAAAGAAGGAAGAGGGCGTGTACGTAGGAGAGAGGACAACGAAGACAGGAATTTGGCACTTTTCTATAAGATCACTATAGAGGGAAGACACGATGACGTAGTTGTTATGTAGTTTTCACGTACCGAAAAGGTGATTTCGGTACACTCGTAATAGGTTGTATATTCAGTTAATTCCTGAAGTCTATTCTTCTCGTATGATCTAACAACGTATCCATCTATCCATAGTAATTCTGCCCAAGGGTAGGTCTTTCACTGCAATCATAGCATTTTCATGCTATGCTTGCAGCTTTACTAGGGAGTTGTAGGTGTGGTAGCATCCCGTTGCTTTCCACACCAGTGAAGGATGATGATGATAACGGTAAGGATGATGATAACGGTAAGGATGATGATGATAATGGTAAGGACGATGATAATGGCAAGGATGATGATGATAATGGTAAGGATGATGATAATGGCCATATGATTTCGGGGACGTTGGGCCTTAACGTTTTCCTGACATTTATCTTACAGGTGAGGAAAAACCCCGATAAAAACCTCACCCAGAAAAACTGTCCCAACCGGGGATCGAACCCTGGCCCGTTGCGTGACAAGGCAGCACGCTACCTCGAGACCACAGCGGTGGACCTAACAACGTATAATCTGCAACAAATCGGAGAAATCTAATTTCTGAAGATTATATTTGTTTTAACTGGTCAGCAGTTAATGTCCAATTCTCATTTCCATATACAAGTAGTGGTATTGCAATCACAGTATAGAAATTCAGTAATGTTTCTTTTTGTGCTTTATATTTCAATATACTCTGTATTGTTCTACAACAGTTAACATATTTACTCACATATAAGGGGATTCTATCCCAGGAAACCTCCAATATTAGTGAGCAAGTAAGAGTGGGAAAATGGGCAAGTTAGTATTAGTTTGGACAAGTTAGGGTGAAAAAAATGGTCAATCTATCCCTTCTGAAGACTAAAGCGAACCTTCATGTGCGTCATTCAGAGTACTGACTTATACCAGTCAATAGCTCAGGCGTATCAACAACCAGCCGCTTAGTTCACTATTGAAACACCGCCTGGCAAAGTGCAAGTGTCTCTCATTTCAGAGGATGTACAGTGAGTTTCACTCGACCTGCGGCCGATAGCGGGAAAAGTGATTGCAAGTATTGTGTCATCAACTCGCGCTGCCACTGCAGTGTCCACGCTAGTGGCCGCAAGTTGAGTGAAACTCACTGTACTTAAATGTGTGATTGTCTTGGATCCCTGTTTACAGGCGACTGAAAGTGCATTATCTTATAAATCCCTGGAAACAGAACTCTCAAAAGAAAGGACGTTGCAAAGAAGAAAAAAAGAGGAAATATAGAGATACAGAGAGTTGGCTAATTGAATTCGATATTATAATTCATCATTATCATCATCATAATATTTGGCGTAACAATCCAGGTCGAGTCACAGCCTTCCTAAGAATTCTCCTCCAGACCTCTCATTTCTGGGAACTGTCCACCAATTTCTAATGTTCTAACATTTATCATTTTAACGTCTGACTATTATCCATTCTCTGGATATATCCCGCCCAACTTAATCTAGCTATTTTAATATATCTGCTTTGTACTTGGATAATTCACTGAGCAACAAAAAAGATACTTTTTTTTTGTCAGAAAGAAAATATGTGATTCTGATAGTATTTTTCTCCTGAATTCAAATATGATATCGAGTTTTCTCCATCACGCAAGGTTTCCGAGAGACAGGTTTTTATAATTTCAAACACATTAATATTTTTTACATTCGTAACTACACAATATTCGAACTTTCGGACTCACCTAGAAAGTAAGATATCACGATTTTCTGCTATATTTCGCCTGTGGAGCATCCCTTTTGATGGTCCAACAATAATCGGCCAGCGTATTAGGATTCCATTTGCCTTGATATCTCTTTTCCATAGCTGAAATCTCCCGATGAAAGTATTCCCCGTGCTCATCGCTCAATGGTCAAATGGACGAAAAAACGTTTATTAGGAAAATAATTATTTAAATCCATTAATTGAAATTGAAATATAAAACTGTGGGTGATGGAGAAATTCCGAATACATATCTGAAAACACGATAAAAATTGCATTAAGTACAACTATTGGTACTCATGGGACAAAAATCATGTTGGCCAGTGTAATCGGAAATATTGATTATTTTAAAGCCCTTTGTTTACATAAAGACAGTACGTTCCACGTACATAGCCTCAAATCGTTTACACTTTTTCCTTTCATTTTGTCTGCATAATGCCTCTTACCGCTGGGGTGTCGAGATCGAGTCTCGGTCACTTCATATGGGTTTCGTGGTGGACGAAACGTAGCTTGGACAGATTTTTCTCGGGGTTTCTCCCGTTTTCCCCTGCCACAAATTTCATTCCACCATTTTTCCATATCCATCTCATCTATTTCGTTTCATTTCGTTCATCCGCCCCTGTGACGGTGTGTCAAGAGTGGTCGGCCAGAACCCTTGTAGTTCACAGACCCTGTGAATATAGGGGCTTCATATCATCTCTTTCCTCGACCTGACCCTGAGTTGGATACGATTTGAGGATATTGATGTATCTTCTTTATTGTTTTATTTGAAATTAAGATTTATTTCATTCTTATTTATTTGGGTGCGTTATTTAATATAATCAGTCCGGCTTGATTATCTTTGGGCTTCTCAACGGTTATTTTTTATGGGGTTGAATTATTAATCCCACGCCAAACCCTCAATCTGGAGTACCTGAGACTGTTCTGTTAGGGTTACCATGCCTTAACTGAGAGGACCTACTTTTTAGACGCCTATCCATAAGGGATAGGATTTTCTGGTAAGACTGCCAGTCAAACTGACAGCTAAAGCATTATTCTGTTTTAACAATTATATCTACTCGACATTGATACCCAAAGAGCATCAACCAGCCATTTACCTTATCCTTTATCCGGCTTGGAACCGGCACTGAATGACACAAGTACCATCCTGAGGCGGAGATCGATAGTAGTCTACAATTGTATTAGTAAATTATCTAGATGAAGGTTGGTCTATATTAATGAAGATCTGTTTTCCTTAATTTATTCATAATGAACAGCTAAAAGGTAAAAAATATATAAAATTTAATTTGACAAATATGAGTTTATTGGCTGATGTTTATAGACCTAGTGATTTATTCTTGCAAAAAAATATTGTCTCGCACGCGATACTAACCTGACAACCAGAGTTTATCAAGTTTACGATATTTAATAATGAGTATAACCTATTAATCAATGTCCATTCAGTTTACAATCATCATACACTATAATAACTTTCATACGACATAAAATATCTCGAGGCTAATAGAAACAATCATTTAACTTGATTATGATTATAGTCTGTTTTCAATAGCATTAAACTACTTTGGCTTATATTTATTCATAATTTTTATATAAAAATAAATAAAGCTTCTTCTTCTTCATTATTTGTAGGAATTTCATCCTGTTTATTTCCAAAACCACTCCCCGGAGAAAGACGTAGGCCTATTGGATGTGCTTTCACTATCTATCCATCTCTTGGTTGGTCTTCCTCTTGTTCTTCTCCCGTCCATTGGTATATCTTCTTTAGTTTTTTTTTTTTTGCAAGTCATTTGTCTTCCATTCTTTCCATACGACCTTTCCAATAATTTCGTCTGTCTGTAATAAATTTGGTTATGTCATGAATATGGCATTTGTCCCTAATTTCTGTGTGTGTATTTCATCAAATAATGTTTTCCCCTGAATAATTCTTAAGATCTTCATTTCACATGTGCTTATTATTTGCTTAGTTCTTGTTGTATCAGCCCTAGTTTCTGCTCCATATACGATAACTGGTCGAACTATCGTCTTTTTTTTATTGACATATGTTTGTTACGCCATTAAATCTTACATATATCTTGATATTTGTGCTGCTTTATCAGCTTGTTTCTTTACTTCCTTTATTATATTTTAGTGTTTGTTTTTAATACACCTCCATCCATAGTAATCTGCCCGAGGGCAGGTCTTTCACTGCAATCATAGCATTTCCGTGCTATGCTTTGAAGCTTTACCAGGAAATTATAGTTGTGGTAGCTTCCCGTTACTTTCCACACCGGTGAAGGATGATAATGGTGATAATGGCCAGATGATTTTCGGGGACCGTTGGACCCTAAGCTTCCTGACATTTGTCTTACAGGTGAGGAAAAATCCCCCAAAAAACTCACCCATGAGCCTGTCCCGACCGGGAATCGAACCCGGGTCCGCTGCGTGACAAGGCAGCACGCTACCTCGAGACTACAGCGGTGGACATTGATACACCTAAATAATTAAATTCTGATATTTGTTTATAATTTTTCTTTCACTTCTAGTTTTCATAAAAAAATTAATCTTAATTCATTAATAAATAAGTTATATAAAATAATTAATAGGCCTGGTTACCCTTCAAACACCAATAATAATTACTTCAAACTTACAAATTGAGGATAATTTGTTTTTCCTTGCGATATCGTTTAACCCTATGAAATTTATTATATCCAATAAAAATATTATAAATTCGTAATTTGTGACTTTATCATAAGAAACGCCACGAGTGATTTCCAAATTATCGATAAATTCACGACTCACGAAGTGAGGAGTGAATTTATCTGGAGAATTTGTAAATCAAGAGTGGCATTTGTTAGGACTATTTAATGAATAAAATTAAGCTGTTTACTTACAAATCATTATTTAAATACAGTTATTTTAAAAATATTTATATATTTAATGTAAATGGCGATGTTCGAAAACAAATGAGAATCTGTATGTTTCACTTGTTCATCACTGCAATCAAATCATATAATTTATTGCAAAAGGATCGCAATATTGTAAGAATGCTCTCTAGTGGAGAAAAAATGAAACACATCAAACTGTATATTAATTAATTTCTGATGACCTATGATGTAAATATGTCAATTATATTTTTGTGCAACGTTATTTCGTGGGGAAAAATTCGTTTAAGTAAGTGCAAACAGTGGTATAATCAATTGCTACAGATGTTTTTATATTATCTCCCGCAACCACGATAAGGTTACATTCGTGCACTATATACATACAATCTGGTAGCCACATACAGTCGCTGCAAAATAGTCCTATGACGTATTCAGAATGTTAAAAAGGAGGAGCTTGATTTTAAAGTGATAAAATTAAAATGATGAAATCGAGGTGAAAAACGACTGTGATTGGTTGTAAATAAAAAATCATTGAAATGTGTTGGTCATTGACTCCCATTTGGGGCACGAGTTAAATAGTCTATCTAGAAAAACTATTTATTTTTTTCCCACTCGGAAGTCAAATATCCATGAAAATTGTCAGTGCATAAGAATAATAATCTATTTTAAGATGATTAGTGCTGCTATTATTCATCCAGTATCCTGGGAATGAGATAGAAAGTATTGTAAAGAAATTAGATTCAGAAGAAATGTGTTTTGAAAACAAATGTCTTCATAATGTAATTTATGGTAATCAAGTTATATATTACCTTAATATTCTTGTAGGCTCTGACAGCTGGGAAAAAAAGATATAACGATGGATTGAAATAGGCTACATTTTTTACGATGATATAAAGCTTCAAACTATGCATACTTTAGCACCTTGTTAAATCAGCCGCGGTGGACTAGTGGTTATGCTCCTTGCCTCTGGTCCCGAGGGTCGCGGGTTCAAACCCGGCCGGGGCCGATGGACTTTTTAGGATGGAAAAATCCAAGGAGCAAGTCCTCCGGGAGGGACTTTAAGCCGTGGGTCCAGAGTCTGAAGATTTTCAGGCTCGTAAAAAATCCTTAAGCCTGAATGAAAAGGCCTCTAAGCAAAATTTACCGAATTTTCCCGTCCTAGTACTACCTTGGTTTCCTAGATGTCAGTATGAGGCGGAACGCTGACCACGGACCACTCAAATGACATCTATACGAGAACAAGTGTAACTAAATTAGTATGGTTCAAATTCTTTCCTGTAGGGAGAGAGCGCCTACATATCAGTTAAGGGAAACATGGGCATACAAGAAAAAGAAGTTAAAACAGTAAGACATTTCGGTTTTATTTCCTGGTAAATGTTTTAAACTTCTAAATTACTGAGTATAAAAAATGTCTTCAAGGTAAATATTTACATTTTTAACATATTTTTAAATTGCAGGAGATGGAGAGAGTAGTTTCTGGTGACTAGAGGTTAATGAGGCTGTACTACCGAAACTCGTATTTCTCTTCTGGGAGTCAAAATTCATAAATTGTAAGGGATAAATCTTTCTCCGAGATTCAACTATGAGTATAAAGCTTGATAATATTGTGTGCCGGAACTGTAAATTTGTCTTCTAATTCATTCCTGTTAACGTTCATGTTCCTTATCCCAAGAATGAACGTTAAGCTACAAATCTTCTTTTTACAATTTTTATCATATGACTAGTTTCTAAGAAACATGTTTCCAAGCACACAAACATTATTCAGGAAACATATTTGACACAAACGTATAAATTCACAAGCAAGAAGATGCAAGGAAAACGCAGTAGTCATACAATAATGTTAGATTTCTTTAGTCGTTCATACTCTGCCATTTATAATATTAAGATTTTCCTTCAATTATCTTGAATGTCTCCGAGTTTAATTTGTGGCTTTTTCATGGCCAGATTTGAATCACTACCGCTAATCAACTGTTATGTTAAAGAGCGTCGTTAAATATAAGTAGCATCTATCCACTCACCATCAATTATTTATCTATGCTACTAATATTAGAATCGAATAATCTGGTTTATACAGACGAACTATTAGAAGATGTTGAGAATTAATAATAAATAGCAAAGAATGGTTTTAAAATATGCGGAATTTTCTTCAGAATAATTGTATTCCTCATGTAGAAAGGAAACAAAAGGTTAACATATTATGGTTAGGTTCATATCGCTTAAAAACTCCGATATTAAATTTATAAATTATTTTAAGCTTTAATGTTATTTTATTTCATATGATGTCTAATTTCAGTATGCCTACCCTAGAAATGTACAATAAGACCAGAAAATGGAATATTCCAATCCCATCTACTGAAATATTGGCAAAACGGACAAGTGAACATATAATGGCAAATATAATTATTTTTAATAAACATGCAAGATAACCAGTATAAATGATATGGGCATAAGTAACAATGTTTTGACTTGGTCTAATTATTTCATTCTACTACCAAATAAAATATCACGTTAAAAATATATTTTTTTAATAGCTGTAATACAATTTGCATTAATTTTGTCAATTGACAGTACTGATTCTAACGACTTACTTTTGTTTCTTTGCTACGAGTATCCCAAATAACTGAATAAATGCCGATAACTGTCAACTGCCTTGTTGGCATTTATTTACGTTATATTACTTCTATTCGTATTTTATTTTCGAATAATCCTAATTATGTAACAATTGCATACGAACGAATTAATTATGAACATATTTAAGGATGTCGTTCTGTAGCACTTGTTCAATAGGTGTGTAAGTACATCTTAATATTTATTTATTAACAATAATTAAATTTAAAAATTTAACTTAATATGACATGAAAGCACTTGCATTGAATTCATTTATGAATTGATTCCGAAATTAATTTCAACTCATCTGTAAACCACTTTTTTAATCCTTGTAACGCAAATAATTATTAGAACTTATTATTTATTATTGTCCACCGCTATGGTTTCGGGGTAGCGTCGCTGCCTCGTACGCAGCGGGCGCAGATTCCATCCTCGGCCAGGACATGTTTACAGGGTAATGGATTTTTTCGGGGTTTTCCCTCACCTGTAAAACAAATATCAGAAACCTTTAAGCCCCAAACGATCCTCGAACTTCATCTGGTTATCATAATCGTTATTGATCCCTATTAGTTTCGTCTTCCGGGTATATAGGCCGTGGTCCAGTCGTTCTTCTACTCGACGTTTCGTCTACTGCTGCGGTAGACATCATCAGGAGATACTGCAGTCTGCAGCCGACTGTTGAGGAGTTCACAGAGAGCACGCAGTATCTCCTGATGATGTCTACCGCAGCAGTAGACGAAACGTCGAGTAGAAGAACGACTGGACCACGGCCTATATACCCGGAAGACGAACCTAATAGGGATCAATACGCCGGCCGTGAAAGCCTACAGTTATACATAATCGTTATTATTTTCGTCATGTTTAATATGAAGAACAGCGCATGCCAAGAAGAATGTATAATTTTAAACCAAAGGGAGAAGAATGTTGGGAAGACCATTGAAGAGATGGAAGGACCAATTCGACCTATAATGAGATCGGAACAGGCCATTGGGCTTAATCCTTGTTGTTGATGATGATTTAATATGAATGTGTGTATGGATGGTATGTTTTGACTTAATTATGTGTTGTCTCGGAGGAGGCTCTGACATTGAGATGATCCCTCATTTATGAGGTCCTCCATGTCCTTGTGTGGTGAGAAAAGTATGTGTGTAATTCATAGATTAAAATATCTCTCCCAACATGTGTCATTATAAAGCCCGGGTGGCATGAGGCACATAAAATTAGGTATTAAGTGAGAGGTTAAACAGCGTTAAACGAAATTGAATTATTTATTATTAAATCCCTAAGATTTGGAGCCCTACTTTACGAATAAATGTAGGCCTGTAGTTAAAATATTAAATAAAATTGAATATAGACACGGTTACAAAATTGAAATGAATAAAAAAAGCAAGATATGAACGAAACAGGAGCTAATACAATTAAAACTAAGAAAATGATGATAATGATGAATTACAATGTGATGAAAATAGTATTTACAATTGTTTTAAGTACTGTCAAACAACATTTTTTTTAATATCATTTTTTGTCTAATGCCACCAGGTTGTCTTTTAGGACATTTGTAGCTTTCTCCCTTGGCATTGGCGGATTTGTAATCCATTTCTTATGTTGGGGCATCCGGAAGGCGGAGTTACGTTAACCCGATGATATGTTGGGTAATAAATGATAAATGAAGCGCCAGGAGAGTTCTTAACCTAAACTTAATCTAAATTCCAGCCCATAGGCAACCACAGGAACAATTATATGGTTTGGCCGGGAAACAAACCCAGGACCTCATGAACTATAGCCAGAAACGCTGATCACTATCCTGTGAGGCTGGTTTTAAAATATCACTTATGGATTACGCAAAACGCGATTACATTCAATTAAATGAACATCCAGAATATATTCTTTATATCAGTGAGATGGACAGTCTAAAATATGGTGCTCAACAGTCTGTCTCATCATTACCACAGGAGCACATATATCCGTTTGGAGAGGAATATATTAGAATTTACTTTGATTTTTTTGCAGTGATCCAAAAATAGCTATGTGCAACTATCCATGAGGTAAAATACTATTGGGCTGCCCAACTACTCTATAAAGACCAGATGTATCAAATTCTCACACGAGTAGATGGTCATTTGGAAGAAGTGGACAACATGAAGTTGTGGAGGACGTTTATGAATGAGGAAAGAAAAAAGCTACTTCGGTTTGGAATAGTACAAAATTGATAGATTGATTTATTGATCCGTTCTATTTATTACATAACAGAAAGTGTTTGAAATGTTCACCTATTGGCTTATTGCAAGTTTCAATAAGATTGAACTATATTAAAAAGGGTCCACAAGTGCGTAATTATTATAATATTAATATCTCAATATTATTTCCGAGATTTAGTTTTAATTTCTTTAATGGTGCATTCTATCCATGGTAATTTAAGGTTTTTTTTTCAGAGATCTTCTTTATCAGGTACGAAGTTATTTTGTATTTCGAAAATGTTTAATACGGGACCCAAGACTTTACTTCGCTTCCATATTCAGAATTTTATGCTGTTAAAAATCTATCGATTGCGGAGAGGTTTAAACCTGCAAACCTCGAAACTAGAGCGAGCTTAGTAAGGCCTATGGTAATCCTTAGTCCAAAAGAACGAGTGGAGGCATTATTGTTCCAATTAACTGTGTTCTCAGTCTCGAGAGAATAATTCAGCAAAATAATTCATATTTACGTCTATTCGGCCAACCAAAATACACTTTTCGCCTACATATTTTGTTGGGATTATTTGGATTGTCATAATTTTCGAGCATGATCCACACTCCAATCCTTTATCCCTGTCAATGATTTATCAGGTGCTAAAATATTAAAATATGAAATTAGTACCTGATAAATCAGTCTTCCTCAACTAAAATAAAGTTCTGTTAAAATACTTCGTCAACTGCCAGTTGACATGTGGAAGATGAAACATGGTTTTAAAATGCCTTCATATTTTAACTACTTGAAGTTTTCTAACAGAACTTTATATTAGTTGAGGACCACTGATTTATCAGGTACTGATTTTGTATTTTAATATTGTATTACATAACCTCAACAGAGCTTTAAAATTAATTTTAGAAGTATTGATTACACTGATCAACATGATTTTTTTGTCTCATGAGTACCAATAGTTGTACTTAATGCAGTTTTTTTAACGTGTTTTCAAATATGTATTCGGAATTTTTCCATCACCCACAGTTTTTTTATTTCAATTTCAATTAGGCCTAATGGATTTAAATCATTATTTTTTTAACGTTTTTTCGTCCATTTGTCCATTGTAAAATAAAACCAAATGAGCTAATTCAAATGGTTTCAGCTATGGAAAAGAGATATCAAGGCAAATGAAATCCTAATATGCTGGCCGATTATTGTTGGACCATCAAGAGGGATGATCCACAGGCGAAATATAGCAGAAAATTGTGATTTCTTACTTTCTAGGTGAGTCCGAATGTTCAAATATTGTGTAGTTACGAATGTAGAAAATATTAGTGTTTGAAATTATAAATGCCTGTCTCTCGGAAACCTTGCGTGTTGGAGAAACCCCGATATCATATTTGAATTCAGGAGAATAAATACTATCAGAATCACATATTTTTTTTCTTTCTGAGACAAAAAAAAAAGTTTATTGTTTTGTTGCTCAGTGTTAGGTGATTCTTGTATAATCAAATATTAAACTTTGATAGACACTATAATCATTCTAATGTTGTGTCATTCTTCCGTAATGGTTATGGAATTAAGTAACTTTCATTTGCTTATGGCGATGAAGACCATTAATTAAGAAGTAGATGGTAAAAGAGTGCGTGCGTATTGTGAGTGATTAGGTGCAAATACGTTGTGCAAGGAGACGGGAAACAAGAGAAGTATGCTGGGGTGAAGCCCTCAGCCTTAATGACCAAGTGTGTTTTGCATACCTGATCAATTCTCTTCCTACAAGCTCATAGGTTAATGTTTAACACTGCGTAACATGGCAACCTGAATCCTCTTTAAGCTCCGTAACTCGAGTAGTAACAGTTGTCAAATTAAACTAAATATCTCAATGTCTATACATACCAATACTTTTAAATTTCATACTGAGTCACCGTTGATGTTTTGTAATAAGTTAGAAAATAAAATTAGTACCTGAGATAAGGCGGCTGCATGGCACAAGCGGTAAGTCGCCCGCCTCTCAACGCAGGGATCCCGAGATCGAGTCTCGGTCACCCCATGTGGGTTTCGTGGTAGACGAAACGGAGCTTGGGCAGGTTTTCTCGGGGTTTCTCCCGTTTTCTCCTGCCAAAATTTCATTCCACCATTTCTCCATACTCAGCTCATTCATTTCGTTCATCTGCCTCTGTGATGGCGAATCAGGCGTGGTCGGCTGGCACCCTTGTCATTCACAGACCTCTATATATTTATTTAGTTATTTATTTTACCTGATAGAGTTTAGACCGTAAGGTATTCTCTTCCACTTCAGCGGGGTTAAATTAAACATCTAGTAACAATTATGAATTATCTACATAATTAATTATACATAATAGATATAGGCAGGCTACACAATATAAAGTTGACAATGGAAAGAAATAAAAATTGTACCGGTAATAATAATAATAATAATAATATAATAATAATAATAATAATAATAATAACAACAATAATAATAATCAGTCCACCGCTGTAGTCTCGGGGTAGCGTGCTGCCTTGTCACGCAGCGGGCCCGGGTTCGATCTCCGGTCGGACAGTTTTTCTGGGTGAGGTTTTTATCGGGGTTTATCCTCACCTGTAAGACAAATGTCAGGAAAACTTTAAGGCCCAAACGGTTCCCGAAATCATATGGCCATAGCAATCATCATCATTCATATTCATCTTAGGTTAAGCTTAGGATTAGGGACTCTTCTGGCGCATCATCATCATCATCATCACCCATCATATCATCGGGGCAACGTAACCCCGCCTTCCAGGCGCCCCAACCTCAGAAGTGGGTTACAAGTACGCCATACCAGGAGAGAAACCAGGAATGTCGAAAGAGAAACCTGGGGCATTTGAAAAAATAATAATAATCATAACCTATGATTTGATTAAGTAATTGACTTGGTAAAGGAAGTTTAAAATATACAGGAATAATAAAGATATACATGGGTCACGATTACATATTATATTGTCTAAGGAAAAGGGGGCACGCCGTAGCGTAGTGCTTAAGGCACTGCGCTACAAGCCGGAATGTCTAGGGTTCGAGTGCCAATGGGGTCAGGATTTTTAAACTTACCCAAACCTTCTGGCGGCAACATGGTCCTGGGGTCGACTCAGCCTCTAACGGAAATGAGTATCAGACGCTTGTTCTGGGGTTAAAGACGGCCGTCACGCAGGGCTGACAACCCGGCTGATACCAAGTGCCGATTGTCTAGAAAAAGTGGGAGCCTTAACTTCCTACTACCCCTAGGACCTCCTGAGGCCAGTAGTGGATCACTTTACTAAGGAAATATGTAGTGAGTTTTTTCCTTGAACTGTGTTGAGTCGGGCAGTCCTTAATATAGGCGATGAGGGGAGGGAATTCGAGAGTCAGGTGCTGAAACAAGGAAGGGTGAGAAATAGTGAGATGTTCGAAGTAGCGGAACAGTTACAGTTAAATTTTCTGTTGATCGTGTGTTTAAGTTGTGGTGGGAGGATAGCGAATGGAAGCGAGTAGAAATATAAAGGGGTGATGAGGTGGACAAAGTAAGAAGCAGAGGCAATGTATCTTCCGCCTGTCTTCCAGTCGGAGCCAAGACAACATTTTAAATACTGGAGTTATGTGGTCTGATTTACACGTATAACGTGCACAAGTATTATGAACTCGTTGCAATCTTTGTCCGAATGTGATACGTCAGTTAAGAGTAAGTCATAATATAAGGGGCTTCATCTCATCCAATCCCTCGACGCGACACGAGTTGAGGATATTATATTACCTGAAATAACAGTCGTCCTTAACATTAAAATTCATTAAAATTTTTAAGGCCTTTCGGAACTCCTTGTTCTATCTTTAACAGCTGTATTAGTATTGATTGTTTTCAATGAGAATACTGTGTAGAGGGTTAAAATTGTTAAGCGCATTCTCGTTTAGCAGCTTAAATGTTTCGTTTCTTTGAGTATCTCGATGTCTTATAAGGTGTTTATGTTATAGGCTAGTTGTTCCACTCTCTGAGTAGCATTGAGAGTGTATTGTCAATTGTGTTGAATTGGTGACCTGCATATATAACGTGCTTTACAAAACTTGCCTTTCCGTCTTTAAATCTGAAGTCCTTGAAATACTCTTAAATTTTACATTAAAATTTCTGTTGGTTCTTCCGATATAAAATTTATCAAAACTATTGCAATTTAACCTTCATAAAATAATGAAGAGTAATAACATACACTCAACAACTAAAATAGGGCTATATAAAGTTTTAATACTATATAATAAAATGAATTGGGTAATACGAAGACATTTTGGTAAACAGATGAGGACAGAGACAAAACTAAGGTTACATAACATCACGTCAAAAGCTGCTCTAAAATACGGAAGTGAAATTTGGATTTTAAATAAAAGAAACTCTCATAAACTTCAAGTAAGCCAAATGCGCTTCTTACGATCATTGTTAGGAGTTAATAGATTGGATCACCAAAGGAACACTATTATCAGAGGAAAACTTGGAGTAACAAGTTTAAATGAAGATATACAAAGATACCAACAAGAATGGAAAAATCATCTGAGGAGAATGGCAAGAAATAGACTTCCAAAATTGGCATTCCAATATACCCCAACTGGACATAGGGACCAAGGAAGACCAAAACATCGGTGGAAAGATCAAGACCATCTTCGCTAGGTTTACCGTACAGGCCACATGGCCTAAAACGAATTTGTTCATGATAATGATGGTGGTGATGATGATGATGATGATGATGAATACGATCAGTTTTAACCTATGGTAGTGACACCTGGAGCGTCACTAATAGATCAGAGGTAGCCCTAAATAATTTTGAAAAAAAATATACTCAGGAAAATATTTGGACCAATAAATATTAATGGTCAGTGGAGAATACGATGATACAACAAAGAACTGTATGACAAATACAATGAACCTGAGCTTATCAATTTTATTAAGTTAAAGTTATTAGAATGGGCTGGCCATGTACAAAGGCTCTCAACAGACCGAGCACCAAAAAACGTGATTACAGCAAGTTTTATGGGGAATATACGGGTTGGAAGACCCAAAAAACGATGGGAGGATGGCTATTAAGGAAGTTGCTGCAAACCTACTTAAGTGTCGCAACTGGAGGTTTGCTGCGCAAAATAGAAATGATTGTAGGCAGAAGTTAAGGGAGGCCAAAGCTCGAATTTGAGGCAATGAGCCATTGGATGGATGGATTGCAATTTAGCGTGTAGGCTACTTTATTATCATATAAATTAGCATCATCTAATTTATTACAGTTTATATTAATTAGTTTATTATTGATTCTATAAGTTATTTGTATGATTCTATCGTGTTTCTTAAAAGTTTTGGCCAATTTTGTGGTTTAATTGCCTATATATTTAATACAAATATTTTTAAGTCCGTGTGATGACAAGTCTAGAAAATTCCTTGGCCTATTAACTATTTGCTGACCCCATATCCACATGTGTTAACCACAGAGATGTACCACCATCCAGCCAGCATGTCGAGTTATAGGTATTATAGCTGACTTTCTAAACCTAGAGCCATCACTTATTGAAGGCACCCAAATTCCTCGCGCCGGTTCCATACTGGCCGAAATTCCATGAGAAAATATCTTCCTCCTTGAGAACTTGTCCAGTAACTCTGCGCCAAGACATGATGCTCAGAACATTCGGCTGTGGCGCAGGGTATTTTTAATGAGTATGTGATATTATGGCGTTTTAATCTCATATTGATATAATATTTTAGTTTTATATAATAGAGAACTTTATAGGTTATTGAAATTAATTGCTCAAATAATCTGGGGTAATGTTGTTGCTTCGTAAGCAGCGGTACCGGGTCCGAACCCCGGTTAGGAAACTTTTCCTAGGTGAGGTTTCTTTCGGAGTTTCTCTCATCTATAAAACAAATGTTGGAAGACTTTAAATTTCAAGTGGTCCCATAATATCATATTTCCATCCTAATATCATCCATATAAAATTCACCTTGTTTAGTATGATTGACTGAGTAAATTAAGTGTCCTATCTGAGTTATAGTATATGGATGCGAAACATGGAGTCTTACTTTAAGGGAGGAAAGAAGATTTCGAGTATTTGAGAATAAAGTTCTTAGGAAAATGTTTGGACCAAAGAAAGATGTACAGACAGGTGAATGGAGTAGACTTCATAACAATGAACTACATGGTCTTTATAGGAAGTAAGATATAATAAGAACAGTTAAGTCTAGTAGACTGCGAAAGGCAGGACATGTGGCACGTATGCGGAATGAAAGACGTGCATGGAAGCTTCTTGTAGGAAAACCAGAGGGAAAACGTCCAGTTGGTATACCAAGAATGAGATGGGAGAATAACATTAACTATGATTTGAAGGAAGTGGATTATACAGGGAATGATTGGAAAGCATTAGCTCAGGATAGGGATGTATGGAGAGCTTTTGTTCCCGCGGCCATGAACCTACGGGTTCGACAGTGCCAGTGAGTAAGTAAGTATCTGAAATGTACGTTGTCTCCTAGGTGGCCCTAGCATTGGACTGATCGCTCATTTAGAGAGGCCTTTCATGTTCCTTGTGTGGCCACAAAAATACTTGTATATGAACAAAATTAACATATCGTGCCCTTACAGGTCCCAAAAAAGATATGTGCATGATCCAAAGTAACATATCCTCTCCCAATAAATCGTGTTCCTGTAAAATTGGATATCGTGGGGTATGTTATATTACCCATAAGTAAAGAGAAAGGGAAATTATCTTATTTTATTCTACCTTTAACAATTCTACTTTATAAATGTGTCACATTTACTGCAAGTCATCAGAGGTCTGAAACCAATAGCTATTATTCCACCCACGTGTTGTGGCAGTGACTTGAAGATTGAAATAGGTTCATAAGATACAATAATTATGTTACTCATCCCTTATTTATCGTAGATTGAACGGGATTTCACTGAGAGAAGAAAGCCGTTAACTCGATAATAGATCGAGTTTCTAGTCATCTGGATTTCCCTCTGTGCACGTAGCGTGAGCAGAATGCAAGGCATTTCCGGACCCACTGAAGGAAGGAAGCTGCCACGCTTACAGCTATAGCTTCACTTGTTGTACTCACTGGTAAATACAGCTTTATAGGTTATGCATCATGTCCCAAAAGTATTGCTCTGATTTCGCAATACTTTATCATAAGTAATGCCACGAGTGAATTTATCTAGAGAATTTGAAAATCAAGAGTGGCATTTGTTAGGACTATTTAACGAATAAAATTAAGCTGTTTACTCACAAATCATTGTTTAACTATAGTTATTTTAAAATATTTATATATTTAATGTAAACGGCGATGTTTGAAAACAAATCAGAAATCTGAGGTTACGTTCATTCACTGCTGCTTGATCATATTATTTATTGCCAAATAAGATCGCAATATTGTAAGAATGCACCTAAGTGGAGAAATAATTAAACACATCAAACTATATATCATAATCAACATTACGGGTTATTCATTTTTTTTTTTGTAAACAACTCAGTAAAATCAAAGGAATATTTTCATTATTTGCTATATGCAATGTATTTGTTGGAGAAAAATAATGCTTTGACCTGTTCAGAACATTAAAAGGAAGAGCTTTCTTTATCACAAAAGCAGGAGCTGATAAAGAGAAATCGATAAAGAGCGAGGTGAAACACGACTGTCATTGGTTGTAAAAAAAGGTCCAGCTGACCCGGCTGATAGTTCTTTGTAAGGGTCCCTAGCCAGGGTTAAGGTGAAGACCCCAAACTCGGATGCAGCAGAGTAGGAGACCTACGGTATGATGCAGACGGCGGATGAGGCAAAAAGAATGGATCACACTCTTAGCTTCAGTGAAAGAAACTAATCTATGGTAGACTCCAGAAAAGTCTCTGGTCTTCCAGATTGGGGGTTGATGCTATAGGGCCAGCTTCTCATACATTGTAAAAAAAATTAATGCTAAAAAACCAAAATATACAGTTGTTATATTAAATGGTTACCTCCTGGAAAAGGGAAACGTGATAGGCCAAAGCCAACTGGATAAAGGGAATGCAAGACAACATGAAGAAGAGAAATATGACAGAAGCAGACATGCGAGACGGGAAGTGTGGGAGAAAAAAAAGTACATTTTTGTTGAGGATACCTGTGTATATAACAAAAAATCCTCAAAATAAAATAATACACACACTTTATATATATGAATAATAACGTTTTCTTGGGTTTTTCGCGTCTTGGATTCAAGTTCGGCCCCTGGCCACTGACTCCGACGTTTCGGCATGAACCCACATGCCATTATGAAGTTCGAGTCACAGTGTATGTGTCACAATGGCATGTGGGATCATGCCGAAACGTCGGAGTCAGTGGCCAGGGGCCGAAATTGAATTCAAGACGCGGAAAACCCAAGAAAACTTTCTTATTCATACTTATATCCGCGAAAATCTGCAATATAACATATATATATATATATATATATATATATATATTACATCATGAAAAGGAAAATTAACGCCTGAACCGGGATGTGAACCCGATACCTCTATGATATATATATAGTTATAACATATAAATATACAAGCGTTACTGCTACTGCGTTACTCTCTAAAATTTGATTAACTGTTATGTTGGCCACAAGATATCAATCGGAACGATTTTCCGCTACCTCTTGTGCGAATTCAGAATACTAGATATACAAGAAAAATATATGTTTGTGTTAGAATACTTGGGTTAGCTCACGTCGTTAGAGCGCTAAACGTACAGAGTTTAGAGACTCGGGTTCAAATCCCGACTCAAGCATTAATTTTTCTTTTGATATATATACACACACAACAGAAGACAGATTATCAAGAAGGATACAATAATGGGTGCCACTTGTATAAGAATAAGACGAAGACAACAAATACTGTAATGTATATTGGTGGTGTTTTGAGTAGGTTCAGGGAAAAAGGATTGGACGATGGAGATTATAATGACAGAGAGTTGTGGAGGAGAATAATAGGAGATTAATTGGAGGATGATAATGTGAAACATTGTGAAACCTGCTAAATAAATGAATAAATAATATGTGTGTGTGTGTGTGTGTGTGTGTGTGTGTGTGTGTGTGTGTGTGTGTGTGTGTGTGTGTGTGTGTGTGTGTGTGTGTGTGTGTGTGTGTCAGTATATTAACGATCTAATGACCGATTTTTTTTTTCAAAACCAAACTCGGGATATAGCAATCAATGAAAAAAGTAAGGTCGAGTTAGTTGGTTAAAATTTTTCGGGTCATTGGGAGTGGGAGTTAACTTGAAGCAAAAATTTCAAAAGCAGTTTCAGATTTTTCGTAACGAAACGCGGTATTAAAATAAAATGAGGGCGCTATTTTCCTAAAAATCAGAGAAAGTCGATCATTAGAGGTTATAGTTTACCTTAAAGTGGAAATTTAAAACTCGATCTAGCGGTCGGAGTGTTTGTTTTCTCGCAAAAAAAAAACAATATATAGGATTTAATTAACAAAAGAAAGATATTCCGTAAAGCATCAAAATCTAACCAAAAATGTGACTTGTCGAGGAATTCGTTTGTTTACGCAGATTCTGCATGACGAAATGTTTACTTTCTTGATACATTGTTCCATATATTTAAGGTTTTCTATAAGAGATGACCTAAAAGTGATCTATAGAGCCAGGGTCTCCCTCAAGACAATAAAGTGAAGTGATCCCACAACAGGCCCGGAGGCCCTTGGGGTAGTAGGAGGTTAAGGCTCCCACTTTTTCTAGACAATCGGCACTTTATGTCAGCCGGGTTGTCTGCCCTGGGTGACGGCCGCCTTTACCCCCAGAACAAGTGTCTGGTACTCATTTCCGTTAGAGGCTGAGTCGACCCCAGGGCCATAGTGCCGTCAGAGGGTTTGGGTCAGTTTAAAAATCCTGACCCCAACGGGACTTGAACCCTCGACCCTCCGGCTTGTAGCTCAGTGCCTTAACCACGACGCTACGGCGTGCCCCCAAGACAATAAAGTCAGGACAAAATACATATAGGCCTACACATGCATCCTGCCTGAAGATAGAGATATCAAAGTACGTAACCCTGTGGAATATCGAAATTTGCTCCTGGATTGGGGTTCAGGAAATAACTTACTTATTTATCTTCTTGTAAGTCCATGTTTCCCTTAACAGAGATTTAGGCGCTCTCCCCATACAGGGAAGAATTTTAACCATACTAATTTAGTAAAGTGATCCCACAACAGGCCTCAGGAGGCCCTTGGGGTAGTAGGAGGTTAAGGCTCCCACATTCTCTAGACAATCGGCACTTTGTCAGCCGGGTTGTCAGCCCTGCGTGACGGCCGCCTTTACCCCCAGAACAAGCGTCTGGTACCCATTTCCGTTAGAGGCTGAGTCGACCCCAGGGCCATAGTGCCGCCAGAGGGTTTGGGTCAGTTTAAAAATCCTGACCCCAACGGGACTTGAACCCTCGACCCTCCGGCTTGTAGCTCAGTGCCTTAACCACTGCGCTACGGCGTGCCCCACCATACTAATTTATAGGCCTATATTGACTTAGGATTTCCCGGCCGGAGTTACTATGATCTTGCAGTAGATTTCCGGGCTGTTGGCCGTGGTCTTGAGGCTTGTAGTTCCCCAACTTTCGCCAGAGATTGCGTCCGGCATCCTCAAGGGTTGTCTTGAAACTGACAATTTTGTATAAATAGAACAGGTAGTCGACAAAATTGCCAGTCTCAAGACAACCCTTGAGGATGCGGACGCAGTCTCTGGCGAAACGTTGGGGAACTACAAGCCTCAAGACCACGGCCAACAGCCCGGAAATCTACTGCAAGATCATCATACTAATTTAGTTACACTTGTTTTCGTATAGATGGCATTTGAGTGATCCGTGGTCAGCGTTCCGCCTCATACTGACATCTAGGAAACCAAGGTAGTACTAGGACGGGAAAATTCTGTAAACTTTGCTTAGAGGCCTTTTCATTCAGGCTTAAGGATTTTTTATGAGCCTGAAAATCTTCAGACTCGGGACCCACGGCTTAAAGCCCCTCCCGGAGGACTTTTTCCTTGGATTTTCCGTCTTAAAAAATCCATCGATCCCGGCCGGGTTTGAACCCGCAACCCTCGGGACCAGAGGCAAGGAGCATAACCACTAATCCACCGCGGCCGACTTATTTATCGATACTTTTAAAATTCGTGACGAAACACCATTGAGGTTACTATGTAAAATTTACATATAAAAATATAATGCCTGAGATCTCACATCCTACATCCAAAGCTGAAAAAGACTGAGATCTCAGGTATTCAATTTTTACTTATTAAATAAAAGTGACTTCTTAAAGGAATTCGTCTGTTATTAAATTTGTAATTAAAATGTATAAAAATAATTTTAAATATTTGTAGTACAAATTCCGTACGACTAATGAAAAAATGAAGGAATGCATCGTTTATGTACCGTTAAGAACCATGGTCTCTTTGAATATCACATGTGGTAAACCAGTCCAAATGAGCTATTGTCCCATCGGTGTAGTAGTCTAATTGTTTGGTCCTCCCTGAAATTTATATTCTTGCGCCTGCTCTCCAAGTCTTCTAGACACTTCAGCCTCGAGCTGCATTAGGAAGTGGACTTCGGGTGTTTTATTGACTTTCCATTTCCATCAGGTTGAATTAAAAAAAAAAACGAGATGTCTTCCATGATGAGAGTTTCTTCTTATTGATTATTATCCATATGGTTACTATGTTTTAATTTTTAACAATTTTGGCAAAACCTGTTAGAACAATATTATATTTATTTTAATCTTAATATAATGTAGATATATTATTATTATTATTATTATTATTATTATTATTATTATTATTATTATTATTATTATAATCATTATAAGATTACCAAAAAATCATGGAATAGACACCATCAGGGACGAGAAGGAAAGTACAACCAAATCTCACGTGGATCCAAGCGATTAGAGAAACTTTGAATGACTGGCAAATAGAGGAAGAAATGTGTTATAAAGAGACGAATGGACGAAAATTATAAAGCGAAATTGAAGAAAAATCATTGGTGCTGGAAAAATGTATCACCATTGTTAAAACCGAAGATTATATATATCATCATCCACCATTATTATTATTATTATTATTATTATTATTATTATTATTATTATTATTATTATTATTATCATTATTAACAAATGGAAAAAAAAATTGCTCGCCACTGAAATGGACTACTGGAGACGTGCTACAAGAATATCCAGGAAGGATAAAATCAGAAATCCATATATAAAAGAAAAAATGCAGGTACAATATTCAATATTAGATTTTATAAAGAAGAAACAATTAAATTGGTACGGACACATTAGAAGAATGGAAGAAGGAAGACTACCTAAGATAATCATGGATTGGGAACCACAGGGAAGGAAAAAGAAGGGTAGATCAACTATTACGTGGATTCAGGGAATCAATGAAGCTAAGAGGGAATGGGAAATAGAAGAAGATATATGGATGAACAGACAGGAATGGAAAAATGTGTTGAAATAAATGTGTAGTTAACTGTGAACATGGGTACCGGAAAAATGTATATTCATTGTAAAAGCCGGAATAATAAAAAAAAAATATCAACATCATAATCTTGCCTGTGGCACTTTAAGGGCTTGAAACATATACGTATACAATAAGGGAAAATGATAAGACAAAAGTATTCAAAAATAGAATCCTCAGGCGAATTCTCCGTCCCATAAAGATTGAGAAAGGAGAATGTATAAAGCTTCAAAATGATGAAGTGTAATATAGGCCTATATCGTTATCCTAACATTGTCAGGGGTATTACGTATAGGAGATAGAGATGAGCAGGCAAACTAGACCGAATGGGTTTCAAATTTTACAGTGATACTTTCGAGTAAAAGACCTTAGGTAGACCTAGGAATATATGGGAGAATAATATTCGGATGAATATTTTGTAACTGAGTATGCCTATCGAGCCTAAGACCTGGATTCAACTATGTGAGGATAATGGCCAACGAATTACTAATGAATGGAGATAGTTTTAGTTATTAATAATAATAAAATAAATAGTGCTATTATCATAGTTAGAACAATAATCACAAATAGGAATGAGATGCACAAAGAAATTAAACACAGGCTCAGTTCTGGAAATGTATGCTATTATGCATTACAGGGACTCTTGACGTCCCAACTGCTTTCAAAAAACGTTAAACTGAAAATATATAAAATTATTATTCTACCAGTTAATTTATATGGATCTGAAACATGGACTCTTACTTTAAGGGAGGAAAGGAGGTTACGAGTATTTGGGAATAAAATTCTTAGGAACATTTTTGGACCAAATAAAGATGGACAGGTGAATGGAGAAGACTACATAACAGTGAACTACATTGTCTTTATAGGAAACCAGATATAATAAGAACAGTTAAGTATCGTAGACTGCGATGGGTAGGACATGTGGCACGAATTGGGAATGAAAGACGTGCATTTAAGCTTCTTGTAAGAAAGCCAGAGGGAAAACGTCCAGTTGGTAGACCAAGAATGAGGTGGGAGAATAACATTAACTTATAAAATAAAATAAAATATTAAACGATTATTTAGAAACATATACTAAATCATCAGGAACGTAGCAGGGTGCATCGCTGCTGCTGGTCATCAGCGTTCATCAATCACATACACATACTTTTATCATCATCTTGCCGGGCAAATGGACACTGTCTTGGAACCCGGGACTCCACACACAGTGGGTCAAAGAAATTACTCACCACCTTTCATTTTTATGACGGGTCGCAGGGCTTTTTCACTTTATTCTTATTATTATTCTAATAACATTAACTATGATTTGAGGGAAGTAGATTATACAGGGAATAATTGGAAAATATTATCTCAGGATAGGGATGTATGGAGAGCTTATGACCGCGCGGCCATGAACCTACGGGTTCGATAGTGCCAGGTGAGTTATTTAGTTATTATCTTAGTTATACTTTAAAAAAACACACAGATATATATATATATATATATATAAAGTTCTATCTTACCATTATTTCATGTCACGCCATTTTTTACAATTTTACCGTGTTATTTCATTCCATATAATACATGGGTTATTATCACATAAAGAAATTGGAATTCTTCATATCCAGTGTGTTGTAAATAGCTTTAAGTATCCATTGTTAAAATTTCCAACTGCCACAAAGAAGATATAGATATTTAGGGTTCCGCCCTATAAGTCCGCAATATCTAAGAAAGAAAATTGCATCATATGACAGTTTTGTTCTCTCATTCTTATACATGAAAGAAACCGCCGAACCTGAAGAGAGTAGTACATCAGAAGGGTCACTGGTCACCGAGAAAGTTGGGACTAGCTCTGTGTAGGACTTCCAATAAATTAAAAAGTTACATCCACGAAGAATAACTGCTTCTATCTAAACCCGCCTAGCGACAAAGCGAAGAAGTGAAAGCATCAGACTAGACAATAACGACGTGCTAGTCGCTTTCTATGGAAGATGTTACTTCTAGACATCACCTATTCTACTACAGTGTGTGGATTCAAAACTACATAAAAGCAACATTATATTAAATTAAATTAATAAATATATTCGCTTAAGTATTTAAATTATCATCTATTTGTCCATTTAGTGTTTATGTTTCCATTCTTGCAATCTTATTTCCAAAAAAAATGACTCATTTAATTTTTTTGTATATATGTATATATATGGGTAAGGTCTCGGGGTAGCGTGGTGCCTTGTCACGCAGCGGGCCTGGGGTTCGATCCCCGGTCGGGACAGTTTTTCTGGGCGAGGTTTTTATCGAGGTTTTTCCTCACCTGTAAGACAAATGTCAGGAAAACTATAAGGCCCAAACGGTCCCCGAAATCATATGGCCATCGCAATCATCATCATTCATATTCATCTTAGGTTAAGTTTAGGATTGGGGACTCTCCTGGCGCACCATTATCATCATCATCGCCCATCATATCATCGGGGCAACGTAACCCCGCCTTCCAGGCGCCCCAACCTCAGAAGTGTGTTACAAGTACGCCATGCCAGGAGAGAAACCAGGGAGTGTCGAAAGACAAACCTGGGGCATTTGAAAAAAAAAATCAGTTATAAAAAACGCTCTTAACACTAATTAACTGTAACATATTATTTACGAATTTAATTACGGTATGTTTATTCTTCACATTAAATTTGCCTAAATATTAAATAGTAAATTTAATATATTTCGTAATAATCTTCGTCATATCAAATGGAGACTTCAATTAATGTATAAGTCACGAACTTCATGCAGTGATATTGTGAAGAGCACAATGCACTGTTTTTATTACAGAAGTACTATATAAAATTCTATCAACACGAATATCCATCCATCCATCCATACTAATTCTGCCCGAAGGCAGGTCCTTCACAGTAATCATAACATTTTCATGCTATGCTTGCAGCTTTACTAGGGAATTGTAGGTGTGGTAGCTTCCTGTTGCTTTCCACACCTGTGAAGGATGATGATGATGATGATAATGATAAAGATGATGATGATGGCCATATGATTTCGGGGACCGTTTGGGCCTTAAAGTTTTCCTGACATTGTCTTACAGGTAAGGAAAAACCCCGATAAAAACCTCACACAGAATAAACTGCCTCGACCGGGGATCGAACCCGGGCCCGCTGCGTGACAAGGCGGTGGACTAACACGAATATAGTAACTTTAAAAAAAATGTAACAACCTTATAATTTAGCAAGGTGACAGCATTATTATCTATTATATAGGAATGTTATTTCTGTTATTTCTATGGATTTTTCCTTTATCTGCCTATTTCAACTTTCAAATATTGCGCCACAATTAAAGAGAAGCTTCTCAAAAAAAATTAGTCTTAACCTTTAATTGTATATTTTTGTTGTACAGATATTTTGACTCATTTTTATTTAACAACATGATAAAATGCAGGATGTAATTAAATACCTATTACAGATTTTGAGGACGTGTATTGTGGACGAAGACGGCTACGTTTAACATAGGAACTCATGTCCGGGAACGTACCGTTTTCCCGCTACACGCAAAATACCACAACACACATAGGTATAACGCCTGCTGTTTGTCGTCTGGGTCCACAAGAAGAACTCGATGTTACGACCATATACATCAACACATACGGTACCTCCGTACTATGTTCTGGTACACACGATCGCCAATCCTTGGTCGTGCAACATCCGCCGCAGCCATAGCCCGCACCAGTAGGTCTTCCTCGGATGCCACAGGGATCTCGTAAATCAGAGATTTAATGTAACCCCACAGATAGTAGTCTAGTGGGGTCAAGTTTGGAGAACGTGAAGGGTGTTTGGCACTGAAAATGCGGAAGAGTTAGACGTGTGTTGTGGTATTTTGCGTGCGTGTTGCGGGAAAATGGTACGTTTCTATGCTAAACGTAACCGTCTTGGTCCCCACTACATGTCCTCAATGTCTGTAATGGGAATTTAGTTACATCCTGTATAATATTAAAATTATCGTCCTAAACGATTTTTGATATGAATTGGTTAATATGTAAACTTATTGATTTATTTTGATTTTAGGTTTATAATGAATCTGTGAATTCGAAATATGAAGTTAATAGAAGATACATTTAAACAATCAGTAAAGTAAAGTAAAGTGATCCCACAACAGACCCGGAGGCCCTTGGGGTAGTGGGAGGTTAAGGCTCCCACTTTTTCTAGACAATCGGCACTTTGTCAGCCGGGTTGTCAGCCCTGCGTGACGGCCGCCTTTACCCCCAGAACAAGCGTCTGGTACTCATTTCCGTTAGAGGCTGAGTTTACCCCAGGGCCATAGTGCCGCCAGAGGGTTTGGGTCAGTTTAAAAATCCTGACCCCAACGGGACTTGAACCCTCGACTCTCCGGCTTGTAGCTCAGTGCCTTAACCACTACGCTACGTAGAAAAGAGATTATTCAGAGCAGTAGCGAACTGCACACTAACTAACTCACTGGCACTATCGAACCCGTAGGTTCATGGCCGCACGGACATAAGCTCTCCATACATCCTGAGCCAGTGTTTTCCAATCATTCTCTGTATAATCTGCTTCCCTCAAATCATAGTTAATGTTATTCTCCCACCTCATTCTTGGTCTACCAACTGGGCGTCTTCCCTCTGGCTTTCGTACAAGAAGCTTCCATGCACGTATGTCAATCCCCATTCGTGCCACATGTCCTGCCCATCGCAGTCTATGAGACTTAACTGTTCTTATTATATCTGACTTCCTATAAAGACCATGTAGTTCGGATCATAAATACAGCGAACATATCCGGAATGATTGTAAGAGCTAAGCACAGACTCCACAATTTATATGTATATAAATATATGTAAGGACATCGTTACAAGAATGCATGAGGCCTATCCATGAAGCCAATCTTGATGATGATAAAATTCTTAAAAATAGGATACATATGAAAACTGGAGAATCCACTGTTATATCTACTAAAGAAGATCTCACAATATGAGAAACATTTCAATTATAGACAAACCTGGGCTTTGATAATATACCGGTATCCAATGAATGTTGAATTTCATCGCAAGATCTGATACCATCTGATAACAAATCAGAAAGTCGGCCGCGGTGGACTAGTGGTTATGCTCCTTGCCTCTGGTCCTGAGGGTCGCGGGTTCAAACCCGGAGCAAGTCCTCCGGGAGAGACTTTAAGCCGTGGGTCCCGAGTCTGAAGATATTCAGGCTCGTAAAAAATCCTTAAGCCTGAATAAAAAGGCCTCTAAGCAAAATTTACCGAATTTTCCCGTCCTAGTACTAACTTGGTTTCCTAGATGTCAGTATGAGGCGGAACGCTGACCATGTACCAATCAAAATAACATCTGTACGAAAACAAGTGTAACTAAATTAGTATGGTTCAAATTCTTCCCTGTAGGAGGAGAGCGCCTAAATCTCTGTAAAGGGAAAACATAGGCTTACAATACAATAATAAATCAGAAGTTACTGCGCGGACAATTTAAATCTAAATTATGTTAATTTTATTTTATTCCATTCTATGACTTAATGAATTGAATTTTATCTAATTATTGTAATCAAATTTAACTAATTTACTGTAATCAAAAGATTTACACCGAAACTTTACAATATATTACACTACGTTTATCTGAGACGTAGAGTTATTAATGTTCATATATTAGTTAAATAACGTTGTATCATATATTTGAAAATTTCTACTCCTCTTCCATACTTCTGGTAGGCTATTGGTTTGGTGATAATGTATGGTTTCTTAATTTCAACATTGTATGTTTGAAATAAGGTACTTAGAAGAGTAATTTGTTGTGCTCGGTATTTAAAAGAGTATTAAATTAACTAATTTGTGCCTAGTTCCTGAAGTTTTTGTATCTATTGGTGAGCAGTAACTAATGATTAAAAATGATACTTCTATTATGAACTTGTCAATCTTGGAGGCAATAATATTTAATGCCCTGTGACCCTCTCAGTTAACTTCCTTTCGCTTGAAGATGCAACACTGTTGTTGTACAACGAAAAGCTTTCATCCATAGACAATGTAAGTTGTGGACATTCTTTATTTGATTTTTATGGGTTAACCACTTGTCAGAAGTCAGCTAGACTTAGCCGCTCAGTGGAAGAATCCCCCCAGGCTTCTATAGTTGAAAATACATAAATCTACTTTGTTGATTTTGTGCTAAGAAAATATTTATGAGAATTTATAGCTGAATGATTATCGTTTTAATAATAAGCTGTAAATATATGCACAAGTTCGTTATACCAAAGTACAAATACAGATGTATATATATATATATATATATATATATATATATATATATATATAGACGATATTTTAAATAAATGGAAAGTTTTAGTGAATCTAGGAATAAGAATAGATATTAAAGTGTGCATAAATAATCTTCTATTTGCTGACGATGTAATCATAATACAGAAAAATGAAGACTTGCAGAAATCTATGCATGCATTAAATGAAATATGTAAATTATATGATCTAAAGATTTCTGTAAGGAAAACGAAGACCATGGCTTTTAGAGGAAGAGATCCAGTGAGATTCAAAATTATTTTAGAAAATCAAAGTATAGAACAGATGTCTAGTTTCAAATATTTGGGCTGTGATGTTGGCTACAATGTGGAAAGAGATATTGACTCCAAAATAAATAAATTTCAGACGGTGTGTGGAACAATACAGAGAATATTCAAAAATAAAATTAAAAAAGAAACCAAGATAAAATGTATAATTTTATGGCGGTTCCCACAATATTGTATGGATGTGAAACTTGGGCTCCAATGAAAAAAACAGAAGGATAGAATACAGACGGCGGAGATGAGGTTCCTAAGACAAGTTAAAGGATGTACAAGACTTGATAGAATAAGAAATGAGGATATAAGAGAAGAATTGAAAGTACAGCCTTTATTGGATAAGGTCACGAATTACAGACAGAAATGGATTGATCATATGGATGGAATGAGTGAGGAGAGATATCCATTGTTAGCAAGAAATTATCAAGCAAAAGGAAGACGTGATGTTGAAAGACCTAGAAGACGTTGGGCATATGCATTATCAAGTCGGAACGGGCAATTGCCTAATCCCTGGAGTGATGATGATGATGATGATGATGATGATGATGACAAATACAGATTTTCAATATATAATCATGCAATAAGAAGAATATTTTCTTGTTCTGGTGCTTTATTTGTAATGCCTCTTGTATTCCATATGCCAATTTTCAATATAATTTCATTAATCCCTGGAAGAAGAAGAAGAAGAATCATATATAAACACATTTTTAAACAATTTTAATTTTGTGATTTAGATTAGTATTATATTTTATAAAGAATTACTAAGCTTTCACTTTCATTCCATCTCTTGAAAGAGGAAATTAAAAAGCGTCATTCCCATGTCTAAAGGAAATCAATTCCTCTGCTTGGAGCTTTAATATTCATAATTTAAAGATGACAGAAAATGAGTATGATAAATTATCTTTTTAGAATATTAAATAATCAACAACAACAACACAAAACAGCAATCAGCAATAATAACCAACAAAAAATCAACAATATCAATAAACAACAATTAATATAACAATCAACAACAATCAGAAACAACATCAATCATCAACACAATCAAAAACTAGAATGAACGATAACTATCAACAACGACAACAACAGCTATCAACAACAACAAATTATATTTCTAGAATATTGAAAGTAAAGAATATATGCTTCGAAAAATTATGTCAGCTTAGGGAAACCATTTGTATGTGTAATTTCTAAAATGGATTTCGTTATCCCCAAATTTAGGGCTAAATATTATAGGTATGAAACATATCGAAGCAAAAAAAAAAGTATTTAAAATTATAATTCTGGTGATTAATCATATTTATAAAGATGATTCTGCCAACAGCCAAGAAAATGTCATAATTTATCTTTTTAGGAAACAGTACAATTTAATTGTAATATCTGAAAGAAAAAAAAACAGCATATGTTTCAAAGAATATTTTTTTATTCTGAAGCTTACCTAATACGGTTATATCTATTATAGATCGATTCTTTGTAATCGAAGGTGACTCTGCCACATTCGAAAACCTTGAAATTGTCGTTAAGAATTGTGTTTATGATAATTATTGTCCTCCTCCTACGAGTTTAGCGCTCAAATGAATTTGGTGTGGGGATGGATACTGGATGACAACACCAGTCAGGAAGGAAGTACTTTCATATTCAAAACGTTCACCTATTTACGGAAGACACAGTCACAGAAATCCATAAAATGAAAACTACATATTTGTGAATGAATAATAATTCCTTTCGACTCAGCTGTAGGAACAAAAGAAATTATCATAAGTAATGCCACGAGTGATTTCCAAATTATCGATAAATTCACGACTCGCCAAGTGAGGACTGAATTTATCTAGAGAATTTGGAAATCAAGAGTGACATTTGTTAGGACTATTTAACGAATAAAATTAATCTGTTTACTCACAAATCATTACTTAACTATAGTTATTTTAAAATATTTATATATTTAATGTAAACGGCGATGTTTGAAAACAAATGAGAAACGATAGGTCGCTTCATCTGCTTTTTTTGTTTATCACTGCAACCAGATCATACTATTTATTGCCAAAGGAACGCAATATTGTAAGAATGCTCTCTAGTGGAGAAAAAATGAAACACATCAAACTGTATATTAATTCATTTCTGATGCCCTATGATGTAAATATGACAATTATATTTTTCTGGATTATTACCTGGAAAAAAATACATTTAAGAAAGTGCAAACAGTGGTTTCTTTTTTTGGTGGTATAATCAATTGCTACAAATGTTTTCATATTAACTCCTGCAAGTGCTATGTGTTGACATCTATGCACTATATATACAATCTGGTAGCCGTATTTCTCACAGGCTCAGTCACTGCAAAATAATGGTCAGAGCTGTTCAGAATATTAAAAAGGAAGAGCTTTCTTTAATATGGTAAATTTAACACTGATAAATATTTAGTGAAACACGACTCTGATTGGTTGTAAAACAGAAATCATTGAAACGTGATTGGTCATTGACTCCCATTTGGGGCATGAGTTAAATACTCTGTAAGAGTAGTAAACCGAATGGCAAGAAATACCCTACCTCCCAGCGCTAAACTCGTCGGAGGAGGACAGTACTATATATGTTTCCAGAACAAACGTTTTGATCATGCTATTGTCTAATTTAAGAGATTATCAAGTCAAAATTTTAAATTAAATACTACGGTATGTTTTACACGTCTGTTCGCGTATTCAAAGTATTATCGCAATTTAAGTCTTTGTTTGCTAATGGTTTCGAAGCCTTAAAATGAAGTCGTTTGCAGAGATTTATAAACTTGAAATCTTCACTTCTCCTTTAACATATGTTTTTCTTTACCAGTGTTAGCGTTAAGTAAACTGTCATTCGGTACTACACAAAAGAAATATAAACATTTACCATTTCTACATAATTATATAAGCTGTTAGCAAGTTATTTATATCGTAACGAAAAAAAAAATAAAAAGAATGAAGGCTAGATCCTAATTGGGCATCTTAGACAAAGTTGAAGCTAGGCAGTCTACGCTGACATGTTTATAACCACATTGTCGCTATATACAAACAAACAAACTTGTTTATCTAACTGAAGCCAAATTTGACCAATTTCTTATGTGCGAATACTTTTTTTTTCCTAGTGTGCGATTAGTCTTTTTCTTATATCTGAAACCAAACACGTGTACATAACATCGAAAACCATGCATATCGTATATTTAACACTTCATTAGTGTCTTCCTCACATCCAGATACATGCTAGTTCTATTTTTGTTGTACATTAACACTCCATGTTAGGAACCAATGAACAAAGCTCTATGCATACTGTTTTAGAAAATGTTGCCGAAAATATTTGAATATCATTTATGCACCAAATAAAAACTAAACAAAATAAAAATAGGTTTGAAATTGAATCATGGAAATAAAAAAATTACCAAATCCAATATAATGGACGTTATTTAAAAAAAGGAAATGTATAAACCAATTGTTTAAGTTATTTCCGGTTGACCGATGGATAACATAGACTCTGATTCGGAGGATCACGGTTTCAAATCCGAGTTTAGTTTCCTTTGAAAGGTAATTTGGACGATACTTTGTGGTAGTTCCATTATTTTCTTTCACATATTAAATTTATCAGTAACCTAATAAATTACCTAATTACATTTTTATGTTGGAATTATATGTTTTATAATGTATCCGATAATTGGCACTTGTAGTCTTTTGTTGCAATGGTGTCAACAATATATATATATATATATATATATATATATATATATACACACACATATGTGTGTGTGTGTGTGTGTGTGTGTGTGTGTGTGTGTGTGTGTGTGTGTGTGTGTGTGTGTGTGTGTGAATGTATGTGTGTTTTTCAATTATCATAAGTAATGCCACGAGTGATTTCCAATTTATCTAGATAATTTGGAAATCAAGAGTGGCATTTGTTAACCAATAAAATTAAGCTGTTTACTCACAAATCATTATTAAATATAGTTATTTTAAAATATTTATATATTTAATGTAAACGGCGATGTTTGAAAACAAATGAGAAACGATCGGTACGCTTCATTTGCTTCTTTTGTTTGTCACTGCAACCAGATCATATTATTTATTGCCAAAGGAATGCAATATTGTAAGAATGCACTCTAGTGGAGAAAAAATGAAACACATCAAACTGTATATTAATTCATTTCTGATGTCATATGATGTAAATATGACAATTATATTTTTCTGTGAAAAAATACATTTAAGAAAGTGCAAACAGTGGTTTCTTTTTTTTGGTGGTATAATCAATTGCTACAAATGTTTTTATATTAACTCCCGCTTGCGGTATGTGTTGACATTCATGCGCTATATATATATATATATATATATATATACAATCTGGTAGCCGTATTTCTTAGTGAGTCAGTCACTGCAAAATAATGCTATGACCTATTCAGAATGTTAAAAAGGAGGCGCTTTCTTTATTATGATAAACTTTAGTTGGTAAATTCTAGGCGAAACACGACTGTAATTGGTTGTAAATCAAAAATCGTTGTAACGTGATTGGTCATTGACTCCCATTTGGGGCGTGAGTTAAATAGTCATGTTAAACATTGACTTGCGGTGGACTAGTGGTTATGTTCCTTACCTCTGGTCCATAGGGTCACAGATTCAAACCGGGCCGGGGTCCCTCCAGGAGGGACTTTAAACGGAGGGTACCGAATCTGAAGATTTCCAGGCTCGTAAAAGATCGTTAAGCTTGAACGAAAATGCATCCAAACAAAATTGACCGACCTCAACATCCTAGTAATACCTTAGTTGCCTGCTAGATGTCTCATTGGATCGGTACTTTGATCGCATACTATTCATGACATCTGTTGGCAAATGATGGTAACTAAATTAACTTGGTCTAGTAACTCCGAACAAAGGAGAGGCTATGGCTCAACTTTGGACTACACCATTTATGTAGATAGATTAGCTCCACTTACATAATTTATTATTGGTTATTCATGATGTAATTCACAAAATACAGGTAATTCTTCAAAATCTTCTATTTTGTGATTGACTAAACCCTCCCCCCTTATTTAGAAAAAGCATAGTCTTTATTCCTATTAGATTGAGGTGTAATTCTGCGGAAGATATGTTATAAGCTAGGACCAGCATTTTAGTGCTAATCTGGAAGAAAAACAGTTCCTCTGTTAGTTACACAACTTTTTTTAAATTTAAAAAAATGAAAAACGAATTTGCTTCATTTTGATTATTGGGAAATAAAATAAAATTATAAAACGAATTATTTAAACGAACGCAATAAATTATGAATCCAAGAATGTTATTATGCGAAAGTTTGTTTTTTAATATTTTTTCAGGATTGTTTCTGTTATTTACACAGGTATCCTCAACCAAAATAAACATTTTTTTTCTTCCACACTTCCCGGTCTTACGTGTCTGCTTGGGTCATATTTCTCTTCTTCATATTGTCTTGAATTGCCTTTATCCACATTGGCTTTGGTCTACCACGTTTTCCTTTTCCAGGAGGTATCCACTTCAATACTTCTTTGTTTGTTTCTGTGTCCCTTCTTCTCATTTTATGTCCGTACCATCTTAGTTGGATTTCTTCAATCTCTTGTACAATATCATAATCTACATTAATTAAAAACGCTATAAAGGTAAATTAAAATTTTAATTTCACCTAAAAATTTCCATTTAAACCTATTTTATTTTTTTTATTATTTTTTATCTAATTTTGATTTCTTGCCGATCTTCCTAAAAAGTCCCTTTCTGTGACTAATAATTTATTTCTGCGTTTTTAATCAATAATTTATTATTAAAATTTACAATATTATTTCTTTAGTTACAATTGCTTTCTAAAAGCTTGTATGGTCCTTCGTCATTGTTCAATTACATCGGTGCTCGTATGGAAAATAGACCTACTGCACTGTACAGAATTAATACCTTGGAATCCGTGTCGCAGATTTTCGGAACGTAGAAGAATCTCGTGACTGAAATAAGAAGCGTCTGAGCAAAATTTTGTCGGCCCTTTCAAGTCCAGATTTTAATAATGACATTATTTACCTTAAGAACTTAAGGAGCTTGCTAAATACAATTCTAGTAATGCTACTTAACATTATTTGCACCGAATATTAAATTAGCGATCCAAATGTAGTAGTTTATACGTTTTTTAAATAATATACAATACATATTGTTTTAATTATAAACGTCTGCACCACTTATAATCGAACTTTGATAAAAATTTATTTTTTGGATTTTTTATTTCCTAAGTTCATTCATAAAAATATGAAAGATTCATAAGATGAAATCATTTAAGAACGTTATTTGGGATGAAATTGTAGACCTGTTTCTAAATTTCCATGTAGGATTAGTCCTATGTCTTAAGCGAGAACATGATAAATTATGTATTTGTTTTACGAAAGCAAAAACTAGGACGGAAAAATCCAAGGAGCAAGTCCTCCGGGAGGGACTTTAAGCCGTGGATTTTCAGGCTCGTAAAAGATCCTTAAGCCTGAATGAAAGGCCTCCAAGCAAAATTTACCGAATTTTCCCGTCCTAGTACTACCTTGGTTTCCTAGATGTCAGTATGAGGCGGAACGCTGACCACAGACCACTCAAAGGACATCTATACGAAAACAAGTGTAACTAAATTAATATGGTTCAAATTCTTCCCTATAGGGGGGAGAGCACCTAAATCTCTGTTAAGGGAAACATGGGCTTACAAGATACAAGAAGAAAAACTACACTAATTTTGAAGAAATATTATAAAACTGTATATCTCCAATATTGAAAAATAACATTCGATTAAAAAAACTCGCATTAAATAATCAATTGATTTGGCGTTTATTTAATGAAAATCCATGATGCATTTAATAAATAAAACTATCAAAGCTCACTTTATTAAATAAACTCGCATTACTCCAAAACTTGACACTTAAGAGTAATAGTTCCTCCAAGTTTCATTATCTCTGCCTGTATTTTTAGAGTCTCGATTTCTAACCACCAATAGGTGTTCATTTTTTCATTGCTTTTCTTTTTACTTCTACATTGATGGCACTTTTTTTTTCTACCTCCGGATTTAATTCAATTTAGAAATAGTATAATGGGCTTCTTCTGTAACTCATTTACTTTAACCAGGGTGTACCCCGGGGAGGTCACATAACTTCTTCTTCTTCTTCTTCTTCTTCTTCTTCTTCCTTCCAAGTATTAGGCCAAGGCCTGTTACGATCCTATAGAAAATTTTCCCTCCAGAGTTTGAGGTAAATTCTCGTATAAGACTTGAAAGCATAATAATAGTCCCTTCGATTGGTTGCTGGCCAAAGGAAGGCAAGACCAGTGATGGGGCTGCCATCTTATAGCCTCTGGTCAGGCTTTTCTGGAGAAGAAAATAAAATAAAGGAAAGAAGAAATGGAAGAAAGGAAAGACTCCCTAGCCCTCGGATGCCCTAATAGCGTCGGCGTCAAAAAAACAAGAGTTAACCAACAGAGGTTAGATAGTAAAGTTAAAAGAGTGCAAAACACAAGTAAGTGGAAGAAATGTTTTGCACAGCTTGGGCACCTTGTGGTCGCCATCCACATATCCCCTAGATGAGGACCCCTTGCATCTCGTATTGCTTCAAAAACCGCCAATTTCAGTCTGGTGGTAAATTATATTAGTAAATAAGCGGATAAATGGCTTTGCTCCAAATGTCAGAGCATTAAATTAAATAAATAAATCTACAAACGTTTATGACGCAACAAGTAAAATCTAAATTAAAGTATAAAGTATAATTAAAAATATAATCAATGAAAGTAACTTTACGCTGATTCGTTCGGTCATCGATTTTGAATTCCTTGACGTCCTTGAAAGTTTGGAAATTTATAAAAATAAGGATAAAATCATGAATAAAGACAAGGGCCCTATTCCGTACAGCGCCCTCTTTTCTTTAATTGAAGGAAAAGAGGATTAGTTTCATTATGTTTTACTGTTTACTTGTGATTGATTGCGTCATGTGACGTAGTTTGTTTTTAACTGAATTTGTTTATTTATTTATTATCAATTTTGTCTTCAGACAATATCTGGTATTGAGAATGACAGCTTGGCTGTGGAAACGTGTTGACCATTTTAAAATATTAATTGGTGAATTGGGCATATTGACTGTATATATATTATAATTAAAAAGTTTTATTTTTCACATTGTTTTGTAAATGTGGGATTTTATTAGGTTAAAAGTAAGATACATACAATGTTATTTATAAATATGGATCCCATGGGAAGCAAACAGTACATGCTGTTGACAGTCCGTATTAATAAATGAATTCCGGTAAATATAAAATAAAACAAAAAGTCAACATAATAGATAACAATAAAATTATATTATACATTAATTACTTTCTTACTCACTGGCCGCGCGGACATAAGCTCTCCATACATCCCTATCCTGAGCTAATGCTTTCCAATCATTCGTGTATAATCTACTTCCTTCTTTCTGCACCCCCGTAGTATAATGCAAAGCTTCCTGATTCCTGATTCCTGACTATGTTCTCCTGGCCACCTAACTTCCTGTAAAGCGACTATATCGAAGGGCGATTTATCTAATTCCCGCGTTAGTATCTCTAGTGCCCCGCTATTGTGTAAAGTCCTAACATTCCATGTTCCTAGGAACATGTCCCTGTGTTTGAGCCTTTGGCATGGGTTCCCTGAAGTAGCCCCCCCCCCGGAGAACCGAATGGGGGGCTATTTGACCTGCGGAAAATTTTACCCCAGTTGAACCCATGTCCGCATTTCTTGACGGTTGTATTTTTACGGTGAAAGATCATCACTCTTTCGACCGAGGTACTTTTTTCGTCTGGCTTATCACCTTCGACCAGTCCGGCATGGGTAACCCTATCGGCAGCAATGCTACCGCCGGCATAGCTCTCAGGATCATTTAAGCACGCAAGCCACTCCACCACGACAAGGTAAAGATACCATGGAGGGATTAATATACAGATTTTTTCGGGGTTTATTCACAATACAATGGTTTGCTGCGGTCTCGAGGTAACGGGCTGCCTTGACAGTAGTGTGCCCGGGTTCGATCCCAGTCGGAGCAAGTTTCCAGGGCGGGATTTCTTCGGGTATTTTTCTTCGCCTTGCAAGACAAATTTCAGGAAACTTCAAGGCCCAAAACGGTCTCCGTGCATCATATGGCCGTCATGATCATCATCATTAGTATTCTCCTTAGATTGAGTTTAGGATAAAGGACTCCCCTGCCGCACCACTATCATCATCTACCATCATATCATCGGGGAGCGTAACTCGCATTCCAGGCGCCCCAACCTCAGTAGTGGGTTACAGTTACTCCTATTACAAGTGGGGGGACTGCCAGGGACTGTCAATAACTATCATTATTTAAATCCAAATTAACTGATATCTTAAGTTCGACATAATGAAAACATTAACTGTATAACAACTATATTCAGCAATTTGTTAATAATTATCTAGGAAGTTTTACTTACTTAAAGATGAAGGTAAAGATACCATGGAGGGACATTAGTTAAGTTACGTATAGTTATTAAGTATTAATAATAATATTAAATTTTGCACAAATATCGTCAAAACTTTAATCTATAAGTTCGGAAGTACAAAATACTTGTGTGTCATTTAATTTCTAATCGTCAGGAAAATGCAGCATGAACATGAAATTGGTTCCCATCTTATAGGAAAACTGGTCAAGAGGTTCAGGCCTATATTATTTTATCTTAAAGTAGAACAAGTTATAAATAAAGATTTTATTTTAACTACAACTAGCTACTTGTTCTTCTACACGTTCTACAATGACAAATTTCGCTTAGAATAAAAACAACGCGGCGCCGCAGGAGTTGACAGCCGGGAATAAATCTCGCCGTAAGTTGCTTTCCGTTTAGGGTTACGTCTGTCAAGATTCTCAAGGATTTCTTCATGAATTTGCCCCACGATATATTCGCAATATGTTTAAAATGTAAAGTGTATATATCATGTAATAGAAATGTGTCACACACTCTTTTATTTAATCTCATATAGCATTGAATATTGCAAAAAAAAAGGACTGTTATGCAAAAGTAAATTCCATAAGCATTACATGTACTAATAGAACAAGTCTTTCTTTTTTCAATTCTGTTATAAATATAAATTTTTTATTTGCATATATACAATCAAAGGAAATAAAAATAGGCTTTAATCTGGAAACGAATGCTGTTCATTCCCTAACAAGACATACTTACTTACTCACTGGCACTATCGAACCCGTAGGTTCATGGCCGCACGGACATAAGCTCTCCATACATCCCTATCCTGAGCTAATGCTTTCCAATCATTCCCTGTATAATCTACTTCCCTCAAATCATAGTTAATGTTGTTCTCCCACCTCATTCTTGGTCTACCAACTGGGCGTTTTCCTTCTGGCTTTCCTACAAGAAGTTTCCATGCACGTCTTTCATTCCCCATACGCGCAACATGTCCTGCCCATTGCAGTCTACGGGACTTAACTGTTCTTATTATATCTGGCTTCCTATAAAGACCATGTAGTTCATTGTTATGTAGTCTTCTCCATTCACCTGTCTGTTCATCTCTCTTTGGTCCAAAAATTTTCCTAAGAACTTTATTCTCAAATACTCGTAATCTCCTTTCCTCCCTTAAAGTAAGAGTCCATGTTTCGCACCCATATAATATAACTGGTAGAATAATAGTTTTATATATTTTCAGCTTAACGTTTTTTGAAAGGAGTTGGGACATCAAAAGTCTCTGCAATGCATAATAGCATGCATTTCCAGAATTGAGCCTATGTTTAATTTCTTTGTGCACCTCATTCCTATTTGTGATTATTGTTCCTAGGTATTTGAATTCTGCCAATTCCTCAAAATTTCCCTCATTTGTCATTAGCTGTCCATTTCCATTATATAATGTGACATAGAAATCCAAATAACCGGTCCGCTGGAGACCAAAAATGTTTTTATAATAATAATAATAATAATATTATTATTATTATTATTATTATTAATAATAATAATAATTATTATTATTATTTATTATTTATTCTGGCAGAGTTAAGGCCATAAAGCTTTCTCTGTTTCACTCAATCAGTACAAATTACAAGTACATATTTGACAATATACATTATATATACAATATACTAATTATAAATAATTAAAAATGTATTAAATTTTGCAATGGAAATTTCTTGGACAAACAATATTTTATACGATGATAATACTGACAATAACACTTACGATAATGATAATATAATAATAATAATAATAATAATAATAATAATAATAGTATAAATATAATAAATTATACTAGAAACACCAATTACACTGGGTAATGATAAAGACGAGGTTAGAACAAATATAAATTTATATTTATTTTAAAATATGCCATGTTCAGTCCATCATAACATCCACTGCCTGCTGGATCAAACTGTTTAATCAAATACGGTCTGCGAGAAACCAAAATGTTCATCATTGTAAACTCCTGACACAGCAGTGTTTCAAATGCGGCCCCCGGTAATACTAAATGTTCAATTCACATGTCTTCAATACACATCCAGCGCTGTTCAGTAGCTTCCTCTCTTATTGAAAATTATATTCCTTAGGAAGACCAAAATATTCATATCATACAAAATATAAACTCGCAAATCTCCAGATTTTAATGATCTGAGAACAAAGTATTCAAATTAATCCTCTGGTCACGACATACATACTCGTAAGAAATATCCACAAATAAATGATTTCTGATTTTAAATTTTGTTATTTTTAATTCTTGAATTGCAAAAGTAAGTATAATTTAAATATGAAGATAAATTGGACTGCAATAATTTGAATAAAGACTATTATTATCTTAATATACTTTTAATTGGATGAGAACATTTTATCATGTGTCTTCTTACACAAATAAACTTCTATATTCTCATATAAACATTAAAATTAAATTTCAAAATTGAAATTACATAATTATATGTGATTACATATTTTCACATTGTCCTTTTAAAATGAGAATAAATCACCTGATTAAACTCCAAATATATTACTATATCTTCATATAGTAACCCAATAAATAGAAACCAACTTTCCATTTCCATTTATAAATGATTTGCCTTCACACGTCTTCATTCAAGATGTCTTCTTGGAATCTCTTTTTTATATTAAAAAAATTAAACTTACAAGAATGTAAGACGTAATAACCAATCATGAATCAGAATATGCATTGGCCTAACACATAAATTATAATTTTAGAGCCAAAACAAATGAAAAATTAACATATTTAATAGAAATTATTTTTCATTAATTAATTTTGAGAATTTTCCTCATCATTGAGGGTTTCCTCCAACCACCCTTAGTAATTAACATGAATTATATACATATATATATATATATATATATATATGCTTTCTATACCGGTGAAGGATGATAATGATGATAATGATAAGGATGGTGATGATCGCCGGATGATTTTCGGGGATCTTTGGGCCTAAGCTTCCTGACATTTATCTTACAGGTGAGGAAAAACCTCGAAAAAACCTCACCCAGGAGCCTGTCCCGACTGGGAATTGAACCCGGGCCCTCTGCGTGACAAGGCAGCACGCTACCTCGAGACCACAGCGGTGGACATATATATATATATATATATATATATATATATGGCTACGGACTTACAGACTATCAGTTTGCAACAAAAATTCACAAATTTCTCTTAATTAAAGCCCTCCATCCTTCTGTGTCTTCATCTGTTACACCAAATTTCCTCATTGAATTTTGAATGTTGTTCTTCGAGGTTGTTTTCGTGATCTTCCTTTTCTGTTCCTTCTTTCTATTTTCCATGCATAGACGGCCTTTGGTAGTCTTCCATCATTCCATTAGTTTTAATGAAATAGTTATCACAAACTATTTCTCCAAGTGGGAGAAGCGTATAGATTTGGCTAAAATAATTAACTTTCTACCAAGAAATGTAGTAAATTTCCGGCATTTTAGATATGCTATTATATATATATAGCCTACAGGCACTCTTGTCATCTCAACTTCTCTAAAAACAAAAAAAAAAGTAATTAAAAAATATCCACATCCACAGTAATTCTGCCCGAAGGCAGGTCCTTCACTGCAATCATAGCATTTTCATGCTATGCTTGCAGCTTTACTAGGGAATTGTAGGTGTGGTAGCTTCCCGTTGCTTTCCACACCGGTGAAGGATGATGATGGTGGTGACGATAATGATGGTCATATGATTTCGGGGACCGTTTGGGCCTTAAAGTTTTCCTGACATTTTTCTTACAGGTGAGGAAAAACCCCGATAAAACCTCACCCAGAAAAACTGCCCCGACCGGGGATCGAACCCGGGCCCGCTGCGTGACAATGCAGCACGCTACCTCGAGACCACAGCGTTAAAAAATATAAAACTCTTATTCTTCTGGTTATATTATACGGATGCGAAACATGGTCGCTTGCTTAAGAGAAAAGAAAAGATTGAGTAATTGATAATAAAACTCTTAGAAAAGTATTCTGTCAAAGAGAGACGAAGAGACAAGTGAACTGACAACACTATATTATGGTGGAGGGCATGATCTTTATGGCGAATCAGTTGTAATAAAAACAGATTAAGTCTCGGTGATTGCGATGGGCAATATATGCGCTACGAATGGGGTATGTAAGAGCGTCATGGAAATTGCCCTCATGTCTGCATCTGTTAATCATTGAGGTGGACTATCATCCAGGCAGTTTAGGGGTGACATGTTTTAGCGTCGAATTCATCAGCCATTATAGGTATTTTTCTCAACCTGGAGAAGATTGTTATGCTAGATTATATTTTGAATTTAACATTCTTTTGTTTCATACAAGTAACCCTTAAACAATATAGAAAGTATATTTGTACATAAAAAATATGTTATTTATTTCTTCGAATCTCAAATTTTTATTCAATATTCATATAATTTATAACTAAAAAAATACGACTTTCTAGGTACTGTTTTCCAATTCCATAAGATATATTATAATTAATTTAATTTAATTTCCAGGTAAAGTGAACAGGAATGTAAAATTCTTTCTAAAATTTAAAAACTATTCAAAATCTCAAATTTTAGAATTCTTTAAAAAATATGTTTTATATATGATTATTGTTATTGCTTACTTACTTACTCACGGGCACTATCGAACCCGTAGGTTCATGGCCGCGCGGACATAAGCTCTCCATACATCCCTATCCTGAGCTAATGCTTTCCAATCATTTCCTGTGTAATCTACTTCCCTCAAATCATAGTTAAGGTTATTCTCCCACCTCATTCTTGGTCTACCAACTGGGCGTTTTCCCTCTGGCTTTCCTACAAGAAGCTTCCATGCAAGTCTTTCATTTCCCATACGTGCAACATGTCCTGCCCATCGCAGTCTACGAGACTTAACTGTTCTTATTATATCCGGCTTCCCATAAAGACCATGTAGTTCATTATTACGTAGTCTTCTCCATTCACCTGTCTGTTCATCTCTCTTTGGTCCAAAAATTTTCCTAAGTACTTTATTCTCAAATACTTGTAATCTCCTTTCCTCCCTTAAAGTAAGAGTTTCACACCCATATAAAAAAGCTGGTAGAATAATAGTTTTATATATTTTCAGTTTAACGTTTTTTGAAAGGAGTTGGGACATCAAGAGTCTCTGCAATGCATAATAGTTGAAACTTTTCGTTATCTGAAAGTACAAAAAAAAAAAAACTCTCGCCTCTACTGATATTTCCTACACCACATCAAAATATCTTCTCGATCTATTAATTTTTCTTTCAACATATTAAAACCTCTGTTTAAAATTTTGAAAGTCTGGATCACTATTTGGGCCTATTAATCGTGGGAGTCTCTTTCTCTTAAACATAATAAAGTTCCTTATGAAGTACGGCACTTCTTACAAACTCGTCGCACTGAACTTTTAACACGGTTTACGGGGTTTGCGTTTTTTCCCTAGTGTCAATAGATATATTTTATTTATGATTATGTTTTTAGAACAATCGTCTGTTCCTCATTTCCTTTAGAGGCTGAGTCGTCCCCAGAACCATGGTGCTGCCAGAACGTTTAGCCTAGTGTAAAAATCATGAACCCATCGCAACTCGAAACCCAACCTTCAGGCTTGTAGCGTATTGCCTTGATCATCTATGATTTATATTACTATTACTTATTATTATTATTATTATTATTATTATTATTATTATTAGCACTATATTTATTATATTACTTAGATTAATAAGTTCCTCATAATGCAGGGCAGTAGATCATAACATCAGTACGCAAATGTATTCTATTATTACTTTTCTCAAGTTACATACCTTTGAAAATATGTTGTAATACTTTATCATAAATTATACTGGTCAATATAATTTTTATCTCATGAGTACCAATAATTGTACTTAATGCAGTTTTTTATCGTGTTTTCAAATATATATTCGGAATTTCTCCATCACCCACAGTTTTTTTTTTATTTCAACTTCAATTAATGGATTTAAATAATTATTTTTAATAAACGTTTGTCATCATCATCATCAACAACAATTATTAAGCCTAATGGCCTGTTCCGATCTCATTATAGTCATCTCTTCAATGGTCTTCCCAACAATCTTCTCCCTTATGGTTTATAATTATACATTCTTCTTGGTATGCGCTGTTCATTCATTCGTAATTCGTGCTGAAGGTAAGCATTTTGATAGTATTTTATTCTTTCACAGAGATCAAATATATTAAGTTCTGTTCTTATATCTTCGTTTTTCTCTTTATCGGTCCTTTGGTATCCTGCTATTGCTCTCAACATCTTAATTTCTGCAGCCTCTATTTGTGTACTATCTGCCTTTGTTAATGTTCAAACGTTTGTCCATTGTAAAATAAAACGGGGAACACTTTCATCAGGAGATTTCAGCTATGGAAAACAGATATCAAGGCAAATGGAATCCTAATATGCTGGCCGATTATAGTTGGACCATCAAGAGGGATGCTCCACAGGCATAATATAGCAAAAAATCGTCATTTCTTACTTTCTAGGTGAGTCCGAGTGTTCGAATATTGTGTAGTTACGAATGTAGAAAACATTAAAGTGTTTGAAATTATAAATTCCTGTCTCTCGGAAACCTTGATGGAGAAAATCCGATATCATATTTGAATTCAAGAGAAAAAATACTATCAGAATCACATATTTTTCTTTCTGAGACAAAAGAAAGTTTATTTTTTGTTGCTCAGTGTTATTTATTACAAAACGCGAAGTATGTAATGTAATCTGTGTTTATTAACTACAAATCTTTGTGTATATGGTTGTTATTAAACGCCGCGTCTAATAGTAATGCATCGTATCGAATTACATAGCTCGCTGTAACTTATATGTTGCTATGTGTACTGGAATACGTGCTTCTCCGGTACACTAACTAGGAATTCGATGGAAGACAATTTCATGGCTTTAGGAGAAAAGGGAGATAAGTCATCTTGTTTACTTGTTTTCAAAGCAAACGTTTAATTTGAATGAGACAAGTCAAACTTTTCTTTCCTATGAACGAAATATCTGCGGTCTCAGGGTATCGTCGCTGCCTCTTACGCAGCGAGTCCGAACGGTTTTCGAACATGATTTGGCCATGATAATCGTCATTATATTCGCCATGTATAGTATGAATGTGTGATTGAATGGCACGTTCGTCATATTGTTGTGTTGTCACGATCAAAAAATATGTGTGTGATTCATAGTTTGTAATCCCTCTCCCGACAGATCGTGCCAGTGTAATGCCCGGGTGACAGATTGCATATATGTGTGGGAATCATAGTTTGAAATCACTCTCCCAACAGATCGTTCCATTGTAATGCCCGGGTGACGTATATAATAATAATAATAATAATAATAAATAATAATAACAGTATACTAATCATTGTTAGTATTAGCTGATATTGGATCACATCATCATTGTATTTTGTTTAGTCTCTATTTTAATAATATCTTAAAATTGTAAAATATATATATATATATATAATATATATATATGGCTACGCCTAAATGACAGAAGGACTTTACATTCACATAGCTTACTATTCCAAATTCTGCACACATATTTGCCAAATTATTTAACAACACGTTTTCAAAATTTATCGGTTCATCACAATTTAGGAACAAGATCACAAGACTCTTCTTTACTTTTGATATCGCAGCACAGGACATGTCTATATTCTGAATCTTGTACAATATATATGACAAGAGTATGGAACTCACTTCCCAGTCATGTCAGGGACTGACAATCGCTATCATTTTTCAAATTCAAATTAAGTGATATCTTAAGTTCGACAAAACGAACTGCTTAACAACTATGTAGAGCATTCTACAAATAATCATCTAGGAAGCTGCTTACTTTATTTTATATCATTTAATACTATTATATTCTATGTTTTTGTTAATATTAGCTAGTATTAGATCACATCATCATTGTATTTTTTTAGTCAGCATTTTAATAATATCTTAAAATTGTAATATGTATGTAATTTTTGTATAATTCTACTATTCGCTGGTTGAGTGGAAGAGAAGGCCATATGGCCTTAACTCTGCCAGCTTAAATAAAGCATTATTACTATTATAATGTTGAGTGATTCCGGGTTCTGTGGCCGTGGTCCATAGTTGGTGTTGATACCAGACGTTTCGCCCTCAACTGCGGAGGGCATCTTCAGTGGCGAGTGCTTCTAGGCGTGTTTCCTGGTCGGAAGCTCTACTTAGAGCTTCCGACCAGGAAACACGCCTAGAAGCACTCGCCACTGAAGATGCCCTCCGCAGTTGAGGGCGAAACGTCTGGTATCAACACCAACTATGGACCACGGCCACAGAACCCGGAATCACTCAACATTATGATTACCGGCCGTGAAAGCCTGCATTCAACCATTATTACTATTATTATTATTATTATTATTATTATTATTATTATTATTATTATTATTTATTATATATAACATATACATTATATGTAATGTATAAATATAACAAGAGTGGTAGCATTTCCTTTAAATTTATATTGTGACCATTATACTGGAGCAGCAATTCACAAAATAAATTCTAAATTTTAAATCCTACTAGTCTTGTCTAAACAGACAAATAAGGCAAAGGTTCCTATACGAGCAAACAGACTATAAAGAAGAACGTGATTGAAATACAATAACCACCTCAAGGTCCTAGTATTGCAAAAATCTGGTGTTCCTTCGTCAAGAGTCCTGTACTCGCGAGCGTGGCTAATTAAAATTAATTATTCCGCAATTACCACAGGGGAGGGGAGCGTCTCCCTATCTTCAAACGTTTCGGTGCTGCACTTATACTCTATTACATATTCGCTACGCGACTTGGGCGTGGTATTCTTAATTAAACAGCTTAGAAGCTTTGCCCATGTCAGGTAAGGCGTGTAATGGCACGAGATTACATATCTGACTCTGGGTCAAAAGCACCTGTTTCTAAATACTGTCGTCGTACATCAAGGTTGTTGACCGTGCTCTATGTTACGTAGGAATGTGGACATATAAATCATCAATTTCCATTTCTATGCTAATTTAATTTACATATTGCTCAGATCCATGCATTGTACTCTTCTCCTAATCATGAAACTCGATATGCTTCTTCTTATTCTTCGTCACGGTTTAGGCTGTTTTACTAGCCTATTCTGACTCCAAATCGCTGCTGTTTCAATCTTATCTTTGGTCATCCCTGAAGGGGTATTAATCAAGGGTCATTGAGTTTTAGGTTAGTAAAGGATGTTTGGGCGCCAGGAGTATCCAAAAGAATTCTCCATGTATGAGAACTTAGGTTGCTCAAGTTGGAAATTGGTAGAGCTTAGGTTATTTTCTACAGGGATAAGCAAGGAGCTGGCTGGCGCAAGACTACGCGAGATGAATTTTAATAAATATACTTTATTACACGTATGATTGTAGATACATTTAATGTCGGACAAGGTATTGACCGCAGGAACGCATTTAGAATCCAAGATGGAATCTCTGAGGATCTTTGGTCATCCCTGAAGGGGTATTAATCAAGGGTCATTGAGTTTTAGGTAAGTAAAGGATGTTTGGGCGCCAGGAGTATCCAAAGAAATTCTCCATACCGCAGGAACGCATTTAGAATCCAAGATGGAATTTCTGAGGATCTATCACAGTCGAATTGTTTCTAAGTGAAGTTATGTTTGTTGCCATTTTTTAAGCCATTTTTCGAAAAATTCGTGCATTTTTTTCGGATTTTCGATGGCCATTGTGCCGATTACAACTATGTCGGAGAGTCTGTTCCGACCCCCGCCTCAGTGAGCTATGAAGAACTCAGAACGCAGAACTATCTTTTATCTGTGGGCTGCGGAGAACTCCCGCCCCGATGAGTTACTCAAAACTAACTTAACATAATTGTATTCTACTCGCTTCTCTGATTAATTTGAGTATACATATGACCTAAGTCTACTAACTGCTTCCCTCAATGATCTTTTTAATTGTTTCTGATTTTTATTGCCCGACATTGGGATTTATTTATTAAGTTACTCTATACAAAGGAGGCTAAGTGAATGACTTGCTACATCCCAAGCTTCTTCTTCATCGAGGTGAATATTTTTGCAGTAAAAGCTCCTTATTCGCGGTTCCCTTATTCACGTTTTCATTATTCGCGGGTTAAACCATTGCGACATAGTTCCTGTATTCGCGGCTAAAATTTGATTTATTAACGCAACGGCAACTTCTTTTTTTTATTGCAGGCACGTGCCAAGGCGACTTTTACAAAGAGCGATTCAAACCAAATGGACAAATTAATGTAAAAGTAAAACAAATCTTATTTGATTATACAGTCAATAATAGAAAGTATATGCTACTTACTTACATATGGATCAGAAAGCTGGACAGTAAATGAAAGGGTGAAAAAAATAATCTTGGCGACAGAAATGGATGGATTACGGAGAAGTATGAGAATATCCACGCTACAGCATATTCGAAATACATATATCAGACAATAAATGCACAAGAAACTGTTATCGAAAGGATAACAGAGAGCTTTACTGTGGTATGGACATGTACAACGGATGTCGGAAGACCAGTGGTCTAAACATGTGTTAGATTGAATGGTACCAGGCAGAAGGAAGAGGAGGAGAAGTAGAAGAACATGGTATGAGGGAATATATGATGCCATGATGAAGAGGGATATGGAAGAAGGACAATGGGAAGATAGGAATCTCTGGAGAGTAGGAATCAAGGGCAAACTGCTGTAAAGTGGAAAGCCTTAACTGCTGTAAAGTGGAAAGCCTTAACTGTTGTAAAGTGGAAAGCCTTAACTGCTGTAAAATGGAAAGCCTTAACTGTTGTAAAGTGGAAAGCCTTAACTGCTGTAAAGTGGAAAGCCTTAACTGCTGTAAAGTGGAAAGCTTTAACTGCTATAAAGTGGAAAGCCTTAACTGCTGTAAAGTGGAAAGCCTTAACTGCTGTAAAGTGGAAAGCCTTAACTGCTGTAAGGTGGAAAGCCTTAACTGCTGTAAAGTGGAAAGCCTTAACTGCTGTAAAGTGGAAAGCCTTAACTGCTGTAAAGTGGAAAGCCTTAACTGCTGTAAAGTGGAAAGCCTTAACTGCTGTAAAGTGGAAAACCTTAACTGTTGTAAAGTGCAAACCTTAATGTCACTAGCCTAAAGTTCGTTGTTAAAAGCCACCGCCGTCGTATTTCACGTGCCGCTATGTCCGTTATACATGTCGCCTTCGCCACGATCATTGTTTTATTGTTTTTACTTGTCATTCGTTGCAATAATTTTAATTGAATAACACGTCTCTCTTCTGCTTTGAAAAGCAAAGAAAATTAGTTGCAAAGCTGAGAAAAGTAGTGTTGCCACTTAAACAGAAATGCTTGATCATTTAAGCGTGGGCGAGTTGTTTGCATCTATATCTCGCTGTTTCATTGTTAATGAATCAACTGTACGATTCATCAAGAAATCTGAAGACAAGGTAAGGAATTCTATCAGCTGACATTTGAAGAGTTAAGAGGTCAAAGAACACGCAGAATCTCCTGTGGATGTCTACCGCAGTAGTAGACCAAACATCGAATGTTATTAAAACCAGACCACGGTCATTTAGCCCGAAAGATATAAAATACATGAATCGACGTAGTAGTAATTTAAAGTATGATACCATATTTGTGGACACGGTATACTTCACGAAGAAAGAAATACAGCAACGATAAACATCCTAGTAGAACAGAGAATTTTAAAGGATATAACAAACTGATTTTAAATAAAAACACACCCAGTTTATACAATCCTCTATATGAAATTATACAAAACGAGAGTCAGTAGTGCACACCCTTCAGTTTAAAATGAAAGCCGGTCTCTGAAAGGCCTACAATTTTGAAAATATAACCTAATTGAGGACGACGGCACCTGCCAATGTATTTACTTGTTTTAATATTTTACTTTATTCGTATTAAAGTTGTTTGCAGATGACCAAATAATAATAGCAAATTCCGAAAATAATCTACAGAAAGGTCTGTATGAACTTAACAAAATTACAGAAGAATATGGATTAAAGACATCTACAGGAAAAACAAAAATTATGGCATTTCAAGGTGTAGATCCTGTCAGAAGTAAAATTGTACTGGACAATAAAATTTTGGAGCAGGTGAATAATTTTACATATCTAGGATGCAATATCTCATATGAAGAAGAAAAGGATGTAAATGCAAAAATATCTAAATTTTTAAGAATTTTAGGGTTAATAAATTCTATCTTCAAGCCACAGTTAGTCCAAAAGCATTCAAGACTGAAAGTGTATAAAACACTGCCTCTTCCAACTCTTTTGTATGGTAGCGAGGTATGGACGTTGAAACAGAAGGATATACAGAGACTTAGATCTGCTGAAATGAGATATCTTTGGAGGACTGCAGGATACGCTCTACTAGATCACAAAAAAAATGAAGACAACTTAGAAGAATTACACATGGAATCTTTAGAAAACAAAATTTCTGATTATAAGTCAAGATGGATACAACATGTTCATCGAATGGAAGATCACAGAATACCCAAACTAATGTTAAGATATCAACCTGCAGGAAGAAGAAGACCAGGACGTCCACTCAAAAGACTTCTGGATGGTGTTTCTCTTGAGGCCGAAACAGGTCAACAAATGGCCTAAATTCGTGAATGTACTATGATAATGATGATGATCGTATTAAAGTGTTTATTACATAAAGCTTTCCTCATTAGAGGATTGCCACAAGGACAAAGTGATGCAGACAATTAATTTTCAAAATTTATTAAATACATTTTGTAAATAGATTTAAAAATTTCAAATTGTAATTGAAGTATATTCTATAAATTATAAATTTAGTAAAGATGGTTTCTTAAAATTGAAATTGATCCTCTAATGGCAGCGATGGGAATTTTACAAAGATAAACTCTGTCCAAATCTAAGAAATTCCAAAATTTAGCTAAGAATCCTGGTATAGTACCTCTTGCCCCGATCATCAATCCTGTGACAGTTATACTATCTAATTGGTATTTATCTTTGTAATAGTCAATTGTTGGCTCATTTATATAACTTTCTTTTCACAGTCAACTTCCTCAGATTGGCCACTATGAGTCTCAAAACGGATTGTGGAATATAATATCATACCATTTTAGAAGATGGTCTAAATGTAATAATATCTATTCATCTATTACTCCCATTAGTGGCCACACCATGCACTTCCTCATAAATTGTGTATCCATTATCTCGCAAGGCTTCTGACATCATGTTTCGAATAGCATTTCTACCAATAACAATAATAATAACAGAGTCACATGTAGACTATTTATCTACATTCTTTGTTGTTGTTATTGTAAATGTTGCATTATCTGTTTTAGATAAAAAAAAATTGGCCTCATCCCTGTGCTACATTGTTGTTTGCAAATCTTGAGATACATGCGTTTGATGAACTGTAATTAACATGGTACAGATGGTATCCGGTAAGGGTATGACACGGAGTTCCAGTTCTTTTTTCTGGGGGTTGCGGTCATGACTTTTGACCTCGTAGCATGTCATTAATTGCGCAGCGCTCTGACGTAACCTAATTATCTAGTATCTTTTGAAACAATAGATGCACCTGTTATTCTTTTATTTTTATATCTCATTCGATAGTAATATAAATACTTCATTTTAATAATTAACTAGGTTAATTGCATAATATTATTTCACAAATTTGAAATTGCGTTTTACTTTCCATATTAATTTTCAGCTTCACTATAATTATAATATTTACGAATGTTTAGCAAAAATTATCATAAGTAATGCCACGAGTGATTTCCAAATTACCGATAAATTCACGACTCACGAAATGAGGAGTGAATTTATCTAGAGAATTTGGAAATCAAGAGTGGCATTTGTTAGGACTATTTAACGAATAAAATTTAGCTGTTTACTCACAAATCATTGTTTAACTATAGTTATTTTAAAATATTTATATATTTAATGTAAACGGCGATGTTTGAAAACAAATCAGAAATGTGAGGCTATATTCATTCACTGCTGCTTGATCATATTATTTATAGCCAAATAAGATCGCAATATTATAAGAGTGCACAGAAGTGGAGAAATAATGAAACACATCAAACTATATATCATAATCAACATTACGGGTTATTCATTCATTTTTTAGTAAACAACTCAGTAAAATCAAGGAATTCTTTCATTATTTACTATATTCAATGTATTTGTTGGAGAAAAATAATGCTTTGACCTGTTCAGAACATTAAAAAGGAGGAGCTTTCTTTATCACAAAAGCAGGAGCTGATAAAGAGAAATGGATAAATAGCGAGGTGAAACACGACTGTCATTGGTTGTAAAACAACATTCATTGAAACGTGATTGGTCATTGACTAGCATTTGTGGCATGAGTTAAATAGTCATACGTAATATCACGAGTGTTTTCAAAAGTATCGATAAATTCACGAGTCAAATGTATCTAGAGGATTTGGAAATCAAGAGGGATATTTGGTAGGACTATTTAACGAATAAAATTAAGCTGTTTACTCACACATCATTATTTAAATATAGTTATTTTAAAATACGTATATATTTACTGTAAACGGCGATGTTTGAAAACAAATGAGAATTGTTTGTTTATGCTTCTTTTGGTCATCCACTGCAACTAGATCATATTTATTGCCTAATAGGATCGCAATATTATGAGAATGTACCCTAGTGGAGAAAAAATGAAACACATCAAACTCTATAATTATTATAACAAATATTATAGGTTACTAATTATTTTTTAGGAAAGAACTCCGTAAAATCATTATTTAAAAACACAATTATTGAACACAATAACTATTTATCAAATATGTAGTTCGAAGGAATCTGTTCATTATTTGTTATTTTAAACGTATTTGTTCGAGAGTAAGTCACTGCAAAATAATGATCTGAGCTGTTCAGAGTATTATATAACAGGTGAAAAAGGTCTAAATATGTAAATGCATATGCAACATGCAAATGCATACAATTCGGTCTCTACTAATTATGAAAGAAGGGTACTTAAATGCATATTAAATGATAGGCTTTGTCATCTTGTTTATTAATGGCAAGATAAAAATGGAGTTAGAAAGAAAATAATATTAAACAAAAGAAGGCTGAGATATTATGAAATTATGTAAAGATTATATTAAGACTGATTTTGATTAACGCTAGAGTAATATCAACGTCACTAAGGGAGTGAGTACAGATTCGATTCCCAGACAAGTTACATTTTCAAGTAAGAACTGCAAGAAAAATACCAGGTAATTTAACAACTTCCCTAAAAAACACAAACCTCTTAATTATCATTATTAACATTCATAAAAACTATGTAAAAACAACAAAGGCATTTAGTTCGGGAAGAGGTTTATAAAATAAAGCATACAAAGTTTCATTCGATTAAATTGGTTTAATCTCTCGCCATTAAAGCCGGATATTTAACTCATATCCTAATAATCATAAGGGATTATTTAATTTTAATATACATATTTTATATTTCATTAGAATATAAGAAAATATTATTTAGGACTGGTTATTAAGAAAATGGACAGAATTAATTTTTTATATTATAAATAATTCAAAGCAGATTATTGTTATTAAAATAATAAAACTTTATAACAGTCTACGAAATGGTTAGATACCTATATGAAATATTTAAATATTTACTGGATATTGCATGGTCTTTTGAGTGAAATATCCTATATCTAGCAAAATTGCTTTGGACGATGCAATTTTAGAACGAACAAATTAATTTTATTATTTGTGTTATAATTTAACATTTCCAGATGAAGCTGATATAGCAAAGAAGATCACAAATTTCACAAAAAAGAACAGGGATAATTAATAGTATTATGAAACCATTTTAGTACAAAGGAACATAAGATTACAGCTTTATACGGTACTTGCAAGACCAATATTATGGTATGGTAGTGAAGCATGGACAATGTGAAGAAGATATGAAAGCCGAATAACAGCAAATGAGATGCGACATATGCGCGTACAGCAGGCTATACAAAGTGAGACCATAAAAGAAATGAGGAAATTATGGAAGAGTTGGATGTAGATCCCATTCTCCACCATAAATTTAAAAAAAAACTACCAGAACAACTGAAAATCCTCACAGAATCCCGAAAGCCATGCTTCATTACTACTCCTAAGGCAAAAGATCGCTGGGACGTCCAAAAAGCGCTGGATCGAAAATTCCTCTTTGAGACCGTAATAGGCCACACGGCCTGATACTTGCATGGATGATGATGTTGATGATACATATTTTTATTTTATAGTGATTGGGTAATCGGGAAATGACACCATTTTTGAGGTTGGTAGCATCGATATGAGTTCTGTCATGACATGTCCCGAGCGAATCAACCAGTAGAAGAGACAAATAAATACATTAGCTCGAGAAAAAGTGTCTATGATATCAAAAGTTACTAAAGTCATGATCTAGGTATGATCCATTGTGAGCGGAATATCAACTCTTTGTAGATTACAGTGTTGTTGGCGATGGGGGTTTTATACATTTTTGTAATCAGCGCCTCGAACATATTCATACAAACCAAATTGTTTTTGCAATTGCGATCGTAAGTTCACGATATAGACTACTCAAAAGATAATAACATAAATGACATTTATTTAGAAAAATATTTTTAATTATAATGTTCGTGACCAGGTGGTGAACCTCGCTTACATCCTCTCCGGATCACAAAGAATATGACTTCGATTTGACACGTCGCATATTTTATTTATGTAATTTTTTGTTCCTAAGTTATAACATTACAAACGACGCGACGCAACAAAAATAGTACCCTGATCACAACAGGAATTGTTAATTTCATGCTACTGTTATTGTAACACAGTTGCTATGAAACTGCACAATTAAATTTAAATTAAGTTACTTCAGATAACATTTATAAATGTTCTCTAAATTCTGCGCAAATAAAATTAAATCAGAAAGAATGAAAAGGATAAATTCTACAGACTTATGTTAAAACAGATTTCTTACAATAATTGAGCATAAAGAAAGTAGGCCATACATGTTATTTAGTCAACGAACTGAGAATGATATAAATATAGTAGTAAACTAATACAACTAAAAATTATTTCTCACAAATAAGTGAGCATAGAGAATTTACGGAGCCCTGATATACATTTGCTTCATAAAACGGTATTGTGAACTCCTAGATTAAACAACTGCTATGAAAACTGTGGACAATGAAATTATATAAAAAGAAATTCACGTAAGTTACATAAAACATTAATATAATCAAAAAGAGAAAATACCAACGATAAAAATGCACAAATCTGACTGGCTTAAGTAATAAATAATTTGTTACAGTAAATGTGAATATAGTAGGTAATGGGTGATTAAATTACTAAAAAAAAAAACAAATGAATATTAAACTGTGGACAGAGATGAAAAATCAAATTTTAGCAAGCTACTCAATTATAAAGTGAACTTCATCAACAAGGAAAAAATGTGTTTAAGTACAGAAAAAAAAACTAACTAAAAAATAATTAAAGAAATCCTAAACAAACATTTAACAAAAAATGAAGCTCTACATTATAATTAAAACAATACAAATTAAAGCACAACGAATATAGGAGATTAATTATTTTATTCAGTACCACAGCAATCCAAAGAAAAATGAAAAACAATTATATTAATGTCGCTCTGAATAATGAGGGAGCAATTATACGGGGGAAAACAGATGAAATGGTCCTAGAGAGAACCATATCGAGATCGTCGAACCCAGAATAGACATCCACAATACACGCCTTCAACACTCGTGAGAGCAACTTGAAGCATATTAAGAACATCCGGCATAAAATAGAGGAGAAAAACATACCATGACATTCACTACCCAGACAGCCATTTGAATAATATCGGACCCTTCATGAGACAAGATTCCACAAAATCACACAGCATTTTCTTCGACTACCGAGGGAGAAACAATAAGAATATCTTGATCCTCCAGTGGGAGAATAGGCGAAAACATCCCACAACATTTTTCCCGACTCCCGAGGGAGAAACAAGAAGAATATCGGGATCCTCCAGTGGGGAAGAGGCGAAAATATCCCACAACATTTTCCCCGACTCCCGAGGGCGAAACTTGAAAATATCGGGACACTCCAGTGGGAGAAGAGGTGAAAACATCCCACAACATTTTCCCCGACTCCCGAGGGAGAAACAAGAAGAATGTCGGGATCCTCCAGTGGGAGAAGAGGCAAAAACATCCCACAACACTTTCCCCGACTCCCGAGGGAGAAAAAAGAAGAATATCGGGATCCTCCAGTGGGAGAAGAGGCGAAAACATCCCTCAACATTTTCCCCGACTCCCGAGGGAGAAACTTTAATATCGGGATCCTCCAGTGGGAGAAGAGGCGAAAACATCCCACAACATTTTCCCCGACTCCCGAGGGAGAAACTTGAAAATATCGGGACCCTCCAGTGGGAGAAGAGGCGAAAACATCCCACAATATTTTCCCCGACTCCCGAGGGAGAAATAAGAAGAAAATCCTCCAGTGGGAGAAGACGCAAAAACATCCCACAACATTTTCCCCGACTCTCGAGGGAGAAACTTTAATATCGGGATCCTCCAGTGGGAGAAGAGGCAAAACATCCCACAACATTTTCCCCGACATCCGAGGGAGAAACTTTAATATCGGGATCCTCCAGTGGGAGAAGAAGCGAAAACACCCCACAACATTTTCCCCGCCTCCCGAAGGAGAAGAATATCGGGACCCTCCAGTGGGGAAGAGGCGAAAACATCCCACAACACTTTCCCCGTCTCCCGAGGGAGAAACTTTAATATCGGGATCCTCCAGTGGGAGAAGAGGCAAAAACATCCCACAACATTTTTCCCGACTCCCGAGGGAGAAACAAGAAGAATATCGGAACCCTCCAGTGGGAGAAGAGGCAAAATCATCCCACTACATTTTCCCCGACTCCCGAGGGCGAAACTTGAAAATATCGGGACCCTCCAGTGGGAGAAGAGGCGAAAACATCCCACAACATTTTCCCCGACTCCCGAGGGAGAAATAAGAAGAAAATCCTCCAGTGGGAGAAGAGGCAAAAACATCCCACAACATTTTCCACGACTCTCGAGGGAGAAACTTTAATATCGGGATCCTCCAGTGGGAGAAGAGGCGAAAACATCCCACAACATTTTCCCCGACTTCCGAGGGAGAAACTTTAATATCGGGATCCTCCAGTGGGAGAAGAGGCGAAAACACCCCACAACATTTTCCCCGACTCCCGAGGGAGAAACAAGAAGAATATCGGGACCCTCCAGTGGGAGAAGAGGCGAAAACATCCCACAACATTTTCCCCGACTCCCGAGGGCGAAACGTGAAAATATCGGGACCCTCCAGTGGGAGAAGAGGCGAAAACATCCCACAACATTTTCCCCGACTCACGGGGGCGATACTTGAAAATATCGGGACCCTCCAGTGGGAGAAGAGGCGAAAACATCCCACAACACTTTCCACGACTCCCGAGGGAGAAACTTGAAATTATCGGGATCCTCCAGTGGGAGAAGAGGCGAAAACATCCCTCAACATTTTCCCCGACTCCCGAGGGAGAAAGTTTAATATCGGGATCCTCCAGTGGGAGAAGAGGCGAAAACATCCCACAACACTTTCCACGACTCCCGAGGGAGAAACTTGAAATTATCGGGATCCTCCAGTGGGAGAAGAGGCGAAAACATCCCACAACATTTTCCCCGACTCACGGGGGCGATACTTGAAAATATCGGGACCCTCCAGTGGGAGAAGAGGCGAAAACATCCCACAACACTTTCCACGACTCCCGAGGGAGAAACTTGAAATTATCGGGATCCTCCAGTGGGAGAAGAGGCGAAAACATCCCTCAATATTTTCCCCGACTCCCGAGGGAGAAAGTTTAATATCGGGATCCTCCAGTGGGAGAAGAGGCGAAAACATCCCACAACATTTTCCCCGACTCCCGAGGAAGAAACAAGAAGAATATCGGGACCCTCCAGTGGGAGAAGAGGCGAAAACATCCCACAACATTTTCCCCGACTCCCGAGGGAGAAACAAGAAGAATATCGGGACCCTCCAGTGGGAGAAGAGGCGAAAACATCCCACAACTTCTCTCCCGACTCCCGAGGGGGAAACTTTAATATCGGGATCCTCCAGTGGGAGATGAGGCGAAAACATCCCACAACATTTTTCCCCGACTCCCGAGGGAGAAACTTGAAAATATCGGGACCCTCCAGTGGGAGAAGAGGCGAAAACATCCCACAACATTTTCCCCGACTCCGGAGGGAGAAATAAGAAGAAAATCCTCCAGTGGGAGAAGAGGCGAAAACATCCCACAACATTTTCCCCGACTCCGGAGGGAGAAATAAGAAGAAAATCCTCCAGTGGGAGAAGAGGCGAAAACACCCCACAACATTTTCCCCGCCTCCCGAGGGAGAAACTAGAAGAATATCGGGACCCTCCAGTGGGGAAGAGGCAAAAACATCCCACAACATTTTCCCCGACTCTCGAGGGAGAAACTTTAATATCGGGATCCTCCAGTGGGAGAAGAGGCGAAAACATTCCACAACATTTTCCCCGACTCCCGAGGGAGAAACTTTAATATCGGGATCCTCCAGTGGGAGAAGAGGCGAAATCATCCCACATCATTTTCCCCGACTCCCGAGGGAGCTACTTTAATATCGGGATCATCCAATGGGAGAAGAGGCGAAAATTTCCCATGACATCCTCCCTGACTCTCGGGAGAAGAACTTCCATAGGCTATAAAATGGCTCCACCATTTGTGTGTAGTTGTGAGCTTGTCACAGTATTTTCTTCCACTCATGAGTGTTCTTTCTGAAGAATTCTGCACTTCCTGTGCGATGAAGGATAAAATGTCACTACTAAAGATGCCTAACGCCTTTACAATAATTCGAATCATCAACAGCGACAGTGTATACTATAGGTAATGACTTACTCTGTTGGTAATCTTTTACTTATGACAACATTCTACATTTCTCTCGGTAGAAGTAATTATGTAGAAAAAAGTTACTTTTTATAACAGTTTTTATCAGTGTTATCACTACCATTAAGTCCGTGAGAGATTAGTTCGTACCTCAGGTCAATTCTTATAATTGTAAGCAATATATTCAAATAGTGTAAATATATATTCTCTGTAGAACTGTTAGTTCCGTATATATATATATATATATATATATCTACTTAATGCTAATAATTTTAAATAGTAATTTCAAGTCATGTAAATATATAACTTAGTGTGTATTTAGGTTTAGTTATATAACTTCAGCGTATTTAATGTAATTCTTCACAAAGTAGATTGTTTAGCATTGTACAATATTTATAATTTCAAGAATCGTCTTCAAACAGTGTAAATATATCTTCTGTGGTGAACTGTTAACCTTGTTTATACTTGAACTTAATGCTAATAATTTTAAATAGCACCCTTAACTTGTGTAAACATATCTTAACATATTGTTTAATTAGATTTAATTGTATAACTATATTATAGTTAATGTAATTCTATATAAAGTGGATTCTTTATCATTAATGTTACCTTATTTTGTAAATATATTAATATACAAAATCGTTTTTGTTTTCTTTTATGAAAAATATTTCCATTTGTTTGTGTTGTTTATAATTTTCTAACAACACAGAAATGTCTGTTGAAAAAACCAAGCTAATTTTTTAATCGAGCAGAATTCTCCATTTTCTAAAATGCAGAGAAGAACCGAATTGTTTATGGATTTTGCATGTGTTTTTTAATATACGTAACCCATGGCCTCCGGTGACCCACTACAAAGGAAAGTATTAGACATGTATCATATTGTCGCGGATGGCGGTAACGTAAGAAACAGATGAAATTTGTTTAATTTAAGTTTACAATTGTTTACGTAAAGTTTTATTTTTCAATACTTCGGTCTATAGTCAATATACAAGAATATTGACCTGATGGTTGGTGTATTTGAACGGAAGATATTGTAAAGGAATTGAGTGCAAGATAAGACAATTTGGAGAATTAGAAAGATCATGAGTTGTATACAAGGTATAGAGGTGTTGACCCAGTTACATTAAATTGAGAATATTATACTCGACTACTCACACCTTAAAGCCGGATATTTTATTCGTACCCTAATAATCGGAAGGGATTATTCAATTTTAATATAAATATGTTTCATTTAAGTTTAACAAATTATGATTCATTATTGCGTGAGGTTCTTTTGGGGGGTTTTTCCACACCTGTAAGACAAATGTCTGGAAGCTTAGGGCCCAACGTTCCCCGAAAATCGTCCGGCGATCATCATCAACCCTCACCAATGTGTAAATTAACGGGCAGCTACCACACATATAATTCCTTAGTAAAGCTACAAAGCATGAAATGAAAATGCTATGATTTCAGTGAAAGGCCTGCCCTCGGGTAGAATTACTAGAGAATATAATTATTTATAACCAAAATTAAAAGAATCCATAGTTCTTATGTTATAAACTAGCTATTACCCGACGTCCGCTGCTACGCCTAAATAAATGAAAATTAATGTGTTTTTATGTTTAGTAAAAGGAAAAGTAATTATAAATTTATATCGTAATTATTTTTTGATATACCGTACTGATTACACCGTGTTGCCTAGGAATCTACTTATCCCGATTTTCTTGGCATCAATGAAAAACACATGCTGCCGCGGCCGTATTTGCAGAAGTTTTTGAGATATTCAATTCTGTGTACATTAATTTGATGTATTTGTTATGGTTTAGGCTGCTTAAGTCATTTAAGCGTTCAAATTGCTACTTTTTTCACGTTTTTCACTACAAAGGATGACTTTTAGGGGTGAAGGGGCTCAACGCCTTCAGCTTTCTTATAGCCAAAACCTTCCAGGGAAATTCCTGAACATTTTCCAAAAATAAATAATAGTTTTAAAAAACTAAAACAACACGCTTTATTTGAAAACCGAACTAAAAAATAAAATAATAATAATTTCCAACACGCTTGGGATAAAATTAATGTGGTCAACAAAAAAATAATCTTTAACTCATTTAGAATAAAACTAGACTTATCTACAAAAAAAAAATAATTTTTCCATCAAAAGCGTGGGGTGCTTTTTATGGTTTTTACATTTTCTTCTTAAAGACTTTAATTTTACCAATATCTGTTTATTATCAAATATATTAATTGATATAGAGCACCCCACGCTTTTGATGGTATTTTTTTTAGATAACGCCAGTTTTATTCTAAATGTGTTGGAGATTATTTTTTGTTGACCATATTAATTTTATCCCAAGCGTGTTGGAAATTAAAATTATTTTTTAGTTTTTAGTTCGGTTTTCTAATAAAGCGTGTTGTTTTAGTTTTTTTAAACTATTATTTATTTTTTATTTTTTATTTTTAGTTTGTTTTTTTAATAAAGCGTGTTGTTTTAGTTTTTTAAATTATTTATTTTAAACTATTATTTATTTTTTATTTTTAATATTTTACAGAATAAGATAAAAATGTAAATATCTTTAAATTCGATACTGTTGTAGTATGAGCTAAAAGTATTACTCTACTAAAAAAAATCCTCCAAGCCAGCGACCTATCGATTACTGAAATGATATACCACTACAGTCCACCGCTCTACCAACTGAGCTCTTACAACGATTGAGTAAGAAGTTAAGTCCGCAACCTATTATACCGGTTTTTATTATTTTGATTTTCTGTTGATTCTGGCCAGGATTTTAGAAACATTTATGAAATTGTTGTATTGTCATTGGTCCTTTACAAGCATACAAAGTTTCAAGTTGATCCAATGATTTTAAGTGGGTGAAAATCGTGTTAAAAGCTTCCGTTCCATAATTACACAAACACTTTTTTTATTTTCTAATGATTCTGGCCAGGATTTTGGGAAAAATTACATTATTGTATTGTCATTGATCCTTTACAAGTATACAAATTTTCAAGTCGATCCAATGATTTTAAGTGGGTGAACATTGTGTTGAAAGATTCCCTAACATAATTACACACACTTTTTTTTTAATTTTCTGATGATTCTGGCCAGGATTTTAGAAAAACATTATGAAATTATTATATAATCATTGGTCCTTTACAAGTATACAAAGTTTGAAGTCGATCCAATGATTTTAAGTGGGTGAAAATTGCGTTGAAAGATTCTGTTACGTATATAGATACATGTCAAGCTAATATAAAGCGTGTAAAAAAAGGAGGAACGTTCTTCAATATGATAAACAGAAATAAATAAATATCGAGGTGAAAGACTACTGTCATTGGTTATAGAACAAAATTCATTGAAACGTGATTGGTTATTAACTCTCCCATTTGGAGTATGAGTTAAATAGTCATTGTATTTTTTAAATAAGGTGTACACATATTGTAGAAGAATGCAAAATTAACAAACTTACAACAGTATGAACTTCAAATTTTCAACGTTTAAGATGCATTTATTAAAGTCTTGTCAGCCGCGGTGAATTAGTGATATGTTCATTTCCTCTAGTACCGAGGGTCGCGGGTTCAAACCCGGCCGAGGTCGATGGATTTTTAGGGTGGAAAAATTCAAGAGACAAATCCTCCGGGAGGGACTTTTAAGCCGTGGGTTACAAGTCTAGAGATCTTCAGGCTCATAAAAGAATCGCAAGCCTGAATAAAAAGGCTCTGTGCATAATTTAACCAGCCTTCTTCCATCCGAGTGATACCTTTTTTGCCTACTAGATGTTTCATTGAATCAGTGTCACTCGTTATATGTAGGTAAATAAGTGTTACTAAATTAGTTTAGTTAAACTCCCGCTAGGGAGCCCCCGTGTCCCCATAAGGGACCATTGGGGTATATACATTAAGGTTTTATAAATTATTTCTTCTGCAGAAAATACTGTTCTTAGAATTATTTTCCTTGGAAATAATTTTAGTAATTTGATATTAAAAATAATAATAATAATAATAATAATAATAATAATAATAATAATAATAATATAATAATAATAATTCCATGGCGCGACAGGCCTAGAAGGTCCTTGGCCTACCAGCCGACTGCTGGCCTCACATCCATATGTGTCAATCACAGCCAGTGTAGGGGTGACATGTGGTCTGCATGTCGAGTCCCACAGCCGTTATGGGCTTCTTGCTTTAACCACTCGGTTACGGCGCGAGACCTGAAAAAAATCATTAAAAGAAGGAAAAAAGTTAAGATTTCAAGATGGAATTTGATATTTGCTATTTGAAAATTATAGTCCATGCTAATATTATTTTATTGATCAATATCCCTCAAGCAATATATTATTTTTAAAAACAGTTAATTCATGCACCAAAATTCGCTGTGTTCTTTCAAAGAATGCTATCAAGATTTTTTTAGTGTAGTTTAACTTCGCTTGAGAAATACATTAGAAATGTTTACATTGACTATTTAACTCATGCAACAAATGCTAGTTAATGACCAATCACGTTTCAATGAATGTTGTTTTACAACCAATGACAGTCGTGTTTCACCTCACTGTTTATCGATTTCTCTTTATGAGCTCGTGCTTTTGTGATAAAGAAATCTCCTCCATTTTAATGCTCTGAACAGTTCAAAGCATTATTTTTCTCCAACAAATACATTGAATATAGCAAATAATGAAAAGATTCCTTGATTTTACTGAGTTGTTTACTAAAAAAATAAATGAATAACCCGTAATGTTGATTATGATATATAGTTTGATGTGTTTGATTATTTCTCCACTTGGGTGCACTCTTACAATATTGCGATCTTATTTGGCAATAAATAATATGATCAAGCAGCAGTGAATGAACATAACCTCACATTTCTGATTTGTTTTCAAACAACGCCGTTTACATTAAATATATAAATATTTTTAAATAACTATAGTTAAACAATGGTATGTGAGTAAACAGCTTAATTTTATTCGTTAAATAGTCCTAATAAATGCCACTCTTGATTTCCAAATTATCTAGATAAATTCATTCCTCACTTCGTGAGTCGTGAATTTATCGATAATTTGGAAATCACTGGTAGCATTACTTATGAAAAATGAGTGAAAGTCGTCCGTTTGTCTGTCTGTCTGTCTCTCCTTTATGGACTCAAAACCAACTTCAATTTGAATGGGGTTTTCATCATCATTTAGAGAATTTTTTCGCGCACAATTAACATATTACTGTACATACTATATGGCGGGAGATAAAAAAAAAGTGCATCACTGCAGTAAAAAAAGTCGATTTTTGGACGCTTAAATGGCTTACGCTGCCTGAACCACAGCAAATACGCCAAATTATTCTACATAGAATTGAATATCCCAAAAAATTCCGCGACAGAATAATTATGCCTATCTTTTACGAATAACTCACAATGACCACTTTTGTCTTTTAGCTCATTGATGTTAAGATGATCTAAAAATAATTATCATATAGTAAAGTAAAGTGATCCCACAACAGACCCGGAGGCCCTTGGGGTAGTAGGAGGTTAAAGCTCCCACTTTTTCTAGACAATCGGCACTTTATGTCAGCCGGGTTTTCAGCCCTGCGTGACGGCCGCCTTTACCCCCAGAACAAGCGTCTGGTACTCATTTCCGTTAGAGGCTGAGTCGACCCCAGGGCCATAGTGCCGCCAGAGGGTTTGGGTCAGTTTAAAAATCCTGACCCCAACGGGACTTGAACCCTCCATCCTCCGGCTTGTAGCTCAGTGCCTTAACCACTACGCTACTGCGTGCCCCGAAAATTACTATATACATTTATGTGTTTCTTACTTATTCAACTGGTGGCTCCATGGCACTAGCGGTTAGACACTCGTCTCTCACCGCTGGGGTCCCGACATCGAGTCTCGGTTACTCCACGTGGGTTTCGTGGTGGACAAAACGGAGCTTGGGCAGGATTTTCTCGGGGTTTTCTCCCATTTTCCCCTGCCACAATTTCTCCATGCTCATCTCATCCATTTCGTTTCATTTAGTTCATCTGCCCCTTTGATGGTGCGTCAGGCGTGGTCGGTCGGCACCCTTGTCATTCACAGACCTCTATATATATGTGCTCGCCTCATCTCATCCCTTGACCCGACACTGAGTTTGACATGAGTTGAGGATATTTATTTATTTACTTATTGAACTAAACATAAAAACATATTTAATTTATTTAGGCGTAGCAGCGCAGCTGGGTATTATCTATAGTCTCTCTGGTTTAACTTTACGGGAAATTTGTAGAATGAGACAACTGTACACACCTCTCTCACTCGCACCAGTGTTGTCGGAGTTTCTTCACCAGATGTTAATAGGGGAAAGGGGGAAGAGCAAAACTGACAACAGGGTGGGTTCTTCTTTTGTTTCTGGACTAAAGTGGTTAAGTATTAAAAACCTGAGTCAACTATCCCTGGAGACAGCAATGGCCATCTTCCGCTTTAAAATTGCACCAATCATGACCTATGGAATAGAAGTGATTTGGAAGAACCTAAATAAGGCAAACCTAGAGGAAATAGAGAAAGTCAAAGCACACTTTTTAAAGATAGCGCTAAGCGTATCAAAATACACGCCTTCACACCTAACATACATACTGACAAAGGAACCATTCTTCATAGAAGAGCTCCACCTGGACCTTCTCGTGCCGGCAACAGATGCCTAAAAAGAACTGCTGTGGGAACTCAACGAGAAGAGAGAACAGATATGGCCTAAGTTCTACGCAACGGAAGCGATGATCTACAGAGAATGGACAGCAGCCAGATACGACCTCAGACACACCGTGATAAGAGTCGCAGTCCATGGTATCCATCACAGGATATGCACAACAGTGAAGCGCCATAACCCAGAAGAAAAGTGCAAGTGCAAACTATGTGGGTCGCACTGCGACCGATATCACCTGTTACAGTGTAAAAATATAGGAACATCGATAACAGACTTTTGTAAGACATGAAAACAATTCTTTCTACATGGCGATTGGCTGCAATAAAACCTATTATTATTAAAGTGGTCAACGATCTACCCTTGTATCTCCATCTTTCTCTCTGCCAAGTTAAGCCAGCTATACAATAATACTGTATAAAATGTAATATACGCGCATATCATGTTGATTCTAGTGATGCAGTTTTTTTTCTCTGTCCTTAAAAAAATCTTGTTGAAATCAGATAATAATATTTGATTTCCTGAGCATGTGATTATGTAATAGTTTGGACACTGATATAGTTGTACAATAAGTCTGCCTACCCACTCATGTATAAAGCAATCAAATTTGAGTAAGGATCTGTTCCATTTAATCAAACATATGATTACACTGTATGATATGGTGACAGTACAATATACCAGTTTGCTGTTCACAAGTTGATTACAAATGTTTCTTTCATCAGTTACATACGGCTTCGTTGTATAATTTTCCGTTAAATAACAATATAGCACTTGTATAGCTTACTACTAAATTTAAAATTGAACCCAACTGAACTGCAAGTTATCTGAAGAAAATGGCTAATATATATTTTCAACTAGCTAATACACGGCACGCGCTGCTTACTAACTAACTAACTCACTGGCTCTATCGAACACGTAGGTTCATGACCGCGCGGATATAAGCTTTCAATACATCCCCATCCTGAGCTAATGTTTTCCAATCATCCCCTGTATAATCTACTTCCCTCATATCATGAATAATGTTATTCTCCCACCTCATTCATGGTCTACCAACTGGACGTTTTCCCTCTGGTTTTCCTATAAGAAGCGTCCATGCACCTCTTTCATCCCCCATTCGTGCCACATGTCCTGCCCATAGTAACGCTTAAATAAGTGAAATGTGTTTTTATGTTTAGTTGAATAAGTTGAGAGAAAAATAATTATAAATTTATATTGTAATTATTTAAGATACTCCGTGCTGATTTTCCGGCGCTGTCCGGGAATCTACTTATACCGATCCTCTTGGCATCAATGAGCTGAAAGTAAAAAATGGTTATAGTGAGTTATCGGTAAAAGATAGACATGCTGTCTCAGATATTTTTGTAAATTTTTTAGATATTATATTCCGTGCTCATTCATTTGGTGTATTTACTGTGGTTTAGGCAGCATACGCCACTTAATCGTCCAAAAAGTGAGTTTTTTAGTGAACCGATGCCCCCCTTTGTTTTAGCTCCGGCCCTATAATACTTCGGTAATATCTTATATATGTTAATGGCACTGATGTATATAATCCTGTACGACGAAGATCGGTGAGAAGGCCAAGAAAGCGTTGGGCTGAACAGATGTGAGATCGGAACAGGCAAAGACCTAATCCGTAAAATACTCGTATGATGATGTTGACGTTAAATGTCCCAGAAAATGTATCTAAATGATGGTAAAAACCCCATTCAATTCGGTCAAATAGTTTCTCTGAGTTCATGAGAGGAGAGAGAGAGAGAGAGAGAGAGAGAGAGAGAGAGAGAGAGAGAGAGAGAGAGAGAGAGAGAGAGAGAGAGAGAGAGGGAGAGAGAGAGGAGAGAGAGAGAAAGAGAAAGAGAAAGAGAGAGAGTGTGTGAGAGAGAGAGAGAGAGAGAGAGAGACAGACAGACAGACTCACTCACACTCATTTTTATATGGCCTCTAAAGATTGGGCTTATTTGATTTTTTTACTATGTAAACATTATAAAAAAGGCCCGTCAGACAGGAAATGCATAAACTAAGTGACTTCCTCAGCTAGTCGAATTTGTAGTAGGATTTCCTGGTATTTTGTTAGCCCTTAAATTAAAAATGTATCCTATAATACACATCAATTGGTTTCATTCATGTGATAATATTTAATACTAACTGATGATAACTAACGATAAGAGATTACTTATTATTTTTTCTTTTAGAATTTCATAATTTACCTAATAATAACAATTACGCACCATTTCGTTTTCACTGCGGTCAGCCATAATTAAATAACACACGAGAAATAACTCTTTTTTTTCTTTTTTTTTTTTTTTCAATTTACGGGTTGATTAAACCGTTAGTATCCAATTAATTACGTTAAGAGAAAACAAATATAGAGGTCTCTAGAATAATTTTTAAATTACGGTTTCCAGGTAAACCTCCACTCCTAATGGTCAGATTTCAGTGACTTTTTAAAGAATATATTTCTTGTTGCGAAAAGTCATTAAATTGCAATCGCTGGAACGATTTTAAAATGTTCGCTTCAGGTGAACCTCCGGATCCGATTTTGCTGATTAACGAACTCGAATTTACTTTTCTTAATTGTTTCCTATATGCCTAGGTTGATTCCGAAAAAAAATTGTGGCGTCTAGAGCTTTAACATATTGGCCTTTATACATACATATATTGAAGCGGGATTGTTGTCGGGGGTAATGTTTAATTAAGTCCAAGGATAGGGGTTCATGGACTATTGTGCTCCGGACTAGTTGGGTTCAGGTTTCGGTAGAACAATGGACTTATATCTCGGGACTCCGTGAGAAAGGATATTCACTGGGTATATATATATATATATATATATATATATATATATATATATATATATATAGAGTAGGCCCGGTGTGATGTCTTGAAATTGACGTTCCACTTTTATTGATACTTACATTTGTCGTATTAGACAAGTTGACACGAAGGCTCTTGGTGAATCAGAACTAACAATATTTATAACACTCAACAAAGTGCTGAAATTTATACAGAGCGATGTGCCGTCTCTACCGGCACATTCGCCAGTCGCGACTCTGCTCGCAACCGACTACAGGCTGCCTACCCCACGTTACTGAACTGCCTACTCCAAGCTACTGAACTAACTCTAGTTTTCGCTTATGGAAAGATATTTATTATTTCTGAGTGGGCCGATATATGTCCTTCCACCAAAAGTCTTAGCGTCTCACAAACAATTTATATGTTACACTAATTTTGATTAGTAAATTATATCTTAAGGGCGTTATCGGGGGTGTTAAACTTAGGCGTTTGTAGCCTCGTCCCCTCCCTTTAAATTAGTTGCATCCTCATATCAAATTTTCAGGGTTGACCAAATGGAGTGGTCTTTAATAGGGCGGCTATCGTCTGTCGGCATCTACCTTATGCCGCCAAAGAAGGCACCTGCTGCTAGCGACATGTCCTAGTTAAAATTGGCTTGGGGATAACTCTTTCCACAGTTTACCAGGAAAATCCAGTTGTTTGTTTGCGACTTCCCAGCCTTTTGTATGAAGGTTTTGGGCTTAGCATTGTTATAACAATTTAATAATAGTGCAGTCTTGTAAGTCCTTTTAACAAAGGAAACTGCAGACTTTTTCCCCATTGTATAAGGGCTTATGATTCCATTGTATGATGTTTACTAGTTTCGTTCGCTACAATAGCAGAGGTCCATGTCTATGACCGGCGCTAATTGCTTGGTACTAGTGTTTTATTTATTGCTTATGAAATTATTTTTTGGTAGGTTATATCATTTTGTAGGTTGTATAATTTTGTTACCAATGAATTCCTGTTTTAATTACAATTCATTTGAATATAAATATACCCTACTTCTGATAATAATCACATGTTCATAAATTATTCACCTTTGATGAAACTACTTATTTATCTGAAATAAGAGGCAGAGTGAATGGCTGGGTTCAATATATTCTAATAAAATTCATATAATATCAAATTCCGTTGAGGTGAATAGCTATAAAATAAAAACTTAAAATATGTACCTTTTGGCAGGTGCCGTCGTCCTCAACTGTGTTAAAATATATTTAAAATGTTATCTGGAGGCCTTTCGGAAGTTAACTTCCAGATAACATTTTAAATATAATATTTTAACACGGAAAGCGAAATTATTTTAATCGTGACCATTTCAGTTCTTTATATCGCATCACATTCAGTTTATTTTTTACTCTAGTGGATTTTTAATACGACTTACGAGCAGTAATACGAGTTCAGATTTTAGAATTTCAACTGCAAGTTGTGGGTATTTTGAATATTTAGTTAATAAAACGAAACAAATCAAATAATATAGGGCCTACCCATAAATGATCTGATTAAATATTAACAATTTCTCTACATTATTACCTCTTTTTCTCTCTCTCATTAACTTCTTACTAAAAAATTTAATAATAGTACCAACCTAAGGGATCTTCTCAATTCTGATGAATGACAAACGAGGTAAACTTAGAAGAAGTAACTGGGTTTCAAATACCTAGGAACAATAATTGCAAATAGAAATGAGATGCACATAAAATTAAACATGGGTTCTATTCTGGAAATGCATGCTATTATGCAAAACAGCGACTCGTGTCCCAATGTCTCTAAAAATAAGTTAAACTGAAAATGTATAAAACTGTTATTCTCCCAGTTTTATTATACGGATAAAAAACATGGACTCTTACATTAAGGGAAGAAAAAAAGATTACGAATATTTCAGTATCAAGTTCTCAGGAAAATGTTTGGACCAAACAGAGATGAACGGATAGGCGAATGGTGAAGACTACATAACCGTGAGCTACATTATCTTTATACGAAACCAGATAAAATAAGAACAATTTAGTCTCGTAAACTGCGATAAGCAGGACATGTGGCACGAATGGGGAATAAAAGAGGGAAATGGAAGCTTCTTGTAGGAAATCCAGAGGGAAAAGTCCAGTTGGTAGATCAAGATTGAGGTAGATGAATAACCATGATTTCAAGGAAGTAGATTATACAGGCGATGATTGTAAAACATTAGCTGAGGATACGGATGTATTGAGAGCTTATTTTCGTGCGACCATGAACCTACGGGTTCAATACTGCCAGTGAGTTGGTTGTAGTACCATCTTCCCTCTATTAATTCCCATATAGAAATAATGTAAGAACCAAAAAACAAAAGAATGAACTGCCGATAAATAGAGAGGTTCCAGGAAAATAGATGCAAACATGCGATCTTGTAGCTTGTTGGAAAACGTGACTTTGTGAAAATCACGAGAAAAAAATAATCTCTGTGATGCATGGTTAGGAATGTTGGTGATGCGAAAATTGTGCCTGCTAAGTAGTGAAGAAGATTCTCATGAAATAACAGACCTTAATTTAGGCTAGAAAATAAATAAATAATAAAAACGAGCCAACCAATTATTGTTAAATCCTCGTACGGTTTGAAATATGGCATTATAATTGACTGGGTGGAAGAATGGTCTAGGCCATAAGCTTAAAAAAGTTACTTTCTAGACGTTTTCTTTGCAGAAGAACAAGTGTATATCATGTTGAATGATTGGCGCCTACGTGTACAGAATTTAGTGTGTGCTTTGGGCAAGCAATAAGTGGAACATTACAACGAGAGCATTTGCAGCGAAGCGTATTTTTTATAGTTAATATATGTGCTCTGCCTTAAAAATAAATAAGTGTTGGTGTTTGATTTATATAACACACTGGTACTAGTTTGAGCATTCTCTGCATGTTCATTTTATGGGGGCTCCATGGTGCAGGAGGTTAGTCGCTCCTCTCTCAACGCTGGGATCTTAGATCGAATCCCTAGATTCATGGCTGCACAGACTAAACTCTCCATATACCACTAACCGAGCTAATGTTTTCTAATCATTCCCTGTATAATCTACTTCCCTCAAATCATTGTTAATTTATTCTCTCTCTTTCATTCCCCATCCGTGCCACATGTCATATCCATCGCAGTCTACGAGATTTAACTGTTCCATTATATCTGGTTTCCTATAAACATCATGTAGCAAACTGTTGCATTGTCTTCTCCACTCGCCTGTCTGTTCATCTCTCTTTGGTCCAAAAATGTTCCTGAGAACTTTATTCTCAAATACTCTTAATGTTCTCTCCTCTCTTAAAATAAGAGTTCATATTTCGAATCCATGTAATATAAATGGGAGAATAACAGTTTTATAATATTTTCAGTTAACGTTTTTTAGAGAAGTTGGGATGACAAGAGTCCCTCTAATGCATAGTAGCATGCATGTTCAGAATTCAGCCTTTGATTTTGTGCATCTCATTCCTTACCTCTGCCAGGTAAAATAAAGCTATTATTATTATTATTATATTTATTATTATTATTATTATTATTATTATTATTATTATTATTATTATTATTATTATTATTATTATTATTATTATCTGTAATTATAATGCATTCATTAATACCAACACATCTCAAAACACGCAACAAAGAAGTCATACATTTATAACTGAGCCAAAAGAGGGGACCAAGCCATCATCAAATGCAATCATGGATTAGGTCATTGGCCTATTCCGCTTCAGGATAGAAATTTATCCCTCCATCTCTTCTTAGGTCTTCTTGGGTATTTCGTCCTGTGGGTCTGTAGTTGAATACCTGCAGAGTTAGTCTATTGTTTGGCATTCTAAGGAGGTGTTCATGCCAATTACTTTGGTATATTTGGATGGTTTCAGTTATTGCTTTGCGGATATTTTCATTACGCATGTGGTCATGAAGCGTATAACCCACTAAAGGTATTAATAACTTCATTTCTGCAGCTACTACCCTATTGAATTTACCTGTAGTAAGAGTCCAGGTTTCAGATCCGTAAAGTAGAGTTGGAAGAGCTATACTTACTTACTTACTTACTTACTTACTTACTTACTTACTTACTTACTTACTTACTTACTTACTTACTTACTTACTTACTTACTTACTTACTTACTTACTTACTTACTTACTTACTTACTTACTTACTTACTTACTTACTTACTTACTTACTTACTTACTTACTCACTTACTTACTCACAGGCACTATCGAACCAGTAGGTTCATGGCCGCGCGGATATAAGCTCTCCATACTTCCCTACCTGAGCTAATGCTTTCTAGTCATTCCCTGTATAATCTACTTCCCTCAAATCATAGTTAATGTTATTCTCCCACCTCATTCTTAGTCTACCAACTGGGCGTTTTCCCTCTGGCTTTCCTACAAGAAGCTTCCATGCAAGTCTTTCATTCCCCATACGTGCAACATGTCCTGCCCATCGCAGTCTACGAGACTTAACTGTTCTTATTATATCTGGCTTCCTATAAAGACCATGTAGTTCATTGTTAAGTAGTCTTCTCCATTCACCTGTCTGTTCATCTCTCTTTGGTCCAAAAGTTTCAGAGCTATTGTATTATAAATTTTTAGAATTGTATCTAGGCGTACTTTTCGGAGAAGTGTTTTTTTATTGCTCAAATCTCTAAAACGGCCAAGGCAGATGTTCTGCACCTGCAGTTCACACGCACTTGCCTTAAGCGTTAAGAGAGAAATAAACTTGAAAATTAATTACTGTGTGAAAATGAAGTTCAGGTTGAATAACCACATAATAAGAGGAGTTAAATATTAATTTTGCGGGTACTTCTCCGGTGGGCTGTGCTGGAATAATTCTTGATACAGAGCACGTCTGCGATGTAGTGGGTTTTGAAGAGACCAGCGTAGATTTATGAGATGACACAAACATGTAAAGTAGTGATGATAATATCGTCTCTGAAATGTGAACACACACATCGTGAAAGAGAGAAGTTACGAGGTAATGTTGGTAACATGGGATTTACAGGGTCATTTGTCGCTACTGGTAACGGTGAGATGCGCACTCTCTGTCCAAGAGTGACATATATCACACGTAGCCTCTTACATTTGTCTCTTTTAATCCGACGGATAAGAATGCAAATTAATTCCATAAATACAACATTCCTATGCGCATGTGATTCTAGTATATTATGTACACTAATATTCAAAAGTTAAATCAGCGCCAGAGAAAATCTTCTATGAAAAGAGGCTCAAATTTGCGATAAAGAAGAATGCACCTGAAATAATAAAAATAATTATCCCTCATCGTAACCCTTTGGTAACAAACTTAGAATTTTCATTTACATTGAAAATCTTATTGTGCGATTTGCAAATGCCCCAGGTTGTCTGTCGACATACCTGGTGATCTCTCCTGGCATGGCATACTTGTATCCAATTCTGAGGTTGGGGCGCCTGGAAGACGTGTTTACTTTGCCGCGATGATATGATGGGTGATGATGATGATGATAGTGGTGCGCCAGGAGAGTCCCTAATCCTACGCTTAATCTAAGATGAATATGAATGATGATATTGCGATGGCCATATGATTTCGGGGACCGTTTGGGCCTTAAAGTTTTCCTGATATTTGTCTTACAGGTGAGGAAAAACCCCGATAAAAACCTCACCCAGTAAAAGTGTCACGACCGGGGATCGAACCCGGGCCCGCTGCGTGACAAGGCAGCACGCTACCTCGAAACCACAGCGGTGGACGAATGTATTAATTGATTTGGCGTTTTCTTAACGAAAATCCATTATGATTATTTACTAAATAAAACTATCAAAATGTTATATGATTTTCATAAATATTATTTTTTTGACATTCGTAACAGCTGTTTCAATACACTGTATCTTATATATTTCGTATAAAAGAACATATAAGAGGATATAATAGAAATCTAGATACTTCAAAATACGCTAACCGCTTACTTCAATTTGACTATTGTTTTATTTTAAATTTTAAAGTTTTACATGTTTGTACAAAGAAAAAAGTAGATCATTTAGAAATGTTAGAAATGAATAAATTAAAGAAAAACAATAAGTTATTAAATTCCCAATTAGATTTAAACGAATCACCTCTTTTAAATTTATATTAAGAAAATTGTGTGTTTTATACATTGTTTATGTTTGCCTTTTGAGTGTGTTGTGTGTTGCTTAGTTATAATTGTTTACGTAATTGAGTATGTATGTGTGTGTATATATATATATTATACGACACACCTGAACGTTTACCTCCAGTCATAGCAGCACTGTTCCTGCATTGCACGGACGTTGACACTAACCATGTATAGTCAGGAACAAATAGCATATGAAGCACTTACCCAGCTTAAAGTAATAGAACTGTACTCCTCGACGCCACAGACTGACGTGAAGCGAGTGTACGCGGGATGACAAACACATTAGTTTGAAAATCATTCACAAACGGAGCAGGTCAATGTTCCGCTGTGTCGGATAGTATTATTTTGTGATATTCGTCTGAAAGAGGATACAGTGTATTGTAACAGCTGTTATGAGTATCGAATAAAATTAATATTTATAAAAATCATATAAAACTTTGATAGTTTCACTTAATAAATTAGATTGAATTATTTGTTTTTTGTATTTATTAAAGATAAGGAGACAACGTAGTACGTTTTTATGAACTTGCATGATTCTAAAGATACAGATGAGGTTGATTAATGTTTGTAAGGCGACAGCTTCATTTTTCCCTGATACATTATTTCAAAGAAATTCAGGGGATGAACTATTCCTGGGAATTAAGTTTTAATTTACAAGTAAACATTCGCTCAGAACTAAGTCCGAGATTAGTGAAAGTGTAAACTGCACTAGAAACTGCTTTTCAAATTAACAACACGGGTCTTGTATTTTCCTTGTTATTTGAATTATTTTTATTTTACATGTCGCAAGCAATTATATGTGTATGAGACAGAGAAGTATGATGAATGTATCCTACATGAATAGGATAGTATGTTCTTAGCCATATATATACTCACATGTATTACTCCCACATTTATAGAGAATCAGCACTGATGCAAGCCAGTTGTTAATCCTGCCTGACGGTCGCCTTAACCCTTACACAAGTGTCTGGTACTTTTATCCGTTAGACGTTGAGTCCACCCCAGGACTATTTTTTATTTTTGATTTATTTAGCCTGGTGGAGTTAAGGCCATGTGGCCTTCTCTTCCACTCTCCAGGACAAACATATATTACATCAGAATATAACAATCTTAATTAACTCTAATATTAAATACTAAGTAAAAATGTTATCAAAAAGATATCTAATATATTACGATCTATAATACAACCAGTTAATGTTAGTTAAAATTAAGACTAAAACTAATAATAAAATGTATACAAGCAAGACATATTAAATTGCCCCTGTCTAGTGTATATAAAAACAAAGGAAAATAATGAGATATAGAAAACTAATTTTACGATTATGCAATATTTAAAACAAAACAAATGAAAATATTTGTTATTCTTAATATTATTTTAATAAATAATTAAATTGATTAATTGCTAAAAGAATATTATCAGTGAGGCGTATAAGTTAGTTTGTTATTAAATAATTCTTTAGTACTGCCAGAGGGATTCAGGTCAGATTAAATGTCCTAACCCCCACCGGAACATATCCCCGACCTTCCAGCTTGTAGCGTACTGTCTTAACCAACTATATTACAGCATGCCCCATTTTACGTTTTGTTTAAGTTACACTATGAATTTGAATTGTTATTACTATGCTACAATCCAGAAGGTCGAGGGTTCGAGTCCCGGTGAGGTCAGGATTTCTAAACTGATGACCCGTTTTCTAGTATGTGTTTTGCAAAGAATACAGACCTACTTAATGAGAACACACCCTCAGACTTAAACCCGTTGATCAACTTTATAGGCTACATCAGTACCAGTCAAAATGCAGAAGATGAAACATTGGTTTTGAAAGGCCTCCATATTGGAACTACTTGATGAAGTTTAATAATTTAGTTGAGGACGAACTGACCTACTAGGTACCAATTTTATATTTAATATCTTATTATTCTACGAAATAAAGAAATAAGGGAAATTATGGGAGTACAAGAGGAGCCGGACATCATAGACATTATAGAAAAGAAAAGATTACAGTGGTATGGCCATGTCAAAAGAATACCAGAGCAAAGATTGCCAAAAATCGTTATGGAATGGATCCTAATGGAAAGGAGGAAGACCGAAGAAAATTTGGATAGAAGGGGTACAAGCAGCTATGGATATCAGAGGAATGGAGGAAGATCAATGGATGGACAGAGAGGAATGGCGTTTGGTTTCCGGAAGACGGCATCAGCTGCCATGATACCGGATGATGATGATCTTATTAGTCTTACAGGTGAGGGAAACCCCTCGAAAAAAATATCGCCCAAGAAACTTCTTCCTTTCGGTAGAACTCTTAAAGCTAATTTAGTCGGACTCTTGATTGCCTGTTGGTGTAAATTAATGTGTCACGATCAGTTACCTCCAGGCTTTAGTGAAACACCCACGATCCAGGAGAGGTTAATCATATGTCATCCTTATTGTATGGCATATCTTCGCTTAAATTGATAATGCTTTTTGCTTTGAGCTGCAGCATATTTCCTCAGTATTTTTATGATTAAAAACTACTTTTTTGTGAAAGTAGATGTGGTAATGTTGATAAATTCGTGCCATATATTATTTCGTGAATCTTTTTTTTAAGTAATTTAATGAGAAAAGAAATGTTGCTTTCTGAAAACAAGTTTAAAAGGATCAAATTAATTGTGAGAAACTTTACTTTTTATCAGATTACGGGTAACCTACCTTACATTACATTTCTGCTTACTTGTCGGCATTATTGAGATATTTATCATAGCAGACTGCTGGTTTCTTAATTGAATTTACCATTGCAGGAAGGACATAAGCGACAAAACCAGATATTATAATAAACAAAAGCATTTTTTTAAATTTATTTGTTACACCTATATTACCTTTCATGAAATATGCTTAGATCTGCTGATAAAACGTTTTGAGAAGAAATATGTAGCAAAATCTTTTTTGTACTCTTATTCTATTCTGCAGCAAATATTATTCTTTATCAACTTCAATGTACTAGAATGTTTATTACAATTAGAATAATAGAGACTTACATGCTTTTCATCTTTTGTTGTTATTTATATAAATTTTATTTTTATAGTTTAAATGATACTCTTGGAAAGTAAATAGGTCTACATAGTTTGCCTCTGATCTAGTTTATCCATCTTTGGCAACATTCAGGTTAACCAATTGTAAATTGATAAGAAATTTAAAATAGATGGTAATCTTAAACCTTAAGGATAAGTTACAGAGATGTAGGACATAAACGTGATTTGCTCAGATTCATATTTGAACAGTAAAATGGGTATTTTATCGAAAACCGTTTGGCTCTTACGAGATATTTTAAATGGACGTTTGTAATAATAAAAAGGGAAAATGAATTTCCATTAGGAAATAACATATAGTAATAATAATAATAATAATAATAATAATAATAATAATAATAATAATAATAATAATGTTTCATTTATTCTGTCAGAGTTACGGTCATAAGATCCTCTCTTCCATTCAGCCAGCACAAATATACAAATACATGTTTAGAGTACAGATTTTATCTATCGTCATACATTCACGAATTTAGGCCATTTGTTGACCTGTTTCGGCATCAAGAGAAACGCCATCTTAAAGTCATTTGAGTGGACGTTCTGGTCTTCTTTTTCCTACAGGTTGATAGCTTAACATTTGTTTGGGTATCCTGTGATCTTCCATTCGATGGACATGTTGCATATAATCAAATTTTGTTTTCTAAAGGTTCCATGTGTAATTCTTCTAAGATGTCTTCATTGTTTTATGTGTACCGAAAGTGCTATTTCGGTACGAAACATCTGTACGGTTATCCTCCCTCTAAAGTGATATTATTGAACTATGCCAATTTCCTTTCTCTTTGTGTTTACTCCCACTCTTCTTCTTACCCCTCCCTTTGCTCTGTTTGTACTGCGCAACTTCCCCTCTACCTCGGAACTCTCAAATAGGCGATTCAAGTGGTAAACTGTATCATTCATTCATTCTATTCATTCAGTTAGTTTGGTTATCGTCTGAAGGTCATTAGCTCAAGGAGAGCTGTGTTGTTTTGAGTTTGGTCCGGTAAGCCAGGGTAGGGTACCCTAGGCTGGACTAAAAATGTATGCATGGTGTTTGAGTGTGTAAAGATTATTACTTTTGTTATTATTGTTGTATTCTTTAAAATTTTAGAATGATCAAGTATAGCTTATGTTTAATATTTTTTATATTTCTACTTCAGACTTACAATTTATATATATATATATATATATATATATATATATATATATTAAATCTTATTTTAAGTAAATAAGAATGTCTAATTATTGTATTTCCTAGTCATGCTACTGTTGTACTGTACGTTTCCTGTCTACAAGCTTTCTCAAGGTTATATTAGCTCCCCTTTCCCATCTAGCTTTCGTGGTTGAAAATAATATACTGAGTTTAATAACGAGTCATAAATTACTACAGTGTGTTAAGGAATTCTTGTCAATAATTAATATATGTTAGTAAATCTATATAGGAAAGATGAATCAATCTTTGTCTCTGATGGGCCCGGGCAAAGAATTATAAATAGCACTGACAGTTATGATCTGGACGCTACTATAACTGTAACTAAACTTATGAGTAAATTCTCTATATGCCAGTGCTGATATGGTAACAGAATGTAATTCTGTAGCCCATGCAGCACATATGATTTAGTATTGTGTATCCTGCAGTCTTCCGAAGGTACCACACTTCAGCATATCTATGTCTCTGTATATCCTTCTGATTCAATGTCCATACTTCGCTATAATACAAAAGAGTTGGAAGTGACAGTATTTTATACACTTTTAGATAGAATTTATTAACCCCAAAATTCTTTAAAATTTTGATATTTTTGCTTTTACATCCTTTTCTTCTTCATATGAGATATTGAATCCTAGATATGTAAAATTATTCACCTGCTCCAAAATTGTATTGTCAAGTACAATTTTACTTCTGACAGGATCTATACCTTCAAATGTCAACAAATGATCTATATGCTATGTTAATTATAAAGGATTAAAAATACATTTAAAGTTGCAGTGAAAATTTCATTTACTTGTCGAATTACTAAATAAAGTTATTGTAGTTTGTATTTATTTCAGATATAAGCAATTCGATTATTCGGAAAGATATCTGCTATTGTGTGTTATACCATCTAACAAAAATTAGATATATGTGGCAATTATATAAAGGAATTGTGATAGAAAGAAAATGGCTTCAAGCTAGAACAGATATGTTTAGAAATAAAAGTACGGATAGTATTGTATATTCGAAGATTATATTAAATAAGTGAAAAGAAGAATTCTTTATTCAGCTATTATTGTACATGCAGAACAGGACATTGAATAATTGTATTGTATTATAAGCCTATGTTTTCCCTTTACAGAGATTTAGGCGCTCTCTCCCTACAGGGAAGAATTTGAACCATATTAATTTAGTTACACTTGTTTTCGTATAGATGTCATTTTGAGTGGTCCGTGGTCAGCGTTCCACCTCATACTGACATCTAGGAAACCAAGGTAGTACTAGGACGGGAAAATTCGGTAAATTTTGCTTAGAGGCCTTTTCATTCAGGCTTAAGGTTTTTTTTACGAGCCTGGAAATCTTCAGACTCGGGACCCACGGCTTAAAGTCCCTCCCGGAGGACTTGCTCCTTGGATTTACTCCGTCCTAAAAAATAAATCGACCCCGGCCCGGTTTGAACCCGCGACCCTCGGGACTAGAGGCAAGGAGCATAACCACTAGTCCACCGCGGCCGACTACATTGAATAATAATATCACTTACGAACAACATAAATATTATTCACAGAGCATTAGAGGTTGAAATGGCGATAGAAAAATTAAACAAGTATGAAGTACCAGGATCAAATAGATTGCCACCAGAACTCATAAAATCAGATCGGATTGACGACCGGTAGCTTAGTTTGATTTGGGAAAAAGAATTCTACCAAATGAGTGGAAACGAACTAATTATCGAACCAGTCTAGAAATGACATGTTGCACGTATGGGGGAATGAAAGACGTGCATGGAAGCTTCTTGTAGGAAAGCCAGAGGGAAAACGCTCAGTTGGTAGACCAAGAACGAGGTGGGAGAATAACATTAACTATGATTTGAGGGAAGTAGATTATACAGGGAATGATTGGAAAGCATTAGCTCAGGATAGGAATGTATGGAGAGGTTATATCCCTGCGGTCATGAACCTACGGATTCGATAGTGCCAGTGAGTAAGTAAGTCTATTAGAAATGAGATGAAACTGATTGCCAACAACTATAATGCGAATTTCATTACTTTCAACTTCGCACAAAATTCTAATAAATATATTGTTGATATCTAGACTTACTGATTATATTGACGGCTCAATAGGTGATAATCAATATGGATTTAGAAGAAATAGGTCTACAATATATCAGATGTTTTGTGTAGGACAGATTCTATAATGAAATGGGGATGTGCCGACATAGTGTATCAACTACAGTATATGTAAACTTCGAAAATACATACGATCCAATTAAGAGGAAGAGATTGTATAGTATCCAAATAGAATTCGGAATTCCTAAAAGTTAGTTTACAGATATCGCCATTTATTACAGTATTGCTTTGGAAATTTCGAAAATTATATTAAGTTGTACCATGTTTAGCAATTATTAAAACATATTATTCTTTAACTTGGAATTGACTTAACTCTCCAGAAAAAAATTAAAACACTAATTGGTAATAAAATTAATAAGGAGAGAGAATTTATTTTTAATTTAAAAAATCTTCTGTAAATATATACATTTTATTTCCCTTAGCCATATGTACATTTTCTATCTTTGTATGTAATCTTATATACATTAATGTGTCTTATACATTTATTTCAGATTTTATTGAATGACGATTAACGATGAGTGGGATAATAATAAAATTAAGACTAGCACTTGTTTTGACAATAAATGAAAAAATAAATTGGCCGAAATTTAAATTTAGGTATTTCCAAATCCGAGTATTAGGGGCCTAAATGCTGAACCAACTTGTTCGATCTAATGTTCTACTTGATCTGTTAGTCAATTTAGTGTTATTAATTCAATAAAATATTGTTAATATTAATCCTCACAGTATGGCCTTAAAGTTAATGAAAAGGATATTAATTTAAATTTATGATTCAAAAATATGTCTTCTTCGTCACACTTTAGGCTCAGTTACTAGCCTGTTCCGGCTCCAAATTGTTGATGTTTCCATTTTTTTTGGTCTTCCCAAACTTCTTCTGCCTCCTCGTGGTGAATAGTTGTTTGCTGCTTTCGGTATTCTATTCTCAGTCATCCTTGCTAAGTGTTCTTTCCAGTTTGTTCTATATTTCACTATTGTTGTATTTAATCCCTCTACTTTTAGTTGTTGTCTTATTTCTATGTTGTGTTTTTGTCTGTTCTTTGATATCCAGCTATTGGTCTGAGGAATTTTATTTCAGCAATTTGTAATCTGGCAGATTGTTGTATTGTCACTGCCCATAAGTAATAATAGGAATAATATTTAATAATTTTATTACAGAGAATATCCTGCACGATTTTTTCGGAAAAATCTCAACTCGTTATTTTAGACCTAAGTGGTAGTTTGTGTTAAAATAGATATATAGGTAGCTATTGTAAGAATATTTTGGAATTAATAAAATCTTTAAAAGTAACATGATTGTAAATTATAATTTGATTTATGAATATGTCATTAATAATAAATATAAAGATATAAGACTATATGATACTTTAGAGATTGTTGCCCCTATAAGGCGACCTTTTCATCAATGAAACGATGTTAATTTTGTTTTCTTGATGGGAGGTCCGATATGCTCATTAAGAGATCAGCAATTTATTTTCTATTACCGACTCGTGATAATGTCAAGAGAAATTGTATCTAACTAATATGATTAAGAGAACCGTGCTCAGTATTATCTCGGTAATTGTGCTCGGAGTAAGAGCACAGCGTGGGTTTCGTCTCTTCCTCGTCCGTATCACAAATGTGTGCCGAGAGTTGTACTTCTTCCTGAACTTCCACAGCAGGTACAATGATCCCTTATCCAACTACAATTGTTATATGTAACAGGGTCCTACCTTAAACGGAAGCTCCTGTTTTATTGTACATTACTATGCGAGGTTGGGAAGTGGTTTTTACAGAAGCGATGAAATGATTAAAAACCGAGTGAGAGCAAGATTTTTAATTTCCGATATTCAGTAAAACATTTCACAAACGAGTGTTGTACATTATTTTTTGCATGATGGTGTTTTCAAAATAATACATATAAGTAAAATAACATCTTCGTTGAAAATATTTGCGTTCATTATAGATTAGAATAGAATTAGAATAGATTTATTTAGCCTGCTGGAGTTAAGGTCATATGGTCTTCTCTTTCACTCACCAGGACAAACACATGTTACATATAAATACAAAAAATTAGAATAATAGTCCTACTGAAGAATTAATTATCTGTCAAATTGAATAATAATGAAAATAATGTCTAATAATACAATGAAATTAAATACAATTAAAATTAAATTAATTATTGAATGAATGCAGAAAGGAATAACAGCTCGAATCTACTATACATAAAAATAAAAGAAAGAAACAAATATAAAGAAACTAATAAACTATGATGAATTAATCTATCGCTTTTCATACAAGGCATTAGGTAAATATATTAACAAATCTTAAAACTATTTTTATTAAATAATGAAAAAACAATAAACATTATATGACGGAATGAGGAAAAGCAACTGGAAGCTTTTGAAAAGTGGATATGGAGAAGGATGGGACGTATAAAATGGAAGACAAAATAAAAAATAAAGATGTGCTAGACAGAGTGGGTGAAGGAAAATAATGCTGGAATTCATAAAGAAGAGAAAAGATTGGATTGGCCAGTGGCTAGGAAAAACCTGCCTGCTGACGGTTGCCCTGGAAGGAATGGTAACGGAAAGAAAGTTAGAGGCAGAAAAAGACATCAGATGATAGACAATATTAAAATAAATGGTTTGTATGCAGATACAAAAAGGAAAACAGAGTTAAGGAAAGAGTGGATAAAGCTGAGTAAGGTATCTTCATATTTTCAAGTAGTTTTTTTTATGTTTTTGTAGCCTATGTTTTCTTGAGTCTGAATAATCAGTGTGTATTTTGAGTATTTAATTTCGGTGCCTGGACCACCGCGACACTTTAATCTATGTAAAGTTGTGGCGCAGGTATTTTTAGCATCCGCAATTATTGGTGGACATGTGTCTTGTTCTTTGTCTTCTAGTAGTGCTTCAAAACGGCTGTGAGTGTCAACTGAGATGTTTGTGTTGTGTGTGTGTGTGTGGGTGCGTGCGTTTGCGTTTGCGTGCGTGCTTTTGCGTGTTTGTGTGTGTGTGTTTCTTGTCCTGCGTCGTAATGGTGGAAAAGCGAAGTCTCCCATGGAGTCCAAATTTTTGTCTCTACGTTGAATCTGTTCTCTGGATACCAGGCCGCTGCCCCGGAGTTGTCGGCAGCTGCCATGTTGCCCTGAGATGTTCCTTCCTGAAGTGACTTGCTCTCTTGCTTATCTGCTTCCATTGAAGTAGTGTGTAGAATGTAGTTGAATGTAGGTAGAAGACCACGAAAGAGATGGACACAGCAGCTATGATACGTGGAGCCGAAACGAACCAATAAGGGTTAACCCTTGTTAGAAGAAGAAGAAGAAGAAGAAGAAGAAGAAGAAAAGAAGAAAAATAAATTAAACCAACTGATGTATCCTATAAGACACATTACCAATTTAAGAGTTAAAAGAAGGCCATAGATTTTATCAGATAACACATGTTTTTTTGACACTTTGTTATAGGATACTTTGAAAAGTAGTCATCATAAAGATGTTCTATAGGCCTATATACTTCAGAATCCAGTTAATTATATTTCTTTTAGGAATTATGCAAGAAACAGAACTTAAAAATTATTACTCTGTTTCCTGAGGCAGTTTTCAATCGCCAATTTGTAAAGATGGGCGTAGGCTTATGCTACAATTATTGTCAGTTAATAAATTTTTAAAATGAAGCCTGGAGGTGTAGCTTAAATTTACATTTCAAATTCACATATAATGATGCAGTAATAGAATTTTTATTTGAAGTTTTGCTGTATTGAATGTAAGGTGCTCACCTTGGAAGTCCGTTTAATTGTAGGAAGAACTAATTTACTTGAGTGTATGTGGGAACAAAAAGAAATCATTTTCTTCCATGATGTTTCCAGGACATTTCTCAACGTGTATCACTTTGAAATAAAATAACATGTTGAACCTAAAATAGATATCCAATAACGTAATGTAATTTGCAGAATTGTCACACTGTAAAGTTGTAAATTCCCGTGATGAAAATTTTACAAACAATCATCATCATCATCCTTCAAAGATTAGGCATTTTTCCGATCTCTCAACTGTTCAGCCCAGCGCTTTCTTGGTCTTTCCACCGATCTTCGTCCTCCAGGATTATACATCAGTGGCATCTTAGGTATCCTATTCTCTGTCGTTCTTTGCAGATGTTCTACCCAATTGTTCATGTGTTCTTCTATTTTTTTGAAGAAGTGGTTGTACTTTTAGTTCCTCTCTAATATTCTCATTTCTAATATGTTCTTCTCTTGTACAGCCTTTCACAGCCCGTAGGAATCTCATTTCCGCTGTCTGAATTTTACTTTTTTTCTTTTTCCTTCAGGATACATAAAATTTTCGGACTTGTAAGATATTCTTAAGCCTAAATTAGAGCCACTGATAAAAATTTAATAGGCCGTTTCCATCCAGTACAGGGTGTTCCAAAATGAAAGACGGGGTTTCAAAGTTCTTTAATTTCCCTTACATAATATACATAAGAACAAAACTTACATTGGATTAAAGAAAAACTCTTAAAGTTTTCATAACATACTTTATAAGTATTCGATGTAGCACTTTTCGTTACACGGAACATATCTAATCGATAGTCGAATTCCTCCCAAACATTGGTCAGCACATTTGGAGTAATGGATACAACAATCCTTCTTTTCAAGTCTGGAAGGTCGACGGGAAGTAGTGGTACGTACACATGATCCTTCACATACCCCATAGGAAGAAATCACAAGGTGAGAGATCGGGAGACCTTGGAGGCTATGGGAATTAACCATGACATCCGGACCGACGCGTCATTTGGTGTTCGTGGACGTCCTGGGCTTTTCCTTTTACAGATGTTCTAGTTGTTTCTAACTGCTTATACCAGCGATGGATAATCTTATCTATCGGAGAATAAATTCCAAATTGACGTCGAAAAGCTCGCTGCACTGCAACAATGGAACCAGACCTAGCAAATTGCAACACACAGAATGGCTTCTGTGCAGGAGTCGCCATTTTCACAAATTTAACGCTGATGATGTAATAATGTCAGGAAACAAATTACTGCATACAGAATACGAAACTTTCACAGTTTTTCTTTCATTGTAGCAAATAATCACGCATCCAATTTCGTTTGTAAAGCTGTACCAACTACTTAAAACCCCGTCCATCATTTTGGAACATGGTGTAATAACTAAGTTAACTACTGGATGTTTTTTTAAATCGAAGAGCTAACCACATGTCACTAGCTGACATCTGTAGGAAATAGGCAAAGCAAGGCAAAATTAGCTTTAAGTAACTCCCGCAAGGGAACACCCTTGTCTTTACTTGGAGCTATAGGGGTATAGACTAGACTGACATTACTACTGCTGTGGCTCCTACTACTACTACATTAAGTATTGAAATTAAGCTAAAATGTTTTAAAATTTGGTCCTAATACGAATGAGCATATATAATGTAGGGGGCACGCCGTAGCGTAGTGGTTAAGGCATTGCGCTACAAGCCGGAAGGTCGAGGGTTCAAGTCCCGTTGGGGTCAGGATTTTTAAACTGACCCAATCCTTCTGGCGGCACTATGGCCCTGGGGTCGACTCAGCCTCTAACGAAAATGAGTACCAGACGCTTGTTCTGGGGTAAAGGCGGCCGTCACGCAGGGCTGACAATCCGGCTGACATAAAGTGCCGATTGTGTAGAAATAGTGGGAGCCTTAACCTCCTACTACCCCAAGGGCCTCCTGAGGCCTGTTGTGGGATCACTTTATATATAATGGAGTAGGCATCGCATTGAAGAATTATATAACTTATATTGTTGTCGTAATATTTTCGTGGTTAAAAAGTCTAGAAGATTTGAGATGAGGAATCATATATGGTATAGATACAGCCAAGTAAGTTTTCCGCAACTTGCGCGAGCGGGTGTGATTTAGTGACGTAGTGACGTTAAGGTCAGCAGACAGGGAGAAACAGGGAGGCTAGTACCGTGTGTGGGGACACAGATAAATACAACTGCTTTGAGATGATGGACTATTCTGGTAAAGAAGAGGAAGAAAGAGAGAGACTCAAAGTCTAAAGGGAACATGTGATGTAAAGTAAGTGTGTCTGGGTGTTTTTCTGGTCACCATGGACATTTATATGGCATTTACTTCTGCTAGAAATGCTTTCAAAATGTTTAATCGAAATCCTTGGGAGGGGGGGGGGAAATCGTTAGGAAAATCTAAGCCAAGGTGGGAGGTTAAGAAATCAGGTGAATCTTAAAAGGGAACAGTCAACCATTGCATGTCTGAAAACTTACCTTAAATTTTCTCCCAGACATATGTTGTGATGTACCAAGGCCGTGCCCCAAAAAAAAAAAAAATGATCTGACGTTTTCAATTGGAAGGCATAAAAATCGAAGCTAGAACAATGGAAAACCCACTGTGCGGAGCAAGTGGACATCCCTGGATCGTAGAGCGGAATGAAGTAGGGCGGGGTGCGACGCGGGGATTAAATGCATTGCACAGGAAATCACTACCGGTATAAGTAAGAAAGCGCTCGCTTCACTCACCCTCCTCACCCCAATCCATGGGCGATTGAACGGCATGCAGGTAGTAAAGGTTATACAATATACCGAGTCTGTAGTTATGCAGGATATTTCAGAATATTACAGGTTTCTAGGGGTTGTAGAGGGGACTTAGTAGATAAAATGTTTATAAGGAACCCTGTCCGGAAACGTAGCATTTCGATGTAGAATAGGTTTGAAGATCAAAACACAATGGGCTGATATCGTGTGTCTTGTGTTTCAGAATAAGTATTACAGACTTCTAAGGGTTGTACTACAAGTGTGGTTACACCGGCGACCCTACTGTTCGATGCATAAAGTGTATCTGCGACGCGTGTTTCCGTACCGACAAGACCTAGTGTGCACGCTCAATAATTTCTGCTGCCGCCAGAATTTGTGCAAGATGATCTTCCTCCGAATCGCCATGTTTAGTACTATCCGTAGATACTTCTGAAACACAAGACACACGACATCAGCCCATTGTGTTTCGATCTTCAAACTTATCTTAGGGGCATTGGTTCCATATCGAAACTTTATCAACTAATTCCCCTCTACAACCCCTAGATGTATGTAATACTTATTCTGAATCACTCTGCATTACTTGCGTGTAGTTTAAATGAGATATTTGGCGCTGGATTTTAGTGTCTTGCAGTTAAAAACAGCAGATAACTTTTTTGGACACGGCCTTGGTACATCACAATGCTTCTCTGGGAGAGTAGGTTCGACATGCAATGGTTGACAGTTCCCTTGTTAGGAAAATAGCCATTGGAGATCTTCTTCTTCTTTCATCATCAGTGTTTAGACTTATTTACTAGCCTATTCCGGCTCCAAATTGCTGCTGTTTCCATCTTTTTTTGGTCTTCTCAAACTACTTCTTCCTCGTGGTGAATAGCTGTATGGTGCTTTTGGTATTCTATTCTCAGTCATCCTTGCCAAGTTTTCTTTCCAGCTTGTTCTGTATTTCACTATTGTTGTGTTTAATTCCTCTACTTTTAGTCGTCTTATTTCTGTGTTATGTTTTGTGTCTGTTCTTCGATATCCTGCTATTGGTCTGAGGAATCTCATTTCAGCAGCTTGTATTCTGGCAGATTGTTGTATTGTCACTGTCCATGTTTCGGATCCATAAGTAATAATAGGCACTGCCATTGTCTTATATAATTTCATTATAGAGTCTTTCCTGGCTATTGGAGATACAATCTGAAGTGAGTTGGTTGAGGGTAGTGACCAGTGGAAGGTGTTAGAAATGCGACATTGAACTTACATATCATAAGCCATGGAGTTGGTTATTTTGGTGCAATGTAATACATGCAATATTTTGTGCGAAACAGAAGGCATACATTTAAAGTTATGACAAATTGACGAGAAATTAATAACAGTCCACTTATGTAAATAAGAATTCAAGGTAGAATTGAGAGAAGGTCGAACTTTCGCTTAAATATTATATTCACTATTAATTTCTCGACAACCACGCCATTTCAGATGATCCATAATCTCTTGTCCACTTCTCACATTATAATCATTAACATAATACTTTAGAAGTCCGGCGCCTTAGTTGAGTTGTTTAAACCAAGAGGATTTGTGCTGGTTCAAGTCCCCATGGGCGAAGAAATTGTCTCGTGGAATTTCAGCCAGTATGAGATCGGTGCCCATCCAATACCACGAGGAATTTGAGTACCGGTAACTACAATAAGTAATGGCACCAGGTTGAGAAAACAAGCTATAATGACTGGGGGACCAGAGATGCTGACCACGTGTCATCCCTCTACTGGCTAGATGATCGTTCACTTCTGTGATTAACACATTCGGATGTGAGACCAGCAGCCGGATGGTATGCCAAGGGCCTTCTAGGCCTGTCGTACTATTGATTATATATCTATCCATCCATAGTAATTCTGCCCAAAGGCAGGTCCTTCACTGCAATCATTGCATTTTCATGCTATGCTTGCAGCTTTACTAGGAAATTGTAGGTGTGGTAGCTTCCCGTTGCTTTCCACACCGGTGAACGATGATGATGATGACGACGATGATGATGATGATGGCCATATGATTTCGGGGACCGTTTGGGCCTTAAAGTTTTCCTGGCTTTTGTCTTACAGGTGAGGAAAAACCCTGATAAAAACCTCACCCAGAAAAACTGCCCCGACCGGAGATCGAACCCGGGCCCGCTGCGTGACAAGGCAGCACGCCACCTCGAGACCACAGCAGTGGACGGATTATATATATATTTTTTTGACATTTGGCAATGAAGGCAAATATGATATGAAAAGAAAAATGAATGCTTGAGTCGGGATTTGAACCCGAGTCTCTAAACTTGTACGTGTAGCGCTAAATGTACAGAGTTTAGAGACTCGGGTTCAAATCCCGACTCAAGCATTCATTTTTCTTTTCATATATATATATATATATATATATATATATATATATATAGAGAGAGAGAGAGAGAGAGAGAGAGAGAGAGTGTTGCAAAAAAATATCGAAAACGGAGGTATATTGAGATATGTTGATCATTTTTTAATAAGGTACCAATGTCCGGAAATGATGTGTTTTAACACTTCTGAAGAGTTCCGTTAGTTGGATTTCAAGACTTAATACTTGACAATACTACCACAGTTACATCAAGTTTTCAAAATATCCACCGCCCGTCTCATTGCAGAGCATACAGCAGCGGTGTAGTGATTGGCGCACACGTTCAAATACGCCTGGCCTTATTTGAATTATTTTTGCAGCAACGTGGATTCGGGCTATAAGATCCATACGTGACTTTACTTGAGTCTGATAAACAGACTGTTTAATGTCGCCTTACAAAAGTAGTCGAGAAGGTTAACATCAGGTGATCTCAGATGTCATGGGACTGGTCCACCTTTACCATTTCATCGAACTGGATACGTGGTAATCAAGTGTCTCCTCACATTGGTAATCGAAATGAGCTACGAAGTATCCCGCGTTGATGTTTTCCAGCCACACGTCACGTTCGCGAACTGCCACGTATCACAGGTTCCTTACCTGTGCAGGGGCGTACGCGGAGTAATACATTTGCAAATCCTTCGAACTAACGAGGATCTTCCGACATAATTAATTAGTCATAGTGTGCAAACGCATCATTTTCGGACATTGGTACCTTATTAAAAATAATCAATGTATCTCACAATACTGCCTCGCCTCCGTTGTCAGTAATATTTTCAACACACATTGAAGTTCACTCCATTTGCGGCCACAGCGTGGATACTGCATGGGTAGCGCGAGTTGATGACTCAATTCTTGCACTCACGTTCCCCGCTATCGGCCACAGGTCGAGTGAAACTCACGGAATATATATATTATATTGCAGATTTTCGCGGATATAAGTATGAATAAGAAACTTCATTGTCTATATACGAATATATATATGTTTGTCCTTTATAGATTTCTAATCCATTTAACCGATCTTCGTGAAAATTTGTATATACGGGTTTTCAGATGCGGCGAGTGTTTAGCCGTTACCTATTATGTTCTAAAACCATTAGGTATAGTAGTCCATCTGAAAGGTTTAAAAATCGCTCTAGCGAACGCAATTTTCGATGCTTCACAACAAAACTCGGTTTATCATATTAAAATAAACCGAGATATGTATTATCCAAAAATCAGTGAAACCCGACAGTTAGAAGTTGGGGTTTACCTGAAATTTTAAATTAAAAATTATCTAGCAACCGCCATGTTGGTTAATCGTAGTGTAACCTTATAATGAATTAATCCTCAATATCTAATTAGGCGTAGCAGCGCATGCCGGGTATTAGCTAGTAACAGAATAAATATAATTCCTGGGAGAATGAACTGACAGTCTACAGTTTAGAAATTTATTCTAAACTACAGTAAGTGAATTTCTTAGGAAGTGGAATTTATTATCCCATTATGCTGTTTACTGAATAAACCTTTATTTTGTTAATTAAATCATTTGTATCCCGTTTCGTTGCAAGAAAGCAAACACAGTGTACTCTAGAATTTTTTCTAAATTGGCAAATTTAATTGTAATTGAAATAACATACAATTTGCAACAAAATAAATATATATATATATATATATATATTTGTTTAACCTTCAGATTACTTTTTCTCGTTAAAAAAAGTGTGTGCGTGCGTGGGCGTGCGATTGCACTTGAGCTTACTTTTTTATGATTTTTTTGTGGTATTTTGTGTTTTTTTTCAATCACTTTAACAGGAAATATGGAGTTTCTATCTTTAATGATTGTATTTAAAAAATATATTTTTATATCGGTAATTGACATAACTGTGGAATGACATCATGTTTTACAGAGTGAGAGCAAAATAATAATGTCTGTGAAGTTTTCAATTTACAAGCAATCGAATTTAGTATACAGCTATAAAAGTTACATAAAATATATGTTTTGAGTTTTATGTTCTAACAAATTTTAGTCACTAATTATACAAAATAACGGTAACTTTCGTAACAAATAACTCTTCAGCATGGTGTAAGAGTTTTAATTAAAATAAATAAAAATTCTTTGTTGCGTATGATTTTGTTCTTATTCTACAATAACACCAATCATAGAAGATGCCAAATAGGCCTATACCACTTTGGGAAGCAGAAAAAAAAACTTTAATTTTCATATGTTATGTCAAATTTTACGTGGAATTCGCCAATTACAGAGTTTAGTTAAACCCCATTCCTAATAATCGGATTTCGCTAATTTTTGGATGATACCTTTATTTTATTTCAATGGCATATACCGAGTTTCGTTGTTTAAAAATAAAGTTACTGCCTCTATATTTTAAATAAATTTTCACTTAAGATGAACTCCTACTGCTAACGGATCCGATTTTTTATTAATGGACTGTACCATAACTAACTAACTCACTGGCATTATCGAACTCGTATGTTCATGGTCGCGCGGACATAAGCTCTCCATACATCCCTCCTGAGTTAATGTTTTTCAATCATTCCCTGTATAATCTACATCCCTTAAAACATAGTTAAAGTTATTCTTCCACCTCATTATTGGTCTACAAACTGGGCGTTTTCCCTCTGGCTTTCCTGCAAGAAGCTTCATAATGAATTGTACCATATTTTCCTTAATTGATTGTTGCATGATGAGTTTGGTTCCGAAATAAAACAAAAATTGAGACCTCTAGAGCGTTTACAACCATACACGCTAATATTTTCCAATAATTCCATATTGAATTTGCTTCCCTCAAATCACGGTTAATGTTATTATCCAAACTCATTCTTAAGTTATTTATTGAACGCTTTCCCTCTAGTTTTTCCCATAAGGAGTTCGATGTCCTCTTTTCCATTTCACATTGTGCCACATCCTCTATGTATCAGAGTCTACAATACTCAACTGTTCTTAATATGGGACTTTACTTACTTACTTACTTACTTACTTCCTCACTGGCACTATCGAACCCGTAGGTTCATGGCCGCGCGGACATAAGCTCTCCATACATCCCTATCCTGAGCTAATGCTTTCCAATCATTCCTGTATAATCTACTTCCCTCAAATCATAGTTAATGTTGTTTTCCCACCTCATTCTTGGTCTACCAACTGGGCGCTTTCCCTCTGGCTTTCCTACAAGAAGTTTCCATGCACGTCTTTCATTCCCCATACGTGCAACATGTCCTGCCCATCGCAGTCTACGAGACTTAACTGTTCTTATTATATCTGGCTTCCTATAAAGACCATGTAGTTCATTGTTATGTAGTCTTCTCCATTCACCTGTCTGTTCATCTCTCTTTGGTCCAAAAAATTTCCTAAGAACTTTATTCTCAAATACTCGTAATATTCATTTATTAAAAAACATTTGAAAATAAAATGAAGAGGCCAATATTTGGTTTAGAATTTAACTCTAATTCTCGGGCACTATCGAACCCGTATATTCATGGCCGCGCGGACATAAGCTCTCCATACATCTCTATCCTGAGCTAATGTTTCCAATCATTCCTTGTATAATCTGCTTCGCTCAAATCATAGTTAAAGTTATTCTCCCACCTCGTTCTTGGTTTACCAACTGGGCGTTTTCTCTCTGGTTTTCCTACAAGAAGCTTATTTAATCATTATTAGATACACAAGAACAACCCCGTTACTGGACTCAAATTATACTTTTCCTCCTTTTCCTGTGTCACTTTGTCCTTGAGACAATCCTCTAATGAGGAAAATTGTATATATTATATCTATAATTGGTCCCTCCACGGCTTTTATGTTCCAGAATTGTCTACTATATTACGATTTTTTGTAATTCTCTCCTAATTGTCTCATTTAGAATATGCTCTCGTGGAGTTACTACAATTGATGATGTCAGGAGCAGCATTTGTTGGAATTCTATTGACTATTTTGTTTATATGCAAGAAATTACTTTTTTTTTCAGTGCCACCTGTTTGTCATTCGACATTTTAGGTATTCGCTCCTGGCATTGGCCTATTGTAACCCACTTCTGAGGTTGGGGCGCCTGGATGGCGGGGTTACGCTGCCCCAAAATATGATGGGTGATGACCATGGGTAATGATGCGCCAGAGAGGCCATAAATCTAAACTTATCTAATGAGGTGAATATGATATTGATGATAATGATGGCCAGATGATGTTCGACGACCGTTTGGGCCTTAAAGTATCAGGATACCTGAACCATAATTCTTCGAACGTGACTCGAATATATTTATAATACGTAAGTTACATACCAAAACATTGTAAATTCAGTTAAATAAAATTATATGGAAGCATAACTTATTTTCAATGCATTAATATCCTCTACTATTAAAATTTTAATTCACAAAATGTCGGCCACGTTTGACAAGTAGTTATGCTCCTTGCTTCTGTCCCCGAGGGTCGCGGGTTCAAATCCGGCCGGGATCGGAGACTTTAAACCGTGGGTCCTGAATCCGAAGATTTTCATTCTCGTAAAAGAGTAAGAGACCATCAGGCTTGAATAGAAAGGATTTTAAGGAAATTTTACCGACCTCATCATCCTTATTGCCTTACTTTCTTCCTAGATGTCTCATTGGGTCGGCATGCTGACCGCATACCATTCATGACATCTATGGGCAAATAAGCGCAACTAAATTAACTTGGGTCGGCCGCGGTGGATTAGTGGTTATGCTCCATGCCTCTGGTCCTAAGGGTCGCGGGTTCAAACCCGGCCGGGGTCGATGAATTTTTTAGGACGGAAAAATCCAAGGAGCAAGTTCTCCGGGAGGGACTTTAAGCTGTGGATCCCGAGTCTGAAGATTTTCAGGCTCCTAAAAAATCCTTAAGCCTGAATGAAAAGGACTCTAAGCAAAATTTACCGAATTTTCCCGTCCTAGAACTACCTTGGTTTCCTAGATGTCAGTATGAGGCGGAGCACTGACCACGTACCACTCAAAATGACATCTATACGAAAACAAGTGTAACTAAATTAATATGGTTCAAATTCTTCCCTGTAGGGGGAGAGCGCCTAAATCTCTGTAAAGGGAAAACATGGCTTACAATACAATACAATACAATACAATACAATAATTAACTTGGTCTAGTAACCTCCTAACAAACGAGAGTTTAAGGCTCAACATTGGGATAAGCCATTGTAAATAGGTAAATAGTGTTTTCAAATACCACGCGAGTTTTCATCTATTTTGGACAATACACTCTCATCGCGACGCTATGGTCGCTAATTATCGAAAAGATGAACATTCTTATAGTATCTCCCTTGATAATTCATATGTTACGTTACCCTCAACTTAGTTGCAATGAGTGTGTACATACTAAAATGTTTTTATACGAGTACTAACCGGTATGTGTCTATTTCACTCTGTCTTTTGCTTTATAAAAGTGTAAAGAATCCATTTTGTAATTGAAAACATTGAAACAATATCTTACTTTAGCAATATTAAAAGGTAAATAAATAAAGTACATACATTTTTCAACGTTAAAGGCTTTTTTATTTTTTTTATTTTTAAGTAGAACTAACAGTACTCCTAATGCATTGTATAAATAACAGATAAATCTGCAGTATTGTGCAACATATATGTCGTCAACGTCTTGGAAGGAACTTACGAGCATAACAAATTACGACAGTGAAATAGCGTGTGTTCACAATTTTCTGACACATTTACATAAGATATTCAAATAGAGTCGTTTCATCTCCGACCATACCCCATAAAATGTCTAGAGATGGTGTAGCTTTTGGCCTGGTGACCCCCAATAGACCATAGAGGCAAGTGTTAGCCGTGTCCATACTCTAAACTACCATCTTATACTGGTTTTTAAAATGTATTTATTTTCTTATGTTGCTTCAGGTACCTTTGTTAGAAGCATAAGTGCTTTTTTTGTTCCGGTTATGCAAAAGCACAGAATAAAAAAATCATTGCAAGCGTCATCAATATCACACAATTCACTCCTTTTTTACTTATCATATTGGGTAGGGCTTCCAATAGAGCCTATAATTGAAATAGACGATCGCCTTACTTACTTACTCACTCATTGGCACTATCGAACCCGTAGCTTCATGGCTACGCAGACATAACTCTCCATACTTCCCTACTCTGAACTAATGTTTTCCAATCATTCGCTGTATAATTTCCGATCCGATTGAGGGTCTTTCCACTTTTCAGCGGTTGCCCTTTTACCAGCCCGCTGCTGGCCCTTCACATCCACATGTGTCAATCACAGAGGTAGATGATCAACAGCCAGTGTAGACATGTGGTTAGCATGTCGAGTCCCCCAGCCGTTATAGCTGGTTCCTCAACCTGGAGCCGCTACTTATTGTAGCTACCCAATTGCCTCACGATGCTGGGTGGGCACCGGTCCCATACTGGCCGAAATACCATGAGAAAATTTCTTCCCCCATGGAGACTCGAACCAGCGCAAGTCCCGTAGCCCTGCGCCAAGGCTTCCTACCTTAACCGCTCGGCTACGGCGCGGGACCGCTGTATAATCTACTTCTCTCAAATCATAGTTAATGTTATTCTCCCACCTCCACATTCCATGTTCCTAGGAACATGTCCATGTGTTTGAGCCTTAGGCATGGGTTTCCTGAAGTAGTCCCCGCCTGGAGGACCGAATGGGGGACTACTTGACCCATGTCCGCATTTCTTGACGGTTGTATTTTTACGGTGAAAGATCGTCACTCTTTCGACCAAGGTACTTTTTTCGTATGGCTTATCACTTTCGACCAGTCCGGCATCGATAACCTTATCGGCAGCAATGCTACCGCCGGCATAGCTCTCGGGATCATTTAAGCACGCAAGCCACTCCACCACAACAAGGTAAAGATACCATGGAGGGATTAATATACGGATTTTTTCGGGGTTTATCCACAATACAATGGTTTGCTGCGGTCTCGAGGTAACGGGCTGCCTTGACAGTAGTGGGCCCGGGTTCGATCCCAGTCGGAACAAGTTTCCAGGGCGGGATTTCTTCGGGTATTTTTCTTCGCCTTGCAAGACAAATTTCAGGAAACTTTAAGGCCCAAAACGGTCTCCGTGCATCATATGGCCGTCATGATCATCATCATTAGTATTCTCCTTAGATTGAGTTTAGGATAAAGGACTCCCCTGCCGCACCACTATCATCATCTACCATCATATCATCGGGGAGCGTAACTCGCATTCCAGGCGTCCCAACCTCAGTAGTGGGTTACAGTTACTCCTATTACAAGTGGGGGGGGGACTGTCAGGGACTGTCAATAACTATCATTATTTAAATCCAAATTAACTGATATCTTAAGTTCGACATAATGAAAACATTAACTGTATAACAACTGTATTCAGCAATTTGTTAATAATCATGTACGAAGTTTTACTTACTTTATTTTATATTATTCTAATTTTATTTTTATATTCCATGTTTTTATTGGTATTAGTTAGCATTAGAACACATCGCCATTATCTTTTGTTTAGTCTATATTTTAGTAATATCTTAAAATTTGTAATAAATCTGTAATTTTTGTATACTTTTACTATTCGCTGCTTAACTGGAAGAGAAGGTCTTATGGCCTTAACTCTGCCAGATAAAATAAAACATTATTATTATTATTATTATTATTATTATTATTATTATTATTATTATTATTATTATTATTTATTACAGGAGAGAGCACCAGAAAAGTCTAAATGACAACCTGGGACATTGATTACAAAAATTGGTTTCCCGTCACCTTCAAGAAACTCAATTTCTCCATTTGTAGCGATACTGAATATCATCATCAGTAAGTCCGAGATCTCATTCCATCCAACTTTCTTTATGTCTTCTTTCTTTTTCCATCTATTCTCCATACCAGATCTTCTTAGGGATTCTGTCAGATGGCATCCTCTTGAGTTGTCTGTGCCATCTTAATCATCTCTCTTCAATTATCGTAAACACATTCCTTTCAACTTTTATAACTTTCTTAATTTCAACGTTCCTATTTTTTTAATCTGAACTTCCGCGATGTTCTTCTCTAGTAATCCATCTCTCTTATTAATAGCTTGTTATCTTGGGACCTTTTTAAATTGTCCATTTCTCTGATCTATATAGCATAATACTCTCTACAAGGCTGTTGTAGAATGTATTAACTTAATATAGGGTCATAATGTATAAACCTGTAAAGAAATGTTTTAAAAAAACGTGTCCATAGTTGTGTTAGTCTGCTTGTCCACAGAAAATTCCTGTCTGATATGCCTGTATGTACTCCAAGCAGCGTATGTCTGCTTTATGAAACGGTGTATTAATAATAATATGATTGACTTAATAAGTTTTAAAATTTATGGGACGGTGCATATGCATTAAATACGTGTTTACTTAATGGAGTTGAAATTTAAAATTTTGTACAATTGGGCTTTACTAATATTTTATTGGGATCTGGTATCATAAATCTCATTTTTGAATTATTTAATGATGACTTATTGAAATTATAATTTATGGAGAGATAAATTCAGTTTCGAGAACCTGGTTATAGAGGGGAAATAATAATAATAATAATAATAATAATAATAATAATAATAATAATAATAATAATAATAATAATAATAATAATAATAATAATACCGTAATACTCTTAATGTAGAATAAAATATTATAAAATAATGATAATATTAATAATAATTATTATTATTATGATTATTATTATTAATGCTATTATTATTATTATATTTTGTGCGGCTCCGTGGCGCAAGAGGTTAGACGCTCGCCTCTCATCGCTGAGGTTCCGAAATCCAGTCTCGGTTACTCCATGTGGGTTTCGTGGTGGACGAAACGGGGCTTGGGCAGGTTTTCTCGGGTTTTCTCCCGTCTTCCCCTGCCACAAATTTCATTCCACATTTCTCCGTACTTATCCATTTCGTTTCATTTTGTTCATCCGCCCCTGTGACGGTACTCAGGAGTGGTCAGCCGGCACTCTTGTAGTTCACAGACCTCTATAAATGTAGGGGCTTCATCTCATCCCATTCCTCGAACCGACTTTGAGGTGGACACGAGTTGAGGATATTTATTATGTTTATTGGTGATTCATGCATTTCATTCATAAACAGAGTATAACGTTCAGGTTTTAAAAGAGGTCTTGATATATGGAACCCTATACTCAAGTATTCAGAGTCTTCCTGTATCAATGGTCCTTCTTTGACCGCTTCTCAGCAGCTTTTGTATAGGTTGGAAAAACAGTTTCAGTGTACAATCAGGTATCTGAGCTTTTAATGTAAACAAATATTGTTTTAAATTATTATTTTCCACTCTTTTAAAGTAAGAGGCATAATATGTAAATTTACGTATTTTTTTAAATATGTAAAAATATGTAATCATGATCAAATATGTAAAAATATGTAATGATAAATTTTCATATACGATTAGTAAGTTTTTAATTCGTGGACATTTATCAATTTTACCCATGTATAAGCAAAGGGAAAGAATACGTAATTACATACAAATCCTAGCCTTAGTCATGACTTACTATATTTGTCAGTAAGGTTTTATTTGACACTTCTCTAGGGCAGGATACCATTTTTATTAATTCTCAAACCTTCCTCTTTTCTGTTAAAATTTTGTTTATTTTTAATTCTTTATCCTCACCTATTATAATTTGTCACGTATTATCATTTATATCCTGTAGAATTGTAGATAAAGTGCGTGAAATATTAGCAAATCATATAGTTCTCGAAGAGGCGTTTTGTTGGACAATAACTGACTCTATGGAACTCGACCTCCCAAGTAGAGCGAACAGCAATGATCAGAGAAAAGTATATTTTTTACACATCCCAATCCTTGTCGCACAACTCAAACCTGTTTTAGAAGAATGATTTAACAATAAAAAAAGAGAGAATCACTTAAAACAGTCTTTGTGGGTGTGTCTTCTGTCTTGAAGACCATCTTTCGATTCTCAGATACAAACAATAAGGTACCATTCATATTGACGTTTATTGCTTATGTGCTTTGCATTATGCAAAAACAAGTGTTCAACTATGTTGTAAGTCAGGGGTTTCCAATATTTTTTTTTCAACAGACAAAGCACTGACTAAAAGCGGTCAAAATACAAATCTCTTATTTAAGCACATGAGTATTTAAAAACTAACGATCCAAAACGAAACTTACTTAATTTAATTTTCAAATGGTGTATCAATAACACAAATTAATGCAGAAAATTGTTAGTGATTTTATATATTCGATAATAATTGCAATCGAAATTGAAAAGACTCTAGTTCCTGTCCTGTTTTCAAACTTTTCTTCGATTTTTTTTTTTTTAATTTCGCTTACCAGCTTTGTATCGCAGTATAGGCCTACTATTTTCTATAACTGTATATTTTTGCTGAATTTTCACAAATTACGTAAATCCTATAGTTTTAACATCTTACGTATATATATAGTGTTAAATTGTTATATTAATATCCCTGAAAATTTTAAACAGACCTATTCATTTGAACTTTATAAAATATTCACATTATTTAATATTACTGATATAAGTGTCAACTTTTATAAGATTCATGATGTGTTCCGTTGAGGTTTATTCAAAATTAATATAAAATTATAGAATATTCAAATGAACTATTTATTCAAGAAGACGGGATCCCGATGGGGAGTCCTACATCTGGAATAATGGCAGAAATCTTCCTACAAGAACTGGAAAATAAACATTTTGAGGAACTAATACACAAATTCAACATAAAACTAATAACACGATATGTCGATGATGTACTAGTAATATATGAAAATGAAAACAGAAAAGAAAAAGAAATACTACAAGACTTAAACAACATGCATGAAAAAATCACTTTCACCGAAGAAATAGAAGTTAACAACAGCATAAACTACTTAGATTTGTCTATAACCAAAAATCTACACAACAATAAACTAGAAATCGGTATCTACCGGAAACCCACAAACATGCTCTGGCCATAAACAAAAATTCTACACACCCTTTTCAACAGAAAATTAGTACATTTAATAGCTTAGTCAGTAGAATGTTGAAACTCCCATTAAGCAAAGACAATTATATCCAAGAACTCAACTACATTAGAATATGGCAAAAACCAATGGCTATAATGAAGAATTCATAGATAAGCTCGTAAATAAACAAAAAAGGAAGAACAACATAACCAACATAACTAAACTAGAAAAAGAATCTGACAACAACAAGAAAACATGGATAACACTTACATACACAGGAAAAGAAACAACAAAATTAGCCAATGCACTAAAGAAAGCCGATAAAAAACGTAAAATAGCATACAGAACCAATAACAAATTAAACAACATAATAAACAATAACATTGAAGAAATAACATTTTCAACAGCAAAGGAGTTTATAAACTGACATGTAAGGACTGCAACAAATTTTATATGGGAAGGACAAACAGGAGTTTTAACATCAGATTCAAAGAACATTTTCGAGACTTCATTCACGCAGAAGGTAAATCAAGCTATGCAAAACACGTTATCCATGAAGGACATCGCATGTTAAATATTGAAAACACCCTAACAGTAATGCACAGAGAAAATAATCCAGCGAAGATAAACGTACTCGAAGAGATGGAAATCATGAAAGCAGCTCACAACGACAGCCTGATAAACGAAAACGAACCAAATACATGCAACCCCCTCTACCAGATCTTCAGTGAAACACCAGTTTTGAATCCTGCCGATGATGGGACAAGTCCCGAAAGCGCTACAGTTAAATGATAATTAAGTTGAGGAGACGGACCTTTCAGGTGAATATTCTATAATTTTATATTAATTTTGATATAAGTGTCCCTTAAATCCTGGAACACAACGAAAATAAATAAATCCAATATATAAAAATTAATGTTTGTTTGTTTGTTTCTTGGTTTATTTGTTTGTTTGTTTGTTTGTTTGTTCGTTTGTTCGTACTTTATGCGCGGCCATACCGTTGATCCGATTGTGATGGGGCTTTTTGCAAAATGTTCAGGAGATTCCTGGGATGAACATAGGCTATAAGAGAGTTGTGATACTCAACTCCTACACCCTTAAAAATCGCCCTTTGTAGTGGAAAACTTGAAAAAAGTAGCTCTTTGGACGCTAAAATGGCTTACGTAGCCTGACCATAACAAATACAAAAAATTAATGTACACAGAATTGAATATCTCAAATAGGTGTACAATAAAGTCTGCGACTGCATATGTTTATTTACGGATAACTCACAATAACCATTTTTGTCTTTCATTAATGCAAGAAGATCGAAACAAGTACGTCGATTCCTAGTCAAGCATAGCAGCACATGGCGGGTATTCTTTTACGGATAACTCACAATAACGAATTTTGTATTTTAGCTCATTTATGCCAAGAAGATCGGGATGAGTAGATTCCCGGGCAACGCCGGATAAACAACACGGGATATCTAAAAATAATTACGATATAAAATGTTGTTCATACTTATTTAACTAAACATAACACACATTCATTTTCGTATTTCAGCTTATTTATGCCAAGAAGATCGGGATGAGTAGATTCCCGGGCAACGCCGGATAAACAACACGGGATATCTAAAAATAATTACGATATAAAATGTTCTTCATACTTATTTAACTAAACATAACACACATTCATTTTCGTATTTCAGCTCATTTATGCCAAGAAGATCGGGATAAGTAGATTCCCGGGCAACGCTGGGTAATCAGCACGGGGTATCTAAAAAATATAAATTTATAATTAGTTTTCATTACATTTATTCGCCTAAACATAAAAGCACATTAATTTTCATTTATTTAGGAGTAGTAGTGCACTCGGGTATTAGCTAGTAGGGAATAAACATTAAGAGCTTTAGAACACTTTTATCGAAATAGCATTGTTTTGTCATGCGGTTTCAGAGTTATAAAAGCTATTAGGATTATATACACACACACACACACACACACACATATATATATATATATATATATATATATATATATATATAATTCAAATTACTTTTTTACATAAATTTCTTTCTAAACTGGTCAACGTCTTTGATCATATCGCTATAGTATTTTTATATGTACAATATAGCAATAAACTGTGTTTATGTTGTGTATATTCATATGTATTGTGAAAAATTCACTGAATATAAAATTAAGATTAAAGATTACATAGGCGATAACATAGGCTATTTCGTTATATTAAGATTTCAGCCCAATAAAATTTCAGTGACTACTGGGCAATCGTAAAATAATTCTGGCTGGTCTGCCCAAGAACCTCTCGAATACTAGTGCCAAATTTCCGTCTAAGTCAACTCGACGTTATGAGATAACCATGGCTTAGATGGTAGAGTCTGCCTTCGATTCCGGCGACTCGGGATCGATTCCCGGCGAATAGGTGATTTTAAATCTCCACCTTGGGTCTGTGTATGCCCTGTACTTGTGTTTGTATGTGTGGACATGGAAAAATATAAAAACTATCATCAAAAAAAGAGAAAAAATATAAACAAAGTAAAACTAGAAATAAAGAAAAACAATACACAATAACAAGATGGTTTAAAAGCAAGACATTTATCTTCAACATATATTTGTATATATTCTTTCTTTTCGCTAACAACTGGCGGAAGGAAGTGGTTAAGCATATGTTATGCAAGAATTTTCAATAAGCTTGTGCTAGATCCTGAAGTTACTCATCAAAAGTGCGTCATTTCATAAGTTACAGTTTACATTTATGTAGTGCCTTTTTAAACATTTCCCAAGTCATAATACAATTCAATTTGTAAATAATTAATTTTAAATGTTAGAGATTGCTTTGTCATACACAATAATACATTATTTATCACCAACACTATCATGAACATTTTAGACTCAGGGTTAGTTGAGACTGTTCCTAAATCTCAAGACTGTTTTTTATTTATCTAGCGGTGTTTAGGTCTTACTTTGTGCCCTTCAGGCTGATACAGGAATATCATCTTTGGCAAACGATTTGAATACATTCTTTGGAATTGATATGTCCTATCTTTTGATATGTTTGGATACTTTCTAATATATTTTAAATTTTTAGCCTTTCACGAATGTCAACATTTCCTTTTTTTATACAATCTAGTTAGACATAAAAATGGAAACATAAATCTCTATTGCGCTGCTTGTGATTTGGTTTTATGTCTAGATTTCAATATCCAATTTTCACTGCTATTTTTAGGGATACTTTTGCTGTTATGTTGTGTTATCTTTATATGGTTTCTATTGACATTTGTTTCCTAAACAATCGCTTAATGATTAAATTTGTTATTATATTTTTGTAATTTGAACTCTCTATAATTCTTTGTTTCAGAATTTAAGTATACAATGTAATTAAATTCGGATAATTGTTCAATAATGTTGCCATCCAATTCTACTTTAATCCTCTTTTTTCGCTCATTCCCATAACTTCTATTTTTATACCAGAGATTCTCATATTATAATAAGTATTTGGATGTATTGTTTAATTTATAAGTTTTTTTTTGTAAATCATCTTCAGATGTGGCAAAAATAATCAAATCACCTGCATACAGTAATGTTAGTAGCGCATTATTCCTTGAAATTTTGATTCCTTATTGAAATAGTTCATTGTAACATTTTATGATTTTGTTAATAGTATATGTTGAATAGGACAGATGATAACCCACATCCTTGTCTCACTTCTCTATTAGTTGTTGTAGGTTCCGGAATTTTATTACCTGAAATTTTAACTTTTATCTTTGAATTCGCATAAATGTTTTCAATATAGGTCCATTGAATTAATTGCTTAGGAATTCCCCATCTGCTAGCATTTTCCATAATATAATACTATAGTCTGACAAACGGATCATTGCCCCCGTAAGATACGCAAACTAAACACTAATTCCTTTTCTGCCTCGGTAACTCATTTCCCTCCCTTCATTCTTATCTCTCTCTTTTCTTTCGTCCCTCCCAATACTCACACTTTTGAGCCTTCTTGGGGGACAGGTTATTTGCACTTGCAGTCCAGTGTTGTCAACTCAACATGAATACTGTAACGCGGAGTGGTGAAAGAAATATTACTAAGCGAATAATAATAGTCAATCACCTTCATTAGACCTACTTAAATGTGAAGAATAAATAATTACCCTTACATTATACAGGTGAATGGAGAAGACTACATAACAATGAATTACATGGTCTTTATCGGAAGCTAGATATAATGAGAACAGTTAAGTCTCGTAGACTGCGATGGGCAGGACATGTGGAACGAATGGGGAATGGAAGCATGGAAGCTTCTTGTAAGAAATCCAGAGGGAAAATGTCCAGTTGGTAGACCAAGAATAAGGGGGGGGGAGAATAACATTAACTATGATTTGAGGGAAGTTGATTACACAGGGGATGATTGAAAAAATTGGCTCAGGATAGGGATGTATGGAGAGCTTATGTCCGCGCGGCCATGAACCTACGGGTTCGGTAGTGCCAGTGAGTTAGTTACATTATTCAGTAATCAGGATCCATGACACTGTTTGGGGGAAGTTTGGCAACATCTCTACTCGGAAAGTTTTGCTGGCTGCTGTTTGACGTGGTGGGAGGGAAGTGCGTGGAATGGAGCGAGTACAAGCGTTAACTTTTCTAAGAACGACTACAGTGCTAAATGGGCACAGATCCGTTGGTCCGATAATATTTATAGTATCATAATCTTTTTCAGGTATATAAATAACAAAAATACGGCAGATTAAATTATCTTTTTTTTTCAAAATGTGTTTCAATGTGAAAATAGCGTTTTTTTTACTTCTATCTGTCCTAAATCCACATTGCTCTTCTTCTCGACTATTCCCTCCGACCAGGAAGCACCACCTAGAAGCAGGGCCACGGAAGATGCCCTCTGCAGATGAGGGAGAAGCGTCTGGAAGAAACACCAGGCATGGACCATGATAGCCTGGAATTTCTTAATATTATGATTACCGGCAGCGAAAGGCTTCATTCAAATATAACTATTTCTTGTTTTTTTGTCTGTTTAATGTTCGCTATTTTTTGCTGAAATAATCGCAGGAAATTAGCTCGTGTAACATGATTTTTTGGAATGTATTCTTCCTTTCGAAGGAACTCAGGTTCTTGAATTTCCTCACTCTAAAACTTCTTTAACTTTAGTTATTTGCATGCGCTTTGTTTACAACACCAGATTCGACTTTTGGGCGTCATTTCTGAATGAATGTCCAACACACAGTTTCTTTTTACAAAATAGCCACATATAATGTTTCAGCTTTTCATAATACTTCATCTGCCCATCAAGGATTAAGCTGTTATACTTGTTCCGAGGTAAACTGGACATTCCATCTCCTACGTGGTCGTCCTGTCTCTTCGTCCTCTTAGTCTACCCTCTAATGCTTGTCGTGGATATCTTGAAAGCAGCATCCTGAGAAGGTTATCTTCATTTATTTTGGTATTGATCTATTTCAGCCAGTATGTGGGACAATAAATAGAACTCTCCACAATAAAACTCGAAAAGGCACAAAATTGAAGTTTTATAAGATGATGGTCCACCACTGTGGTCTCGAGGTAGCGTGTTGCCTTCTCACGCAGCGGGTTCGGGTTCGATCCCCGGTCGGGGCAGTTTTTCTGGGTGAGGTTTTTATCGGGGTTTTTCCTTACCTGTAAGACAAATGTCAGGAAAACTTTAAGGCTCAAACAGTCCCCGAAATCATATGGTCATCATCATCATTATCATCCTTCACCGGGAAGCTACCACCTACAATTCCCTAGTAAAGCTGCAAAGCATAGCATGAAAATGCTATGATTGCTGTGAAAGACCTGCTTTCGGGCAGAATTGCTATGGATGGATAGATGGATAAGATGATGGCTGTGCCGGTATTAATGTTCGGTAGTGAATCTTGGATATTGCAGGAAAGAGAGATAAGTAAGATTCAATCGGCTGAAATGAGGTTCCTTCATAATGTAAAATATTGCACAAAAATTAATCTAATAAGAAATAAAGATATAAGAGACGAATTGAATATATACAACTTCATCATCATCATCATCAACAACAACAAGGATTAGGCCCAGTGGCCTGTTCCGATCCCATTATAGGTCGAATTGGTCCTTCCATCTCTTCAATGGTCTTCCCAACGTTCTTCTTCCTTTTGGTTTATAATTATACATTCTTCTTGGTATGCGCTGTTCATTCATGCGTAATACGTGCTGAAGATAAGCATTTTGTTAATATGCTATTCTTTCACAGAGATTAAATATATTAAGTTCTGTTCTTATATCTTCGTTTTTCTTTTTATCGGTCCTTTGGTATCCTGCTATTGCTCTCAACATCTTCATTTCAGCAGCCTCTATTTGTTTACTATCTGCCTTTGTTAATGTCCAGGTTTCACATCCATATTTAAGAGATGGAACTGCCAATACTTTGTAAAACTTCAAAATAGTTTATTTTCTAGTCTTGTACAATAAAGTGCGTTTAATTGTGCCACATAGATAATTGAATCGTTGTATTTTAGTGTTATATACAACTTAAATGAGAAAATAGAGGAATATAAAGACAATTGGAGAGCCCACCTGGGTCGCATGAATAACGAAAGAATCCCAGCACTAGCGTGTAACTATCAACCTCAAGGAAGAACAGATGTGGGGCGTCGAGAAAGAGACGGTTCTAACAGTGTAAAGACGGAAACCGGCAAAATTACCTAATCCCTGCACGGAAGATGATGATCTATGTCATCAATAACACTGGTCAAGATGATTTTTGTGTCATGAGTACCAACAGCTGTACTTAATGCAGTTATTTATTGTATTTTCAAATATGTATTCGGAATTTCTCCATCGCTCTTTTTTTTTATTTCAGTTATAATCAGTAGATTTAAATAATGATTTTTAATAAACTTTTTTCGTCCATTTGTCCATCGTAAAATAAAACGGGAAACAAAACACAAATTAATAAAATTAAGCTAATAATAAATATTATAAATAATTCCAACTTTCATCAGGAGATTTTAGCTATGGAAAAGAGATATCAAGGTAAATGGAATCCTAATATGCTGGCCGGTTATTGTTGGACCATCAAGAGGGATACTCCACAGGCGAAATATAGCAAAAAATCGTCATTTCTTACTTTCTAGGTGAGTCCGAATGTTCGAATATTGTGTAGTTACGAATGTAGAAAATAGTGTCTGAAATTATAAATGTCTGTCTCTTGGAAACCTTGTGTGATGGAGAAAACCCGATATCATATTTAAATTCAGGAGAAAAAAATTCTATCAGAATCACATATTTTCTTTCTGAGACAAAAAGAAAAGTTTTTTTTTTGTTGCTCAGCGTAATATTTCTTATCTTAATTGTATCCTTATATCTTATTATTCTCTTAAGACACCTAAATAAATCAAAATAATTTTATGCTAGTTACTAAAATCTGCGAGTTTGTATATTATTATTTAATAATCTTATTATAAAAATATGTTAAATTAATTTATATATTTTTATTATTGTATAGTTGTTTTAACATTTGAGGTCATATCGCGACGCCCCAATAAGTTAGGGCTATTAAACCACCAATAACAATTCCTGTATGTGCCACTGAAGAATAAGCAATTAACCCTTTACTTCACAATGTATCTTATAAGATACAATGACTTCATTTATTTATCATTGTTTATAAAGCAATAAAAGCAAATTATTATAAATTGCTTAAATTTTTGTCTAATTACGTAATAATGTACAATGATAATTTATAGTTTTACATGGTTTTATGTTATTTGCGGTCCGAAATATTTGAATAACTGGCAGGAGAAATTATTATTTCGCTAATTTAAGGGTCAAAGGCTTCAAATGAGGGTATTTAGGTGCATCCAATAAGCTATGTTTTTTTACATGTTTTTTTTTTCTGGAGATTTCAGTGATTTAATTTTTTTATTAGGCTATCCTATAAAATGGTTATTATGATGAAATGGGTAACGGTAATGAAATTCCAACCCAACATGTAACCTTATGAGTGAGGAATATCATGGGGAAAAATTCAGATTGTTAGGCATCGGTTTTTAATCCGGGACCTCTCGAATAGGATCTCAAACTATACCGTGTAAATTATCTGTCTCAGTTTTATTTCTTTGTTCTTTTTTAGGAGATTTGCTTCTTATTTTAGTCCTGAAATGTCAAGAAAATTTAATTTATGGATCATATACCACACATGAACAAGACAGTCACTAGCCTTTGGTACAACACGAGTCTCCACCTTAACACGTGGAAAAAATAAAATAGAGATGTGTTTTATGGTAATGTGGTACTACTACTACTATAGCTATTATGCTACTACTACTGCTGTTGCTGCTATTACTGCTACTACTACATTTTTGTTTTTGTTTTAAAGTTACACCTCTGGAACGTTATAATATGGGTGTGTAAAGCTATAAAGAAAATAGTTCCGTATTTGGAATCGCGATGTCAAGCAGAGGTCACTCGGGTAAATAATTGTGCTGGAGCGCTGCACCCACACTTATAGCGTGAGAAATTGCGCAGCGGTACTCCAGTACTTATCTCCTCATGCTTGATGGTTTTATTTCCCTATCTGTCATACAATCAGTATCTTATTTCAATTTATTTAATGAAAATATCATGTTTCGTGTACTCTGCTTAAAAGTACGATAGCATACTTCCTAAGTTATGTGTGTGAGATTTAAATTTATAGTTAAGTACACTCTGTCTTCTTTTTCTTTTCAATAAAGATGTGTTAATCAAATCCCATTCCAATGCTAATGGATGTTTTCCATAAGTTTCCGAGAGTGACCGAATGTTTCCTTCCTGTAGGATGTTAACTGTATTCTTATAACGCAATAAATAAAATAAAAGTATTAAGTTATTAATAATGACTGTTTATCTCATGCCCCAATTCGGTGTCAGTGACCAATCACGTTTCAATGAATTTTGTTTTACAACCAATGACAGTCGTGTTTTACCTCGCTCTTTACGATTTCTCTTTATCAGCTCCTGGTTTTGTGATAAAGAAAGCTCCTCCTTTTTAGTATTCTGAATAGGTCAGAGCATAATTTTGCAGTGACTGACCCTCCAACAAATACATTTAAAATGCAAATAATGAACAGATTCCTTCGAACTACCAATTTGATAATTGTGTATTCAATAATTGTGTTTTTAAATAATGATTTTACTAAGTTGTTTACTAAAAAATAAATTAATAACCAGTAATGTTGGTTATAATATATAGTTTGACGTGTTTCATTGTTTCTCCACTAGGGTGCATTCTTATAATATTACGATCCTATTTGGCAATAAATAATATTATCAAGTTGCAGTGAATAGACAAATTAAATATAACCACACATTTCTGATTTGTTTTCAAACATTGCCGTTTACATTAAATATATAAACATTTTAAAATACCGGTAACTATATTAAAAAAATGATTCTTGAATGAATAGCTTAATTGTATTCGTTAAATAGTCCTAACAAATGCCACTCTTGATTTCCAAATCCCCTAGATAAATCCACTCGTCACTTTGTGACTCGTCAAATTTATCGATGACTTAGAAATCACTCGTGACATTACATATGATAAAGAATTTTTTAAGTTCTTCCTCCGATGTATGTCTCAATTTCAATAGAAACGTGAACAATTTCGTTGAAGAATAAATAATCTATTATTTCATAAATGTATATATTTTGTTTTTATTTTCAGTATTTTTTATTTGTAGTAGATTATCGCAGGCTAATGCTATTAATAACTCCGACGCAAAATTGCTATTATATATTTAAATCTATCAAACATTTATTTAATTAATATAGGAGTACTTTTAATAGAGTAAGTTCTTTGGTCAAAATACGGAATTAAAAAAACTAAAAAAAAAATTAACGTATTCTCTGCAGCATTCAAATGTCCTCCATTGGAACCAATTAGCATCTGATTCTAATTCATATATCAGATATCCATTTCCATGTGATCCATAGATAATATTATTCTCCCATCTACGCCTAGGCCTTTTAATGGTTTTTCTCCAAGGGTTTTATAATCTTAAAATTCATTGTACAACACCGTTGAGGTTAAAATTATGTTAAAATTTTAAAATTCGTACCTGATAAAAAGTCGTCCTCAACTTTATTAACTTCTGTCGCATAACGTCGTCACACTATTAAAATCTAGGCCTTTCAATTATTTCAATTTCATTATTTTCAGGATTTCTCATTTCTTATAAGTACCATGAGAAATCCTGAAGATGAAGCATGCTCTTTTAAAGGCCTGTATTTTAATAGTGTGACGAAGTTATACAACACAAGTTTGTAGAGTTGAGAATGACTGTTTTATCAAATTGTAATCCAAGGGTTTGTTAATAAAATGTTGTAGCATATTTACTGTCACCCATTGGAGCTAAGCTACCTGCCCACCTCAATATTCTAGACTTATCGTATTGATAAGGTTACCTTTATCAATATGATGGCAAAATGTGTGTTCTAATGACATTCACTGCACTTTTATTGCTTCGGGTCACCCCTGGACTAATATGGTCTGTTTACAATTTAACCACCACTTCGTCAAACGACTTTACGTATAGTCCAGTCGCTTAGTTTCCTGCCCTGACGTTTTCACGACAGTGTTACCGATATGGATATTCAGTGGAAGGGGCCGCTTTATGTACCCTGCGGAATATAAAATCTTGGCGGTTAGCAGAAGTACAGCCGACAACATCGCAGCAATTTCAAACCTTACTAACGGCGTCAAGAGCAGTGATTGGTTGTGGCAGACATCCACTCCCACATCAACTATTTCCTTATTGGCAATAGAGGGCGAGTTTCACTTCTTAACTCTTCGTACAACCTAAACGTCAGAACCGGAGATTCAGCGGCTGGACTGTAGATTATATATTTTTGTAGTATGTAGGCCTACTGAGAGGAGAGTAGGATGTATTTTCTGCGTTTGTGCAGTCTATGAGATGTGAAGATGAAGAGAAGGGAGATGGTGAAACCCGGTGCCGCACGTAGCCTATACGTGTCGAAAAGTACCAAGGGGGCGCCAGGCTTAACGTGTTCAGTCCAGATAAATGACGGTGTGAGTCATGTGTGTGTCGAAATCGAGAACACCATAACAGACTACAAAACACAGAAGAGTATATTTTGTTACATTCATTCCATAGAAAATAAAAGCGCAATAGATCTTTCAGGTCGCAGTGCTAGGGAAGTTTACTCTCCCAGTTTAAGTAGAATAGAATAGAAAACATTTTTAAGTACAGTAAAAGCTCCTTATTCGCGGGGGATATGTTACGCAAAAATGCCGCGAATACAGAAACCGCGAATACGGAATGGTAATTTGCATGGGTATATAGGGCCTAGGGGATACGTTCAAAGGTCCCAGAATAAAATGAAAATTATCGAAGTAAAATCAATTAAGAAGTTATTTTGAACAATTTATATTAATTATTATTGTCAGGCTTAGGCAAGGGCTTAAATAAGATAGCATTTTTTTTTTTTTTTCCTGTTTTGCCGCTTGAAGATATTTCAATCGCAAAAGACTCGCCAACGCGTAAATGGTCAAGGATCTCTGATTTTACTTCAAGCAGCAATACTACATTTTTCCGCTTCGGAACTAATTTTCTTTCCTTTTACTCGACATTCTAAATTGGCAACAAAGCAGAAGAGACACGTGTTATTCAATCAAAAATACTGCAACAAATGACAAGTTGAAACAATAAAACACCGATAGTGGCAAGAGCGACATTTATAACGGACATAGCGGCGCGTGAAATACGGCGGCGGTAGCTTTTAACAACGAACTTTACGCTTAGTGACAATAAGGTTTGTTTTATTAATATTTTAATATTAATTTGTCCATTTGGTTTGAATCGCTCTTTGTGTAAAAGTCGCCTTCGCACGTGTCTGCAGTAACAAAATTGCCGATGCGTTAATAAAGGATACTAATCCTTTTAATTTGCCGACTCGATCCGCCAATTAAAGAAATTTTAGCCGCGAATACAGGAACTGTGTCGCAATTTTTTAACCCGCGAATAAGGAGCTTTTACTGTATTTATATATCGTTTTATTATTCTATTATGTAGTAATTCTGCCCGAGGGCAGGTATTTCACTGCAATCATAGCATTTTCATACTATGCTTTGCAGCTTTTACTAGGGAATTTTTAGATGTGGTAGCTTCCCATTACTTTCCACACCGGTGAAGGATGATGTTGATAATGATAAGGATGAAAATGATGGCCGGATGATTTTCGGGGACCGTTGGGCTTTACGCTTCCTGACATTTCTCCTACAAGTGAGGAAAAACCCCGGGAAAATCTCACCCAGCAGCTGTACCGACCGGGAATCGAACCCGGGCTTGCTGGCTGACAGCGGCCAGTCACGCTACTGGCTTCTCTGTACCCAACATAGATGCACAATTTTATTATGATTTTACTACAAGATTACAACACAAAATGAACTGTGTACAATTGTAAACTTACGTGAGTAAGATTCGCTTTATTCTAGATTATTCAATTTTTTTGTAATTTTTTTATTCGTATGGGTGATGTACCTTTTCGTCGAGAACCGAACTGATAAGAGAATATGGCATTTTCCTAATACTTCAAACCTCAACATAATGAGTTGTCCTCTATTGATTGACAAGGGTGTACGGTCGTTGCCCCACCGTTGTCCAAGTGCCCCGATTTAATTTCCCATCCAGTCGTACCACTGATGTTTCGATACGATCTTTGTCAGACAAAACCTGTACATAGTTTCTAAACAAGTATTCTACAATTTATCTTTCTCTATGGTGTCAGAATACTTAAACCAATATTTACTACTTCAAAGTAGGTCTTTCTATATATTTCACACCATAACTTCATGTTTCTTGCGTTTTTTCCTTTTGGTTTATTAATCCTCTTCAAATTCAAGATTCAAAGACTAACTTCGGCAGAAATGAAATTTATGAGACGTACTGCGGACTCAAGAACAGGCCATAAAAGGAATTCTGAGATTCTCAAAGAATTGCACACAGAATCAGTCATAGAATATGTACAAAAATACAGAAACAACTGGAAATCTCATGTACGAAGAATGAGCAGAACAAGAATACCACGTCAGATCTTAAATTACCAGCCACCAGGCAAGAGATCTTTGGGCAGACCCTTCAAACGTTGGATTGAGACCGTAAAAGACTACTAGGTCTATCACATGAAAGGAAGAAGAAGAAGAAAATTCAAGATTTCCAAACGAGGAATGAAGGTCACTTAGTACTTCCACTTACCAACGCTCTTTAACAACATGTATCATTATAATAAGTAATGCCACGAGCGATTTCCAGATGATCGATAAATTCACGATGTCACGAAGTGATGAGTGAATTTATCTAAAGAATTTGGAAATCAAGAGTGGCATTTGTTAGGACTATTTAACGAATAAAATTAAGATGTTTACTCACAAATCGTTATTTAAATATATATTTTTTTAATTTTTTATATATTTAATGTAAACGGCGATGTTTGAAAACGAGTGAGAAACGTTTGTTGTTTCATTTGTCCATCACTGCAACCAGATCATAACATTTATAATCATATTATTTATCCAAACTGCACGAAAGAGGACGTGCCGACTCACCTCTCTGTGATTGTTTCAACCCCGGAGAGGACGACGTAGTCCACGTGCTCTATCAATGTACCAAGTACAATGTCTTCAGGCAGGAGCTGGAGGAAGCAGCCATGATCGGTGAAACACAATGGCCGCCCGCCTTAGAATTCTGGACCGGGATGGAAGCCTTCAAATCCCTCACCAAGTACACAAGAAGAGTCTTGGGATTAAGACGAGACGAAGACCAGCGGAGACAAGAGAGGCGTTAAAATCGTCATCAGTCTACTACTACTACTACTACTCCACACATATACACATACAAGCACTAAGCGCACACACACACACACATACACACATTAACACATATACACAAACAAACAAAACACACTTTATTTTAATTTTATGTAACAACTACACACTTCAAATACCCGAATTGTATATTTATTATGTATTTCAATAAAGATAAGATATAAATAGGGACATAGAGCAGACCCGGGGATAAGGGCATTATGCCCGAGGTAACCCGGGGGGTGGTGGTGGGGCTCTAAATAATATATATATATATATACATATATATATATATATATATATTGCCAAAAGATCGCAATCTTGCAAGAATGCACCCTAGTGGAGAAAAAATGAAACACACCAAACTGTTTATAACCAACACTGTAGGTTATTAATTAATTTCTGATGTACTATGATGTAAATATGTCAATTATATTTTTCTGGAACATTAATACCTGGGAAATAATATGTTTAAGAAAGTGCAAACAGTGGTTTCTTTTTATTGTGGTATAAGCAATTGCTAGAAATGCTTTTCCATTATATCCCGCAAGCAGAAACTGGTTACATTCGTGCACTATATATACAATCTGGGAGCCATTTGCGTTTTAGGATTCTTATATCTTAATATATAAATCGCTATAGGCCTATTCACTGCAAAATAATGCTCTGGCCTATTCAGAATGTTAAAAAGGAGGAGCTTTCTTTAATATGATAAATTTATTTGATAAATTCAAGGTGAAACACGACTATGATTGGTTGTAAATCAAAATTCATTGAAAAGCGATTGGTCATTGACCCCCAATTTCGAGCATGAGTTAAATATTCATTATATTTAAATCTGTCGTAATGGGTTTTTATTTCACGATTGGGATGCTTTAAAACCGTAGCCAGATTTATAGAATATAGGAAAAGAGGAAGAGGAAGACCGAAGAAAATATATATGGATATTATCATACACTAAAATGTATTTAAAAGGGAAAAGTAATCTAAATTAAGCTAATAGGTTCATACCCCGAGGCGTAGCAAGAAGAAATGCGTTAGAGAATTGATGTTAATTTTGAAAACCGAGAATAAAGTGAAATAAGTGGATTGCGACAGTTATAGTGCTGTAATGACAGAAGAGAAATGTGAAGGAGGAGGAAGAAGAAGAAGAAGAAGTTTTTTATGTGCCAGAAATGTGTGGCAGACATCCATGGCCTTACTATATGCTAGGTTTTTTTACGCTTTAAAAAAATCCATGGACACCGACCGGGTTTTAACCTGCTAACCAAGGAATCAGAGACGAATACAATAACAGGATCGACATATTTGTAATGTATAAATGATATATTACAAAACAAATATTATAAACACCAAATATAAAAATAACATAACTTATATACACTCATATAAAATTCTAAATTTCAATGTGAGGAGGAAAATTTAATAATAATAATAATAATAATAATAATAATAATAATAATAATAATAATGTTTTATTTATTCTTTCAGAGTTAAGGTCATAAGGCCTTCTCTTCCACACAACCAACACAAATACAAATAAATTCTTGACAAATATAGATATACAATATACTAATTATAAAGAGTTAAAATATATTAAATGTTGAACTGCAAATTAAAATTAGGGGTCTAGAGCAAATATAGCTGTTAATAAATAACATATATTTTAGGTTAATATAATAATTACTATAATACGAGGATTGGGGCATAAGTCATGTCAACTAATTTTTTTTTGTGAGAATTTGAGCGTGGGTGAAAAATCTCTTCTTCTTCCTTCCAAGTATTAGGCCAAGGCCTGTTACGATCCTATAGAAAATTTTCCCTCCAACGTTTCATAGGACGGCCCAGTGATCTTCGTCCTCTTGGTATATAATTATAAACAGCTTTGGGGATCCGATTTGAACTCATTCTTTCAAGATAGTGTTTCCAATTTAGTTGGTACTGTTTAATATATTCCAAAATTGGCGTAGTCTTCAATTCTTTTAAGATATCGGTGTTCCTTTTCCGATCCCATCTGGTGTAACCCGCTGTTCTGCGCATGAATCTCATTTCACAAGCCGTTATTCTGCTTTCATGTTGTTTTTTTAGTGTCCATGCTTCACTACCATAGGTCAACACTGGTCTAGCCAAAGTGTTATATAAACGTAATCTGGTGTTTTTTTTTGTACAAGGGATGGTTTCATAACTTGATTAATAATTCCCAAACTTTTATTATAACTAGTAACTTTTTCAGGGATATCCTTTTCATCCCAGATAGAGAGATAATATCCAAGATATTTAAATTGATTAGATCTCTCTAAAATTTTATTCTGGAGACAGATTTTACTTTGTATGGGGTCCTTCCATGAAATGCCATAATTTTAGTTTTGTTAATTGATATTTCCATATTAAATTTGGCACCTATTTTTTGTAAATTATAAATTGATCGTTGCAAATCATTTTCGGAAAGTGCCAGAAGAGCTAAATCGTCTGCAAAAAGAATAGCATCGAGTTTGAGGTTCCTATTGATGGGTATATATCCTCGTTGTGTTTTCCTCCATCCATTTATTAATTTATTCATGTATATAATGAAAAGCACCGGTGAAAGTCCACATCCCTGTCTTACTCCAGTGTTGATCTTTTCCAAGAAGATAATTTGCCATCTTGTTTAACAGAGATTTCATTATCTTTATAGATGTTGAAGATATTAGTAATATATTGTTGTGGAACGTTATCATCAGCTAAAATTTGTAGTAATATATTTCTGTCTACTTTGTCAAAAGCCTTTATGAAGTCAACGAAGGCGATATGAGTTTCTATATTGAATTCCTTGTGCTTTTCTAATAGTAGTTTTAGAGTAAAGAATCCATCTGTACAAGATCTACCCTTTCTGAATCCATTCTACTCTTCTCCAATTATATTTTCATAAATTTTCCTCAATTTATTCTTAACTATATTAGCATAAATTTTATATCCAGAGTTCAACAAGCTAATTCCACGATAGTTATCTTTGATTTGGCGACTTCCTTTTTGAAGATTGGTATTACAATGGATTTGTTCCAGCTTTGTGGTGGTTCTTGTCCTTCCCATATCATATTAAGGAGAATAAGAAATCTGTCTAAAAATTTTTTAGTTGAAAATTTAAATAATTCTTGATTAATGTGGTTTTCTCCGGGAGCTTTGTTACTTTTTAATGATTTAACATCAGTTAATTCATCTATAGAAATTTGTTCCAAAGCAGTGTTATTAGAGATTGGTATTTGTAATAAATCATCCTTTTGTGTCCATAAATGATGAAAGTAGGTAAGCCAAGATTCTTTAGATATACAATTTAAATGTGCATTTTCTCTTGAATCATTATTTAAATTTTTTAAAACTTTATATATTTTTGGTTGAGGCCTAGTGATATCATTTTCCAAAAATGAGACAAATTGTTCCCAGCTTTGTCTATGTTTTTTTGCGAACTTCAATTTTAGCTATGGCTCTCTTCCTATGATACTCTACTTTATCTTCATCTTTTTTTGTAGACAGAAATTTTTTGTATGCTTCACGTTTATCATCAATTACTTTTTTTTATGTTTTCATCCCATATCCGTAGTCCTTTTTTTCGATTCCATTTGGTTTTTATACCCAGGCTTTGATTTGCTGCTTGTGTCAAAATACTTTGTAGAGCAAGCCATTCTTCTTCAATATTTTCACCAACCGGTGTTTCTTGAACTAGACGATCTAATCTGCATTTGTATAGCCAGGTAATAGTGGGATCTCGGAAAAATCTAAAATATACATATGAAAGAACAAGGGATAAACGAAATTTAAGGAATTTAAAAACACGCCAACATTTTGCTCTTCATGTTTATTAAGGTAATTGCCACATCAATACAGTTTTCATGTTCCAGAATCATTATATCACACCTTTTTACTTTTTTCACTCTCTTTTTTTTTACTCTCTTCCTCACTCACTAACTCACTTTCTCTCATTATATAGGCCCTCAAAGTAGTCTCCTGCAATGTTCACAACACGCTACCAACGATATTAGAGGCGCCGAATGCCATCTGCTTCACCATTTTCTTCACCATGTGTGAAGCTGGTCATCTGTTGTTGAACAGCATTTGTAATGTCCATTCGTGTCCCAAACCGTAAAAGAAGAGAGTGAAAAAAAACTTAAATTGTGTGATGTAATGATTCTGTCGTATAATCTTCTGAATAGCAGTCGGATTTACTGAGAAAGGTGTCTGCGAATGCCTTGTTAGTGGAGGTGGCTTCCAAAATCTTATGTGGTTGTTACAACTTATACTGTAACTTTGGCCTCGAAATTTAGGTTATATGTCTTTTTTTCCCCTTAAATAATAAGTAAAACCAATGATATAAGTATAAGTTTGATGAAACATTAGAACATCTATAAGAGTGTAATTGTATCTGAAAATGTCAACTTTACCCATTTGTAGGCTATCTATTGTGATTTTTAGCTTAAAATTGCTTATTTATTTGGAGATTTGAATTTTATCAAAGGGTCGAAAGAATGGTCATCAGCTGTGATCTTAGGGTAACGTCGCTGCCTCGTATGCAGCAGAGTTCGAACTCCGGTCGAGACAAGTTTCCTGGGCGATTGTTTTTTTCGGGGTTTTTATTCACTTGTAAGAAAAATTAGGAACCTTTAAGGCCTAAATGCTCCCCGAATATAATCTGGCCATCATGACTTCTATTGTCATATTCACCATGTTTAGTACTCAAGCAAATGTTAAGCTATCAACCTGCAGGAAGAAGAAGACCAGGACGTCCACTCAAAAGACTTTTGTATGGTGTTACTATTGAGCCCGTAACAGGTCAACAAATGGCCTAAATTCGTGAATGGACTATGATGATGACGATAGTATGGTTCTGTGGAGTAAATGGTGTATCTCGTCTCAAATATTTGTGCTGTCTCGGAGGAGGCCTTGTATTATGCGGATCACTTATTCGGGGAAGCACCTTCATGTCCTTATGAGGTTAAGAAAAGTATGTTTGTGATTCAGAGTTCAAGTACCTCTACTCATAGGTCGTGCCACTGTAAGACCCGTGTGACGTGGGGCATATTTTTTAGTAGTAGTAGGACTTTATTAAACAAAAAAAGTAAGATATTTACAATATTATTTACAAATATGGGTCGCACGGGCAGTAAGCCGTACGTGCTGTTGACAGTCCGTTACAATAAAGTGATAATTGGTACTAGTGTAAGAAAAATAAACAAAACAGCAATAACATTACAATTACATAAAGAAAACACAATAAAAATATTACAATTAAATAATAACACAATAGCATTATACACTAAAAACATTAACATTACAATTACATAAAGAAAACACAATAATATTACAATTAAGTAATAACACAATAGCAATAACATTACAATTACATAAAGAAAACACAATAATAATATTACAATTAAATAATAACACAATAGCATTATACACTAAAAACATTAACATTACAATTACATAAAGAAAACACAATAATATTACAATTAAGTAATAACACAATAGCATTATACACTAAAAAAAACATTAACATTACAATTACATAAATATAAATATAGGCTATCTATAAGGTGAGAAATTAAACTATGAAGAAGAATATCTAAAATAATGTAAATATACGACAGTAATTTACTTTGTGTTCAATAAATATATTTACTCTAGTTAATTAACTGTATTCATTTTGTTAATTTAATAATGAATTATATCCATTTTGATGTTAATTAAAATGATATGGTATTACGTATTTTAAAAAGCCTAAGGCAGTATTTTACAATTTAAATTACAGTTCATAAAGCATATTTTAGATGGTTATCTGAGTTGTGGTTGTAAACCATGACTCCAGATTATTATTTCTTGAAGAGGAGTCTTGAACGTACCGTATTATTAAACCGTATTTTAATAATTATATATTGGTATTGTCCACCGCTGTGGTCTCATGGTAGCGTGCTCCCTTATCATGCAGTGGGCCCGGGTTCGATCCCCGGTCGGGGCAGGTTTTCTGGGTGAGGTTTTTATCGCGGTGATTCCTCCCCTGTAAGACAAATGTCAGGAAAACTTTAAGGCCCAAACGGTCCCCGAAATCATATGGCCATCATCATCATAATCATCCTTCACCGGTATGGAAAGCAACGGGAAGCTACCACACCTACAATTCCCTAGTAAAGCTGCAAGCATAGCATGAAAATGCTATGATTGCAGTGAAAGACCTGCCCTCGGGCAGAATTAGTGGGATGGATATTGGTATTCTTGATTTTTTATTATCTAGTACAAGGAATGAAACCATTCCCTTTGAGCAGTATTTTGAAAAACGTGACATCGTTAGCGCTCATTTGAACATTTAAAAAATATATTATTTTAGTTACATATATTTTTAATCTGTTTTATTCTACTTCTGTTTCTATTTATTATTATTATTATTATTATTATTATTATTATTATTATTATTATTATTATTATTATTATTATTATTATTATTATTATTATTATTATTATTATTATTATTATTCAGCGTCAAGGGTCATATCACTACTAGGACTTTTAGATTCGATTAATACAGTTTGAAGTTGTATTTAATTTATGCCCCTCGTTGTGGAGACATTTAAAGTTGGGTTTCTCGGTGAGATATCCGAAGTTGAAGATTTGTGATATAATTTAAATCACTTTAAATCTGCCACGGCACTAATAACTCTCTTCAGGGGAATGAGGAAAAGTTTCTTACACAAATAACAACACTTTATTAACAGTTGAACGATAAGTTAGTTTATTTAAAACTCTCACTTTGGTCAAGATGAATCTTGTAATTTAAAAGTTCCAAAAGATTCCGGCTTAGGTTGATATTTTTCACTTCTAGAAGATTACCATTTTATGTATTTAATGGATGACGAATGCTAACGGTCAATCCAGTCATTATTATTCATTATTTTCACTTAGAAACTGTTTTTTTACCAAGATGGATGACTATTATATCACTATATAATCTTTCATACTTTTAACACTATTTCTTTCAACCAACATCAATAAAATAAACAATTATTTCCTTATTCTTTAAGGAGCAGTCGCTGAACATGACCGACCATCTTCAAGTATTGTAGCCATCTTGTTATTTCAGTTATAACCTCTATGGTCTGATTGGTCCAACAGAAAAGGAAGGAGTATTTTCAAGTCAACTTCTATCCAATTCCACCAATCCCATTTATTTCTTTATAAAAATTATCAATTTGAATATTTGAAGTATTTTACATACTGCATCAGTTATAAAAACATCTAACTGTATTAACAGTTTATATTGACCAGTTATTTTTTATATACTTATAAAAAAATTTGAATTCTATAAATCAATCTGATGTCCATTCTTCATATAAATAAATATAATTATAAACAAAACACAAAAAACCCTTATTATTTTTATATGGGGATAAATATCCGGTTTTAAATTGCCCCTGATTTATTTTTAATCTTAGCTACAACTAAGTGTGAGGCTAAATTAAAATAAATCACTTTCCCCAAATATCAAGTTTCTTTCTATACAAGATTCATCTGTATTAGAATCAATACAATGTAATACATCACAATTATAATAAATACATGTTACATAATGAAATAGAAGTATTAATTTTACAAAATTTACATACAATATTTTAAATACACTTTGAACTATTTGAAGTCACCAGCTACAACTAATTAATAGGAGTCTGAAATGGTTTCAACAGTTCTTTGGAATATTTTCCAATTTCTTTTCTAGTGTCTATTTCTCTTAGCTCATATGTGGTATCATTAAAATTTTTAAATATTTCATAGGGACCTTTATACAATAGGTTCATCCTATGATATTGTTTCTTTAAAGCATTGGATAATGAAATATCCCTTATGAGAACTTTGTCTCCAACTTTGGGATTCCACTTCCTTTTATGTCTTTTAACCTTATTGTTGCGCTTTTCTGCGCGACATTCTAACCTTTCAATAACTCTTTTACATATTTCCTCGGATGTCTCCGGGATTTGACTTTTATCAATGATAGGTAATGGTAAATTAGCAATTAACCTGTCAGGTTGTTTACCTGTCATTAGGAATATGGGTGCTTCCCCAGTATTGACATTAATTGAATGATTCATAACATTCTCTATGACGCTGATATGTTTAAACCAGTCAGAATGTTTATGATGGGTCAAAATTCTTAAACTTGTAGTAATTTCCCTATTAACTCTCTCACAGGGATTACTTTTTGGGTGATATTTACTACAATGGTACAATTTAATTCCTATCGCAGTAAGTTTATCTTTAAACTTAGGACTTGAGAACACTGAAGCATTATCACTAAGTAGTGCATCAATAGGTCCATAATTAGGTAAATAATCTCTCACAATTTTACCTAGGCAAGCTCTGCTATTTACACTTCTTAATGGATATATTTTTACAAATTTTGAGAATACATCAGATAATACAAGAATATGCTTGTAACCAAATTGTGTAGTAGGCATTTCTCCATGAGTATCCATTACTACTAAGCTATTTACTTTGTTCCTTAATATGTTTTGTGGAACTATATCATATTTTACGTTCATACATTTGGCTTTTTGACAAGTTATGCATGAAGAAGTAAACTTTCTCAACTTTTTATCTAAATGTTTAACATAAAAAAATTCACTTATGTTGAGAGCTAATTTTTCACAACCTGCATGATTTAAGCCGACATGAAAAGTTCTAAATAGTGGAACTTCCATATTATTAGGAATTATAACTTTCCATTTTTTCACATTTCTCCCATGTAATTTGTAAAGAATGTCATCCTTTATACCGATTTTCTTATTACAATCAATTCCATTTTTGTCATCATTATTTATATCTCTCGCACTATACTTCAATCGTTGTAACTCTATATCAGATTTTTGATGCTCAACAATGTTTTTCATCAACAATGAAAATCCTTTGTCTCTATACAGTTTTACATTAAACATTACTACTTCGTGTTTAGGAGTATGTACAGTTTCAGGTATTTTCCCAACACTTTTCAATCTAGACAGGAGGTCAGCAAACACATTCTGTTCTCCTTCTATGTGTTTTATTTCAATATCATAGGAAATTATTTCCATGATCATCCTACTCAGTTTATTATTGGATAATCTACATTTACTTATAAAACTTAGTGAAATGTGGTCACTATGAACAATAACTTTGTTTTTATAAACATAAATTCATAAACTTTTCCATTATGTATAAATGCTGTATAGGGCCGAACTTTGGGGTCTAGTTCTATCTGCCAAAATGAAGAAGTTAAATCAATAGAACTAATAAATCTACCTGTTTTCATATTTGCTATAGATGCTTCAATTGTCTCGGGCCTATAATTATCCCGGACAGTGAAAGAATTAGTCCTACGACTGTCTAAACACAGGCGAATTTTGCCATTAGGTTTTAGCACCCAGCAAATATGGTTGGCGTAAGGAGAATCAGATTTCTGTATTATTCCTTGCATTAACATGTCATCTATCATTTGATCTGCCTGCTCTCTGATGGCAATAGGGATGGGTCTACTTTTAATATTTATAGGTGGATGTTCCATCACTTTAAAGGAATATTTAAAACAGTTGCACAATCCTGGCTTCGAAGAAAAAGAACTCTTATTTTTCATTAAGATGTCATACAACATGCCTTTCTGTTCATTGTTTATGCCATGAGTGTCTTTAACTTTTTCCTTTATCATTTCACAGATGTCTTTTTCAAGTTCGTCACTCACACAATATAATAGAGGAATTTCATCATACTCAGTATTGCAAGAGACACATTCTAAATCACAACATTTACATGCGACATAATCGTCAGCACAACCATTTTCATTATTAAGGCTTTCTTCGCCCTCGACACTTTTGTCGGAAGTACAATTAACTGCAATATTATCTTGCATTTGGCATCCACGGCCATTCACCAATTCCCTCTCCTCATGAACAACAATATTCTCTATAAAAATGTGTTCTTCAGCAATGTCACTCTCCTTCTTACTTAGATTCTTATTCTCCTCATATTCATTATCAAATGGGATGACGACTCTCACATTATCTTCATTATACAAGGAAATATTCTTACACTCAAAATTTATTATGGCATTATATTGCTCCAACAGGTCGCAGCCTATTAACATATCACAAGACAAGTATGGAGAAATTAAACATATTGCACTGAAGTAATATCCTCCGATACGTAAATCTAGAAGGCACTGTAGCTTAATTGGCAGTTTCTTCTTGCCTATCGCAAGAGTACAATACACTCCACATATTCTTACAGTCATTATCTTATTCCCTTTGTTGACTAAGAAATTATAAAATTTCTGATCTATTGTTGTGTTTGAGCAGCCACTATCCGCTATGCAAGTAACATCATTGTTAAAAATATTTACTTTAATTTTGGGTGGTCGTCCTATGACATTTAATTCTTTATTAGTAACAGGCATAGTATCCTGATTCTTAGAAATATTCAAATGATTATTCAATATTATGCTATCTCGCTGTCTTGAGGTACATAACTTACTATCTCCTCTCATATTTGCTGGTACAATTTCTAAATTTTGAAACCTATCAAAGCATCTATTTTGGACCCCTAAGTTCATAACGATTGAGGTACATTGCGGAGTCTTTAATGTACCTTCTATGCGTTTAAAGCATGAGGTATCCTGTGATTTACTTCGTGGTCATTTTCATTACTAGGTATATCTTGACTTTGGTTGTGAATAGTTACAGAGTCTATTCTATTTTGCTCTGTCCTATCACTAGTTTCATTAATTTGACAATTTTGTTGTCGTTGGAAATACCCTTTATTTTCATTACCATAGGCATTCCTTCTTCTTTTACCTCTACAGGGAGAAGTCCAATACCTATTTCTATTTTCTCCTACTCTGTTAACATCCATATAATTAATTTGTCTGTCATTCCTATTTTCATTACGTTTGAACCATCCATTCTGGTTATTGTTACTATAATTATTAGTCATCCTATTTTTATTTGGGCTGTTTCTATTTTGAACAAACCTATTATTATTGTTGCCCTGTTTGAAACTTCTTTCTCTATTCTCATTATGATATTCATCATTTCTTTTAGTTACAAAATTACCTTTCTTATTATAGGGCTCTGCCCCTTCCCCAAATAAATTTCTTTTACTACATTTATCTACTTCTCTTTTATTCTCTAGTAGAGCTAACAACTCTAACATTTCAGAAACATTTTGTGGTCTGGCTACTATCAAATGATATCTAATCTCATCTGGGAAGTGATGCGATAACATAGAAATTAAAGTTCTCTCATCTATTGGAGGCTGTAACAATGATGCCATTTTTGCCTTCTCCAAGAAATAATTAAGATAACCTTGTTTACCATTGTTGGAGAATTTTCCACTAGTTAGGTCTAACCTTAGTTTGTTTTGTCTTTCTGGTCCCCAGTAATAACCTAAGAAAGCATTTTTAAATGTTTGATAAGTCATTGAATCATGGCAAGCTATCTTAAACCAAGACTCTGCATTGTCTTTTAAACTTTTTCTTATGAAGAACATTCTGAACTTGTCTTCTATTCCTTTGATTTCGAAGTATTCTTCAATTTCCCTAATGAAATCAGTAGGGCTTTGGCCTACAGTATCACCAAAATTAGGTAAGTTAATTTCCCCTAAAAGATTAGCAGGAATTTTACATACATTGTTACTACTACTACTAGAAGGAGGATCATTATTAACATTACTAGAATGTCCTGACATAACCTCAATCTCCTTTTCACTAGTTTTTGACACATATTTGTTTTCAAGTTCAACAATCTTAGTTATCCATCCTTCAACTTGTTCTTTTATAATAATTACTTCATTTGTTATCTTTGATTGAAGTTCTTCATTACCTAAGATAACACTTTCTTCGGAAATTTTTAGTCTATCTTCGACTTTAGTTCCTAATTCTTCGATTTTATCTTGGCAACTTTGCCTTACCTCAATCAAAGATGTTTCTATTTGATTATGAGTTTCATCAATCTTTTCATTACATTTTTCTATCTCATTTTTACAATCTTTGGCTATATTTACTATTCTCTTTTCCAGTTTAGAATTGTTTTGTTTGCATTCTAACCTAATGCTTTCTAATTTTTCATCTAGTTTCAAGTTATTTTCTTTAATTTCTTTACTAAGATTGGAAATATTTGTATCAATTTTATTGCTGAGATTCGAATTGTCATTCCTAATTTCTTTTAATTCATCACTGTTCTTTTCTAATTTATTGCTAAGATTAGTTACATTAGCTTCTAATTTACTACTGAGAATTGAATTGTCATTCCTAATTTCTTTTAATTCTGCACTATTCTTTTCTAGTTTATTATTGATATCAGAAATGTTATTTATTAATAATGCTACCCAAGAAGGTGTATCATTAGTTTGATTATTTTCATTGTTACACAAAATTAAATTTTCTTGGCCTTCACTAATTTGTTCGTTTTCAATATTAACAGTTTTACAAGTTATATTTTCGTTATTGGCCATTGTTGGGTATTTTAATATTTTCTTATTTCTTAAAAGCATTAATTGTTATTATCACTAATTCACTTTTCACATATAAATTTTAACTGTACTCACTTTTGAAGATTTTTATTACTTTCCTCATTCTCGTGGTCCTTGGTTCGATTCAGGTTTACAGGTCCCTGGTTCGATTCCCATTCGAGCCCTCGTTGATGCGCCATTTGAAGCTGTGTTTAATTTTTATGCCCCTCGTTGTGGAGACATTTAAAGTTGGGTTTCTCGGTGAGATATCCGAAGTTGAAGATTTGTGATATAATTTAAATCACTTTAAATCTGCCACGGCACTAATAACTCTCTTCAGGGGAATGAGGAAAAGTTTCTTACACAAATAACAACACTTTATTAACAGTTGAACGATAAGTTAGTTTATTTAAAACTCTCACTTTGGTCAAGATGAATCTTGTAATTTAAAAGTTCCAAAAGATTCCGGCTTAGGTTGATATTTTTCACTTCTAGAAGATTACCATTTTATGTATTTAATGGATGACGAATGCTAACGGTCAATCCAGTCATTATTATTCATTATTTTCACTTAGAAACTGTTTTTCGCCAAGATGGATGACTATTATATCACTATATAATCTTTCATACTTTTAACACTATTTCTTTCAACCAACATCAATAAAATAAACAATTATTTCCTTATTCTTTAAGGAGCAGTCGCTGAACATGACCGACCATCTTCAAGTATTGTAGCCATCTTGTTATTTCAGTTATAACCTCTATGGTCTGATTGGTCCAACAGAAAAGGAAGGAGTATTTTCAAGCTAACTTCTATCCAATTCCTCCAATCCCATTTATTTCTTTATAAAAATTATCAATTTGAATATTTGAAGTATTTTACATACTGCATCAGTTATAAAAACATCTAACTGTATTAACAGTTTATATTGACCAGTTATTTTTTTTATATACTTATAAAAAAATTTGAATTCTATAAATCAATCTGATGTCCATTCTTCATATAAATAAATATTATTATAAACAAAACAAAAAACCCTTATTATTTTTATATGGGGATAAATATCCGGTTTTAAGGCCACTTTTAAACAGCAAATTTGCACTTTTATCCATTCAACTAACTACAGTACAAGACTTTCTTTTACTTTATTTATGTGTTGCTGATCTTCAGTGGTTACTACTTAGCGTCTTTTAATCTTGTTTCTACTTAATACCATGAGAACAAGATAAAAAACATAGAAATATTTGGAGAAATAAGTCAAAACAAATTGTTCAAAGTCTGCTGTATATAGGAGTAACAATTGCTTGGTTAAAGAAAACCCCTCGAATTAAAGAAAAAAGAAACAAACACCATAGCGCGACAGGCCTAGAGATCCTTGGCCTAACATCCGGCTGCTGGTCTCACATCCACATGTGTTAATCACAGAAGTACACGATCATCCTGACAGTGTACGGGTGATATGTGGGCAGCAAATCGGATATCCAGCCATTAAAGATGGTTTCTCAACCTGGAGCCGCTACTTATTGTGGCTACCCAAATTCCTCAAGATGCTGGGTTGCCACCGATCGCATACTGGCCGAAATTTCTTCTCCCACGGAGACTCCAACCAGCGGAAGTCCGGTAGCTCTGCGCCAAGGCATCTTGACTTAACCACTCGGCTATGACGTAGGACAAATTAAAGAAAATCTATATTAAAAAATGTTTATTTTATTAAAAAGTAGAAAAATGTTAAAACATTTATTTAATTGTATTAGCCATAAACTGTTTTTAGATAATTTACATTGTATATTGATACATCCAATAGAAAATTACTTGGTAAACGAAGAATGAGGTGAGAGAATGAAATTAACTATGATTTGAGGGAAGTAGATTATACAGGGAGTGATTGGAAAACATTAGCTCAGAATAGGGACGTATGGAGAGCTTATGTCCGCACGGCCATGAACCTACGGGTTCGATAGTGCCAGTGAGTTAGTTAGTTACTTACTCACTGGCACTATCGAACCCGTAGGTTCATGGCCGCGCGGACATAAGCTCTCCACACATCCCTATCCTGAGCTAATGCTTTCCAATCATTCCCTGTATAATCTGCTTCCTTCAAATCATAGTTAATGTTATTCTCCCACCTCATTCTTGGTCTACCAACTGGGCGTTTTCCCTCTGGCTTTCCTACAAGAAGCTTCCATGCTAGTCTTTCATTCCCCATACGTGCAACATGTCCTGCCCATCGCAGTTAGTTAGTTAATACAAATGTACTTTTGTTTAATGACTCACTCTGTACAGGTGAATGCAAAAATGAATGAGGATTTATTAGAGCATCTGATGATTATGTTTTAGCAGTGCCATGTAGCGTACTGTGTGTGTATATAGGCTACACCTAGATATTTATTAAATCGGGTTTGTCATGTGAATATAATCAGCGATGATAACTAACTCATTGGCTCTACTGAAACGCGCGGACTTAAGCTCTCCATACATCCCTATCCTGAGCTAATGTTTTCCAATCTTCTCCTGTATAATATACTTCCCTAAAATCATGATTTTTATTCCCCCACTTCATTCTTGATCTACCAACTGGGTGTTTTCCTTCTGGTTTTCCTACAAGAAGTTTGCATGGCCCTCTTTCATTCCCCATTCGGGCCACATGTCCTGCCTATCGCAGTCTATGTGACTTAGTGATGATATCAAGGTAAAACAAATATACTCGTATTCTACTTACCCGCAAGGATCTGGACTTAGAAATAGACCTGGCAATATAGTGATTATCATGCTTGATTCCCATTTCGATCCGTCCGTCGCCGTGTCGTAGTCGGTAGAGTCCCTACCTTCCACTTCGGCGACCCGGGTTCGATTCCTGGCGGAGTAGGAGATTTTAAATCTCCACCTTGGTTCTGGGTGTGTGTGTCCTGTCCTTGTGTCTATGTGAGAATTAAAGAAAGTTAACAAACAGGTAAAACAAACACAGAAAAAAGGTAAAACAATAAGGAAAACCAGTATAAACAAAACAAACAAAAGATCTATAGTCAATATTTATCTGTCCGTCGCCGTGGCATGGTCGGTAGAATCCCTACCTTCCACTCCTGCCACCCGGGTTCGATTCCCGGCGGGGTAGGGGATTTTAAATCTCCACCTTGGGTCTGGGTGTGTGTCCTGTCCTTGTGTTTTTATGTGAGAATAAAATAAAAATTAACAAGCAAAGGTAAAACAAAATGTAAAACGAAAAGGTAAAACAAAAAAAAAGGTAAAAATAAAGAAGGAAAAAACAGTAATTTTATAAAAAAATATATTATTCTATCTCTATCTTGGAGATTTTACAGCTGCTGCCGTCTTCCCTTGCCAAACCTCCAAAGACTACGATCTTGGGCATTTTCAATGTTTAGACCTCTTGCTCGTTAATATTATCGAATCTTCAAATATTTTGAAACTGTATTTCGCCACAGAGGCATGTTAGGATTGCTTGATTCAAGTTCCGATGTCAGCAGGTTGAAATTCAGCTGGGACCGTAGGATTTTAAGAGCATAAAAACATCTAACAAGTGAACTGTCAACCTTCGCATGCCGAAAGCTACAATGAAATTTCATCCAGAGAAGCAGCGTAGCGATGTACCAAGGCTGTGTAAAAAAATCTGCCGTTTTTAACCGCAAGGCAAATCTCTTATTTAAACTGTAGGGAAGCAATACAATTCCCGGATTGGTAGATTGGATAATCCTCACTGCCTGCCGTCCGCGCCTCGACCCGCCTCTTTCCACTCCGCTCTTATTCAAGCAGGGGCATTCATGTGCTCCGTTCAGTGCGTTTTGTCGTACAGCAATGGCAACCATGGGTGAAAGTTCAACTTCCAACATTTCGGGGTTGCCAACCTAAATAACTACACTATAATATCACATATTACAAACCTCGTGCGGGAAGTAAAACCACTGCAATTTATGTAAAGTAAAGGTAAAGTGGTCCCACAACAGGCCTCAGGAGGCCCTTGGGGTAGTAGGAGGTTAAGGCTCGCACTTTTTCTAGACAATCGGCACTTTATGTCAGCCCTGCGTGACGGCCGCCTTTACCCCAGAACAAGTGTCTGGTACTCATTTCAGTTAGAGGCTGAGTCGACCCCAGGGCCATAGTGCCGCCAGAGGGTTTTTGTCAGTTTAAAAATCGTGACCCCAACGGGACTTGAACCTTCGACCCTCCGGCTTGTAGCTCACTGCCTTAACCACTACGCTACGGCGTGCCCCAATACTACGTTATTATTATTATTATTATTATTATTATTAGTATTATTATTATTATTATTATTATTATTATTATTATTATTATTATTATTATTATATAAGCAACGACAAAGAAACGGAAAGAAGAAGAGATGTAAAGAACAAAACAAAAGAGGAAATGTAATCAATCAAATGAATATCAAAACAAAATAATACTTATCTTAAGGTGTCAGTTAATGTATATGATAATAAAACGTCCAATACAATGTCCAAATTAAATAAAATACAAGTTAAAACTAGCAATGTCTAATATAATATAAAGTGAGATAATAAGTGTGGTGTTATTTATGGACGAATTTCGACCAATGGGCGAGCACTAGTAAGCATAAATTAAGTTTCAAAACAATTTTTTCTCTAAAAGTGATAGTAAATAAATTGTTTAAAGTCAATGCTAGTTCCAAACATGACGTGGTTCCAAAAATGGAGATTATGAGCTATTGCGTTTTAATATCCCATGGGAATTACTTATATATTACAAAAAATTCTCAGCATGATTTGCTATGTAGTCTCCGTGAAAAGTTGCTTTGAAAAAAAAAAGTATTTTATACCGGTATTCTGACCTAAGTCCTTCTTAAAAGTAAACAAACATCCCTTCATTACTCGGTAGTGAGATTTATTACACTTCCTTAGCATAATTGGCCGCCATTCTCTTGAGATTTTTCTAAAAAAATATGTCATTTATTAACAGCTACAAGTAATAAAGACTCATTTGTATTCTGTTTGTTCTTTGTATTTTTCCCTGGACTCCAAACCTAAAATGGATATATTTGTTACGTTGTAAATGAGAATAAAACAGGTAAATCAGCCTGTCTGGAATAATTTATCATAAATGAAGTAAAAAAAAAACATAATTTTGCTCATATCTCTCAATTCTAATGTAATAAATTTTGCTCTTTCTTCACTCCATCTCTTTCGTCTTATTTCATTTTTACATCAAGTGTTTTTTTTAATTTATAGACGCTTTAAAATCTAGAATATTCATGTGTATGCAGTAGACAGTTTGTTTCTATTATAATTTTTTTCTGAAGATGTTCACTAATTTTACTTTAACGAAATTATTAAATGGTGATTATAATGAAAGGAATGTGGTAATAAAATTAAAAACAATGAATTTCTCTTCACGACTAACGAAACCCGGGACAAAATCTCAGATTGGTTGGCACCTGATTTTGAGCATGGGCCTTATGAATACAAATCTCTAACGCTCTCGTCTAAGCAACCTTTCTCGGTTTCATATGTACCTTGTTTATATTCAAATGTTTTTATCCCTTCATCCCCTTCTCCTTTTTTCTTTAAATAACTAACTAACTCACTGGCATTATCGAAACTATAGGTTCATGGCGGCGCGGACATAAGCTCTCCATATAACCCTATCCTGAGCCAACGTTTTCCAATCATCCCCTGTATAATCTACTTCCCTCAAATCATAGTTAATGTTATTCTCCCGCCTCATTCTTAGTCTACCAACTAGGCGTTTTCCCTCTGGTTTTCCTACAAGAAGCTTCTACGCACGTCTTTCATTCCCCATTCGTGCCACATGTCCTGCCCATCGCAGTCTACGAGACACTACTGTTCTTATTATATCTGGATTCCTATAAAGACCATGTGGTTCACTGTTATGTAGTATTCTCCATTCACCTGTCTGTTCATCTCTCCTTGGTCCAAAAATGTTTCTAAGAACTTTATCCTCAAATACTCGTAATCTCCTTTCCTCCCTTAAAGTATTTTTATTTATTCCAAGAGTATTATTAAAAAAGTATTATCCATCATATAACTATTACGAAATGAAAATTTTACCTTCACCAATAAGCAGTGTATATATTGTGATACTTCCAAGTTTTAAAAGAAAATCAAAGTAGTCACTAAAAATTCTTAATTACATAATCATATAACACTTTGTTCATAAATCAACATATAATGTATTATAACTACAATTCTTTATCCCTACTTTTATTTTATGTACTAGTTAAACTGTTTCTACTTAATTTCCGAAATAATTAAATATAGGTCCAGACCTAAGTAAGTTTAATGTTACATTAAATTTAACTTATATTTTATCTCGGGATAGCAATTTATCCTCTAACTACTTTGCAGTTTAATTTTCTCCTAATCGTAAATAACTTGACCTACTTTGATTATAATGAATTCCCCTGCATCAAGGAATTACCGCTTTCTTTTAAACACGTCTGATTATTGACAGATCTGGTGACTACAGTACATATAATAACAATAATAATAATAAAAATAATTATAATAATGACTATTTAACTCATGCCCCAAATGGGAGTCAATGACCAATCACATTTCAATGATTTTCGATTTACAACCAATCACAGTCGTGTTTCGCCTAGAATTTACCAACTAAAGTTTATGATAATGAAGAAAGCACCTCCTTTTTTAACACTCTGAATAGGTCATAGCTTTATTTTGCAGTGACCGGATAAGAAATACAGCTACCAGATTGTATATATAGTGCATGAATGTCAGCACATAGCGCATGCAGGAGTTAATATAAAAACATTTGTAGCAATTGATTATACCACCAAAGAAATAAATCGCTGTTTGCACATTCTTAAATGTATTTTTCCCAGGTAATAATCCATAAAAATGTAATTGTCATATTTATATCATAGGACATCAGAAATGAATTAATGTACAGTTTGATGTGTTTAATTTTTTTTCCACTTGAGTGCATTCTTACAATATTCGGTTCCTTTGGCAATAAATAATATGATCTGGTTGCAGTGATGAATAAAAGAAGGAAATGAAGCGTACCAATCGTTTCTCTTTTGCTTTCAAACATCGCCGTTTACATAAAATATATAAATATTTTAAAATAACTATATTTAAATAATGATTTGTGAGTAAACAGCTTAATTTTATTCTTTAAATAGTCCTAACAAATTCCACTCTTGATTTCCAAATTCTCTAGATACATTGGTAATCACTCGTGGCATTACTTATGATGATGATGATGATGATGATGATGATGATGATGATGATGATGATGATGATGATGATAACAATAATAATGCAATCAAACATTTAGACTTATATTTGGAAAGAAATAAAAAAATATTGCGGAGAAGACACATATTCATTCATTCATAGTGTTCTGCTCAACAGCAGGTCTTTTACTGCAAACTCAGCATTCTCTATTCTTTCCTTAATTCAGCTTTCCTTTTTGAATCTGCATACATGTCATTTATTTTAATATCGTCTATCATCTGATGTCTTTTTCTGCCTCTAACTTTCTTTCCGTTGACCATTCCTTCTAGTCTAGAGCATCCTTCAGCAGGCAGTTTCTTCTTAGCCAGTGGCCAATTCGATTACTTTACATCTTCTTTATGAGTTTCAGCATTGTTCTTCTTTCACCCACTCTGTCTAGCACATCTTTACTTCTTACTTTGTCTGTCCATTTTATACGTTCCATTCTTCTCCATATCCACATCTCAAAAGCTTCCAGTCGCTTTTCCTCATTCCGTCGTAATGTCAAAGTCTCTGAACCATACAATACTACACTCCACAAAAAAAAACTTCACTAGCCTCTTCCTTAATTCTTTTGCCAAAGGTCCGCAGAAAATGCTTCTCTTCTTGTCGAAAGCTTATTTTGTCATTGCTATCCTCTGCTTTACTTCTTGACCGCAGTTCATGTTACTACTGATAGTACAACACAAGCACAAGTATTTGAAGCCCTCCACTTGCTCAATGGCCTCATCGTTAATCCTCATATTTATCTTCCTTGGTTTCTTTCCTATAATCATGGCCTTCGTCTTATTTATATTTATCTCCATCCCATAATTCTCGCACTTATCATTTAGCTCCATGAGCATGTTTCTTAGTGTCATTGCATCTTCTGCTAGCAAAGGAATATTTTTAAACTACATAATATATGTGAAGAATATAATCTCAAAATATCCATAGAAAAAACTAAGGTAATGGCATTCCAAGGGAAAAATCAAATCAGATTCAAAATTGTAACAGGAAACAAAATCATAGAACAGGTGAACCATCTCAATTATCTAGGATGTGACATTTCATTTAATTATGATAATGATATAACTAATAAAATAGTAAAATTCCAGGAAATATGTGGTACGATAAAACGATCACTAAATAAAACACCAAGATAGACCCAATTGAAATTTTACAAAACGTTGGCAGTACCGGTACTGCTCTATGGTTCAGAAGCCTGGATACATAAAAAACAAGATCTAAGTAGGATAACGGCGGCAGAAATGAAATTGTTTAGATCTGTTAAAGGGTGCACTAAGGAAGACAGAATCAAGAGCACAGAAATAAGACAGGAACTTGAAATATTTGCAATAACTGATAAAATATATACATATAGACAAAAATGGAAGCAACACATAGACAGAATGAATGTAGATAGATATCCAAAAAAAATAACAAAATACAAATCTAAAGGCACCCGAGAAGTGGGCAGACCTAGAAAGAGATGGGCTGAAGTCGGAATGGGTCAACAGATCTAATCCATGAATGCAGATGATGATGAATAATTATAATAGTAATAAAGCATTTGTACAGAGTTAGAGCCGGGTTTCATCTTATCCCTTCACTTTATCGTCATGCCTCATACAACACAATTAGTCTACACAAACATAAACATATATTAATCTCTTTGTACATTATACAACAATACATCATCTAAGTAAAGTGACCAACCCCAATCCATCTCAACCAATTAAAATTCTAATTATATTAGGACTAATAATCAAAAATATTATTGATATAACAAATAAAAGGACAAGAAAAATAAATCGATTTATATTTAAGTCCCCTGCTGAAGTGATGCCTAAATTGTTATCTGTCCGCCCAGCGCGGAACCCGAAGCACGTAAAGTGCAGTGAATGGCATTACAACATACACACACACACACACACACACACACACACACACTATTTATATATATATATATATATATATATATATCATAAGATAAAAATTAAAAAATTAGGAAGGTACCTGTTGGTAGATGCCGTCGTCCTCAACTATCTTAATATAATGTATTCAAATATTATTATTTGGATGCCTTTCGGAAGTTAACTTCCATCATCAGCAGGATGAGTATGCGCTACTAGTTGTATTTAAAACACTGTAAACAATGATCTCGATGCGTCGCTAGTAACAACTTACTAGTTTTTAACTAACTCGTATAGTGGATTATACGTTTGGGGTGTGTTCTCATTTAGTAACATGTTGTTGATTTCTTTCATGATTTCAAGGTACAATCCACCATATGACATAATTAAAAACCAGTCAGGTGATACTAGCATCGCATCAAGACCATCAATATCTACCCCGTCTTAAATACAACAACTAGTAGCGCATACTCATTCTACTAATGATGGAAGTTAACTTACGAACGGCCTCCAAATAATAATATTTTAATGCATTATTTTAAGACGGTTGAGGACGACGGCACCTGCGAACAGGTATATTTTTAATTTTTTTTAATTTTTATCTTATGACTATTTACCTCAACGGAATTTGACTTGAATTTTATTAGTATATATATATATATATATATATATATATATATATATATATATATATATATATATACTTTTTTCTCTTTGTAACATAAGATATGTTAATAAAATATCTCTAGTTGTTTAATAAATCTGTTAACTTGTGTTAAAATACTTATTTAAATATTAATACACATCTCATGAATTCGAACCCACATTCTTAGGTGTTGTACTCACAAAGAAACTGTCAACCATTGCTTGCCAAAATATCTTAAAATTTTTCCCAGAGAAGCGATTTCATATACCAAAGATCTATAAAAAACCTGGAAAACCTGTTGTTTTTAATTTCACTTAAACTACAGTGAAATAATACAACTCCTGAATTGGCGAAATGGATAACCCTGACAACCCGCTCGCGCGCCGCGTCCCCACACTCTTTAATCACGCAGGGAGTCCATGTGCTTTGCACCCAGGTTTCCATTGTTGTATTCTGACTTCGATTTCTGTCCCATGCAGTTAAAAACGGCAGACAATTTGTTGGTAAATCATAACGCTTCTCTGGAAGAAATTTCAAGGTAGGTATCGGCATGCGATGGTTTTCTACTATAAGGTAGATTGTTTACGCAATACTTCCTGAATGCAACTCAAATGTTATAATTAACTATAGACAGTTTCCTTGTCTGATGCTTTGTTTCAGAGCCACCGCAATATGTGCATTACTCCTTATCATGCATTCTGTAGTAGTAGTAGTAGGACTTTATTAGACAAAAAGTAAGATATTTACAATATTATTTACAAATATGGGTCGCACGGGCAGTAAGCCGTACGTGCTGTTGACAGTCCGTTACAATAAAGTAATAATTGGTACTAGTGTAAAGAAAAATAAACAACAAAACCAGCAATAACATTACAATTACATAAAGAAAACGCAATAATAATATTACAATTAAATAATAACACAATAGCATTATACACTAAAAACATTAACATTACAATTACATAAAGAAAACACAATAATATTACAATTAAGTAATAACACAATAGCATTATATACTAAAAAACATTAACATTACAATTACATAAAGAAAACACATTAATATTACAATTAAATAATAACACAATAGCATTATACACTAATTAATTTATATATAATTGTTAATAATTAATGGTATTGCATTTTGATAACATATATTTATTCATGAATGAGTGTTGTCCTTATTTTTCGCGTTTTGTCCAGAAATATTCCGAGGTTTATCCAATTTTCTGGATTTACCAATAACTCGTAGCATGCCAATCTTTCCCGATTTGAATTTAGAAATCTTTCCGGTAATAACTGACGTCTCCAATATTCTAAATCATTACATTTTCCTAATATATGTATCTCATCGTACGCCATCTTGGCATGTCCACATTATGTACGAGTAATTAACAGACTTGGGGTGCTTTCGCATACAGCTGCATTCACACAAAACGTTTTATACTTCCCGTTGATATCTTCATAGAGAATTTTAACGTACAGTGGCAAACATAAAATACACATGAAGAAATATTTTACCTACTTAGGAAAAAAAATGTAATTACCTACAACTCTATATTACATTAATTATCTAAATAGTATACATTTATTAGAAACAAATGATAATACTTAGGAAAAAAATGTAATTACCTACTACTCTATATTACATTAATTATCTAAATAGTATACATTTATTAGAAACAAATGTTGATAATGCACTCCTTGTACGGAAAATTAACAGTAAAAAAAGTGCATTGAAAAAAGAAGATATTTTGAAATTAAATATACAGAAACGATCAATAAATATTAATTGAAATTTCAGAGCCACAACGAATTTAAATTGCTAATATACTGGTATGAAAGACAAGGTTACTAGAACTGCTTGCTATTGCCTGCAAAATCTCATTTAAACCAGTTACTTTGATTATATTTTTTCCTGTATGTGATGTGATTAGTTCTCAAGTATGATCAAGAAATTTAAAATTTTCCACTGACAAAAACAGTAATTTCCAATATATAAATATGTATCTTTAATCGATAAAATAAATTGTACAAAAATTCTTTTCTGGCCGCATAATACGTCCCAATAATTTGTCTTAATACAATTTTGAAGACAATATTATTCAAGACAATTAAGGGGAAGAACAAAGTAGACTCTTTTTTAAGATGTAACAAAAATTGTAGCTAATCAATACTTCTAAATTCTATTGAAAAACACCGTTGAGGTGATGCAATATAATTTTAAAATATTGAAATAAGTACCTGATATAGCAGTCGTCCTCAACTAAATTAAAACTTCTGTTTAAAAAACTTCAAGTGGTTAAAACTATGAAAGTCTTTTCATAATCATGTTTCGTCTACTGCATTCTATTTGGTTTGAGTACCAAATAGAATGCAGAAGATGAAACATGATTTTGAAAGGCCTTCATAGTTTTAAGTACAAGAAGATTTTTAAATAGAATTTTAATTTAGTTGAGGACTGCAGCTATATCAGGTACTTATTTTATTGTTTTAACATTATAAAAATTATACGATTCCAAAACTATGAATAAAAGGGTAGCTGAAGGAAGATAAGAATGGTTTCACTAAGCCATTATCTTTACATGATTGATATATATTTTATTTTTGAGGAATTAAACCCAATGGGTACAACTAGGACACGACACACACCCAGTCCCAAGGTTGAGATTTTAAAATCCCTTACACCGCCGAGAATCGAACCCGGGTCGCCGGAGTGGAAGGTAGGGACTCTACCGACTACACCACAGCGACGGACTTGAGATATATATATATATATATATATATATATATATATATATATAAAGGAAAAATAAATGTTTGTGCTAGGATGCCTCGATAGCGAAACTGGTAGTACACTAACGTATCAAATTAGAAGTCCTGGGTTCAAATACCAGTTCAGGCGTATATTTTTCTTTTCATGTCATATATATATATATATATATATATATATATATCCGTAGTAATTCTGCCCGAGTGCAGGTCCTTTACTTCAATGCTATGATTGCAGCTTTACTAGGGAATTATAGGTGTGGTAGCTTCCAGTTGTTTTCCACACCGGTGTAGGATGATGATAATAATGATAAGGATGATGATGATGGCCGGATAATTTTCGGGAACCGTTGGGTCCTAAGTTTGCTGATATTTATCTTACAGGTGAGGAAAAACCCCAAAAAACCTCACCCAGGAGCCTGTCCCTACAAGGAATCGAACCCGGGTCCGCTGCGTGACAAGGCAGGACGCTAACTCGAGACCACAGAGGCGGATATATTATATATATAATAATTTTTTATATTTATTGTATTTTTAGAACTATAAGGATTAACTAACTAACTCACTGGCACTATCGAACCCATAGGTTTATGTGGGTTTATGGGTATGGCCGGGCGGACATAAGCTCTCCACACAGCCCTATCCTGGGTAAATGTTTTCCAATCATCTCCTATATAATCTACTTTCCTCAAATCATGATTAATATGATTCTCCCCATCTCATTCTCTCTGAATTTCCTACAAGAAGCTTCCATGTATATATTTCATTCCCCAATGTCCGATGATGCCACACAAAAAAAAATGGCACACTGCTGGCATCAAGTCGGTACGAGTTATCCTTTGACCAAAAATGCATATTGAGCCGATTGATGTATTTATGGTTTGCAAACCTTGTTTCATGACCTTGTTACAGAACCCACTGGTAATATTCCATTCGATGTTGAAAATTATTATTGTGCACGTCTTAATTCAATGAGTTATAGAACAGGTAGATCAGAACGCATTCGGCTGATTCCAATTTGTCTGCCAAGTTCGCAAGAACTGACAATAATATTTATTGCAGCAGCTGCAAATACGGTGAATTTTGTTATATCATGTCACACTCTTGCTTTGAATCTGCTGTCGTAGAGAAAGACGAAAATTTACGATGTTAGTGACGATCTGATGACAATGGTGATATCGATTGGAGAAAAAATAGCATAAAGTTGTGCTGCTTTAGCAATTTTGACGGTATTCGTCATAATTATCAAATCGACCATTTCTTCGTGTCTGAAACCTATTTGACATGTCTATGAATATATTCGTAATTTTATTATATAAAACTTTCCTCATTAGAGGATTGCCACAAGGACAAAGTGATACAGACAATTAATTTTCGAAATTGATGACATACACTTTGTAAATACATTTAAAAATTTCAAATTGTAATTGAAATATATTCTATAAAATATAAATTTTGTAAAGATGGTTTCTAAAAATTGAAATTGATCCTCTAATGGCAGCGATGGCAATTTTAGAAAGATACACTCTGTCTAAATCTAAGAAATTCCAAAATTTAGCTAAGAATAATGGTATAGTACCTCTTGCCATGATCATCATATCAGCAGTGGCATTAAGTTAATGTTGTCCTTCCTTCCAAAAAGTCCCAAATTGTTTATCAGATGCACATTTTATATCAAATCATGAAGCGAGATTTTACACAAGTAGGTACAAAAGAATAAAATTAGAACATTGTATTCACGTAGATCATCAAAATTAGAACAGTTGAATTCGATTATTTTAGAAGAAGCCTCCAAAAAACAAGACAGGATAAAATAAGAAATGAATTCCTTTGGAGAGAAATGAAGGTCACCACATATGTTGTTAAGAGGATTGAAAATCAAACGCTTAAATGGTATGGCCATGTACAAAGAATGGAAAATGAAAGATGGCCAAAAAATATATACCAATGGTCACCCCCTGGAATAAATAAACGTGGTAGACCAAGATGGAAATGGAAAACCTACGTCAGAACAATAATGGAGGATAGGAATTTGGAAGAGGGAGATTGGAATGATAGAGATAAATGGAAACTGAAGACGGCAAACCTATAAGTGGGGGAAACCCGAAGAAGAAGGTAAAATATTTCTTCGTGGATGTGACATGCATGTCATTGTTGCATGATATCTTCCACGGATATCAACGGAAAGTATAAAAGCGTGAATAAGCTGGGTGCGAGCGCTCCCAAAAGTTTCCCGAACGACACGTAGCCTAAATTTTGGAATTTCTTAGATTTGGACAGACTGTATCTTTCTAAAATTGTCATCACTGCCATTAGAGGATCAATTTTAATTTTAAGAAACCATCTTTAAAAAATGTCTACTTTATAGAATATATTTCAATTACAATTTGAAATTGTTTAATGTATTTACAAAATGTATTTCATCAATTTCGAAAATTAATTGTCTGTATCATTTTTTCAGCATTATGAAAGTTGAAAAGAAGGAGAGGATATGGATATTGTTATATATTTCCTCTCCCATAAAATCCAGGAACTCAAATAAATATAAAAGAAATAAATCTTAACTTCAAATAAAAAAATAATAAATCAGTGTAATAAAGTAGGGACTTGATACTATGCATAGTTCAGCAATTAATTGCATTACAAAAAAGATTAATTTTCATTTTACAAACCGTCGAAGTAAAATAAACTTCATTGGGACGCCTTTTATATAAAAGAGGCCAAGCACACTGAATTGAATTTAAATTGATATTTTCTTCAGTCATCTTTATAATAAAACGAATACAGAATTGCATATGACATATTTTTATTGAATATGTTAATATATTCTCTATGCCACTGTAATTACATTTTTAAAATTCTTCATATTCTTAATGAAGATATATTCAAACAGGTTTAATAAATTCTACCTCCAAGCCACAGTTAGTCCAAAACATTCAAGATTAAAAGTGTATAAAACACTGGCTCTTCCAACTCTTTTGTATGGTAACCAAGTATGGACATTGAAAGAGAAAAATATACAGAGACTTAGATCTGCTGAAATGAGATATCTTCGAAGGACTGCAAATACACACTAATAGATCGTAAAAAAATGAAGTCATCTTTGTAGAATTACACATGTTACCTTAGAAAACAAAATTTCTGATTATAAGTCAAGATGGATGCACCATGTTCATCGAATAGAGGATCACAGGATACCCAAACAAATGTTAAGCTATCAACTTGCAGCAAGAAGAAGACCAGAACCTCCACTCAAAGTACTTTTAGATGGTGTTTCTATTGAGGCCAAAACAGGTCAACAAATGGACTAAATTTGTGAATGGACTATGATGATGATGATGATGATGATGATGATAATCATCATCATCCTCAACAATCACGGATTAAGCCCATGTGGTTTGTTCCGGTCTCATAGATTTTCATTCAAAAAGTAGAATCCCTTTCTTTTTCGGTCTACCAATGTTCCTGTCTTCTCTTGATTTGTAATTAAGTATAATTTTTGGAATCCGATCATCTTTCATTCTTTGAACATGTCCTTTCCAGTTTTTTTCTAGATTATTTTATTTTATCTAAAAGTTTTAAAATATTTAACTTATTTCTAATATCTACACTACTTCTTTTATCTAGAAGTTTGCACCCAGCCACACTTCTCTCAGAAATCTCATTTCAGCTGCTTCTATGATCTTCTCTTCTCTTTTAGTTAAAACCCAAAATTCACTACCATACAATAGTAAGGGACTGTCACTGCTTTATAAAATTATAGTTTTGTTTCCATTCTTGTGTTTTTAAATATTCTTTTAATTGTGCCACATATATAGTTAAATTTATTAAGTTTGTTAAACAGATCTTCATTTTTAAAATAGGAGATTTCATAACCCAGGTATTTAAATTGGTTCACTTGTTCAATGGGTTTCCCCTCCAGATGATGATGATGATGATGATGATGATGATGATGATATTAAAAGAGCTTTTACTCAGTTTCACTTGATTGGTGCATGGTTCCTTTTATTTAAAAGCCATCTATTGTAGTATTAGTTACTCTCCCTTGGGTGATTTGATGTTCAGGTATCATACTGTATTTCATATGCTAATAAAGATTTAATTGTTATCGGAAGTGCCAAAGTTAAGTAGGCCATCCTGCATAAAATAAGATTCACACCAGCATAAAGAACGTATAGTAATATGTGTACATGGATTGACCTTTAAACTCCATAACTTTGTTATGAACTTTGCATGAGCTACACGTAGGTAAGATGTTCTATTGAAAAGCTGTATTATCATTATTATTTTCCTTTGATGTTGTTCAATACATCAATGTAGACATTTGCTCCCAGCAGGAGTCGAATCTGTATAAAGACAAGTGAACACTTGTGAGCCTTATTAAAACCTCCTTTCAGGGAATTACAGGAAGTACTTACAAGGCTGAAGGGGGGAAAAAAGTGGGTAGTATTGAGAATTTTAACTGCCTTATTTTTAATTATTAGTTCAAACTAATGCTATCAATTCTATTTTTTATATTTAATGCAAATGCATTATTGTAAATTAATCATTTAATTAAGTTAATTATTCTTGTCTCATGCAAATCCTTTATTGTAAAGACTATTTAACTCATACCCCAAATGGGAGTCAATGACCAATCACATTTCAATGATTTTTTTATTTACAACCAATCACAGTCGTTTTTCACCTCGATTTTATCAGTTTAATTTTATCACTTTTAAATCAAGCTCCTCCTTTTAACATAATAATAATAATAATAATAATAATAATAATAATAATAATAATAATAATAAGCAGAATAAAAATAAAAAGTAAAGTGATCCCACAACAGGCCCGGAGGCCCTTGGGATAGTAGGAGGTTAAGGCTCCCACGTTTTCTAGACAATCGGTACTTTATGTCAACCGGGTTGTCAGCCCTGCGTGACGGCCGCCTTTACCCCCAGAACAAGCGTCTGGTACTCATTTCCGTTAGAGGCTGAGTCGACCCCAGGGCCATAGTGCCGCCAGAGGGTTTGGGTCAGTTTAAAAATCCTGACCCCAACGGGACTTAAACCCTCGACCCTCCGGCTTGTAGCTCAGTGCCTTAACCACTACGCTACGGCGTGCCCCCAATAATAAACAGAATTCTGTAATCAATTATAAGATGTAATTCATAACTTAAATTAATAATTATGATCAGAATACTTGCTAAATTTTATTACGTACGTAAAACATGGAATTCCCTCCCGCCATATGTCAGAGACTGTCAAACTATAACATCCTTCATAAACAAACTAAAAACCACTTCACTAATAGTATTCTTTTAACAATTAATAAATTCAATTATTTATGAAAATAATATTAAGATTAACAAATATTTTCTTTTGCTTTGTTTTAAATATTGTATAATCGTAAAATCAGTTTTCTATATATCATTATTTTTCTTTGTTTTTTATATACATTAGACTGGGACAATTTAATGTGTCTTGCTTGTACACATTTTATTATTAGTTTTAGTCTTAATTTTAACTAACATTAACTGGTTGCATTATAGATCGTAATATAATAGATATTATCTTTTTGATCAAATTTGTATTTAGTATTTAATGTTAGAGTTAATTGAGATTGTTATATTCTGATGTAATATATGTTTGTCCTGGTGAGTGGAAGAGAAGGCCATATGGCCTCCACCAGGCTAAATAAATCTAATCTAATCTAAAAATGCATTTTCCTGATTTATACAGTTTATCTTAACCAACATTACAGTATTTACGTGCTGTGCACTAATTAATATGCATTGCACTAATTAATATGCATTGCACTTTTATCATAAGATTAATTATGTTTTCTACAGTGAAACTTTTTTCTTACTGATTTATGTAGAACATTTGTTGAGAATATAATGTTCCCACAGACATTTGAACTGCTCTCGACTTAATCGTATTAGGCCTAAGATTTTTTATAATTATGTACACGTAAGCTAATTTATGAAGGCCAATTACAATTAAAAGGTGGGATTCTCCATCTTGCAATAAGTAGTAGATTCGATTTTATGCGGTTGGTAAATTTTCCCAAGAATCCCGATGGATAAATTTTAATTATCAACTGATTTTAAAATAATTACAATGTCCTCTCGAACTCAGCCATATGCATTTTTTATGTCCAAAATTCAGCCTCCATCATCGAGGTCATCTTCTTCGGAAAGTATAAATGGTTCGACTTAAAAAAAATGCTGCTGGCTCTTATCCCTAGAATAAATTTTAATCAACAGCGGAAACATTTAATTTTTTGTGTTCAATACCCCCACATTGTCATTTCGACATTCTCCTGACATGGCGTTTTTGTAATCCACTTCTGAGGTTGGGGCGCCTGGAAGGCGGAGTTGCGTGGCCCCGATGATATATGATATGTGATGATGAGGGTAATGATGCGCCAAGAGAGGCCTTAATTCTAAACTTAATGAATGTGTTAATGATGATAAAAATGGCCAGATGTTGTTCGGGGACCGTTTGGGCCATAAAGTTTCCTGAAATTTGTCTTACAGGTGAGGAAAAACCCCGAAGAAAACCATCACATAGGAAACTTGTCCCGACCGGGGATCGAACCGGGCCCGCTACCTCGAAACCACAGCGGTCTTATGATATGAATTTTTTATCATAAGTAATGCCACGAGTGATTTCCAAATTATCGATAAATTCACGTCTCACTAAGTTAGGAGTGAATTTATCAAGAGAATTTGGAAATTAAGAGTGACATTTATTAGGACTATTTAACGAATAAAATTAAGCTGTTTACTCACAAATCATTATTTAAATAAAGTCATTAAAAATATATATTTATTTATTTATTTAATATACAAGGCGATGTTTGAAAACAAATGAGAAACGTTATGTTTCATTTCTTCATCACTGCAACCAGATCATATTTATTGCCAAATAGAATCGCAATATTGTAAGAATGAACCCTAGTGGAGAAAAAATGAAACACATCATTACAAGTTAATTAGTTTCTGATGTCCTGTGATGTAAGTATGTCAATTATATTTTTTCTGCAATGTTAATTCCTGGGAAATAATACGTTTAAGAAAATGCAAACAGTGGTTTAATTTTTTTATGGTACAATCAATTGCTAAGAATGTTTTTCTATTGTATCTCGCAAGCAGAATCTGATTACATTCGTACACCATATATGCAATCAGGGAGCCACATAGTTGGATGAAATAGATAAAATGAAACTGTTAAATCGAGGCGAAAAACGACTGTGATTGGTTGTAAATCAAAATTCATTGAAATGTGATTGGTCATTGACTGCCATTTGGGGCACGAGTTAAATAGCCTTTAAGAAAATTAAGGGAAGATGAGATTTTTGTATATCATAAAATCATTGCATTTTATCGTTTTCAGATATTCAATATTTGTTATTTTGCATTTGTAAAAATATACTTTACCCTCTGAAACCCGATTGCTTGTAATACATATTTAACTTCAGTTTGGGTTGTCGATTTCATTTGTCTATTTAACTCATGCCCCAAATGAGAGTCAATGACCAATCACATTTCAATGATTTTTTATTTACAACCAATTACAGTCGTGTTTCGCCTAGAATTTACCAACTAAAGTTCATCATAATAAAGAAAGCACCCCCTTTTTAACATTCTGAATAGGCCATAGCATTAATTTGCAGTGACTGACTCACTAAGAAATAAGGCTACCAGATTGTATATATAGTGCATGAATGTCAACACATACCGCATTCGGTAGTTAATATAAAAACATTTGTAGCAATTGATTATATCACCAAAAAAAAAAACGAAACCACTGTTTGCACTTTCTTAAATGTATTTTTTTTTCCCCCAGAAAAATATACGTCATAGGAAATCAGAAGTGAATTAATATACAGTTTCATGTGTTTCAGTATTTCTCCACTAGAGCGCATTCTTACAATATTGCGTTCCTTTGGCAATAAATAATATGATCTGTTTGCAGTGATGAACAAAAGAAGCAAATGAAGCGTACCAATCGTTTCTCATTTGTTTTCAAACATGGCCGTTTACATTAATTATATAAATATTTTAAAATAACTGTAGTTAAATAATAATTTGTGGGTAAACAGCTTAATTTTATTCGTTAAGTAGTCCTAACAAATGCCACTCTTGATTTCCAAATTCTGTAGATGAATTCACTCCTCACTTAGTGAGACGTGAATTTATCGATAATTTGGAAATCACTCGTGGCATTACTTATGATAAAGTTTTATTGATAGATGCGTTTATGAAATTTATGATTTACATTCATCTATAACTAAGTATATTTTAATTTTATTTTGAGATGGTTGAAGATATTAACTCATAGTATATAAGATATATATGGAATAGTGACGTGCATTTCATCACCTCTCCTATCCAAATCTCATCCTAAATCTGCTCGTAGTGCAACCTGCTATTACAAATGAGGCTCTGGGCACCTAGTACTGGCGGTATAACCACGTTACCTTAATGTAGAGGAAATGCTACATTAGTGGGAACCCCTCTGGGTCAGCAACCCATTGGGCGAAAAATTTACATTTGCTCTCAAGTCTCAAACCAACCCTCGGATGAATCAGACAGATCAACCTGTTCAAAACCTTCGCGATATTAAGGACACGACATGGAAGAAAGAAAGTATTTTAAAATTTCAACCTGGAATTACAGGGAATTTCCTATAAAGAGGACTAATTAGACGACATTCTGGTAAAGTGGGGAATTGCATGTGCAGAAATTTCGGAAACAAAAAAGAAATTAAAATGTTCAAAAGAACCATCTCTAAAGATTACGGTTTTATAAGGTTCTCGCAAGACCAGTATTAAGATATGGTAGTGAAGCATGGACAATACGAAGAAGAGACGAGTGCCGAATAACAGGATATAAGATGCGATTTATGCGCCGTACAGCAGGCTATAAACGAAGCAGGGACAAATAAACGAAATGAGGAAAGTATGGAACAGTTGGATATAGAACCCATTATCCATCATATACAAAACTACAAGAACAACTGGAAAGCACATATTTAATGAACGCCTCTGACAGAATTCCAAAAGATATGCTTTGTTCCTGCCCTCAAGACAAAAGATCGGTGCGACGCCGACGTCCAAAAAAAAGAAAAGCGCTGAATGGAAAATTCCTCTTTGAGATCGTAACAGTCTACTTGGCCTCATACTTGCATGCATGATGATGATGATGATACTGTATCTCAGTAGTTGTAAAATTTATTGACCTATTTGTAGTAATAGTGGGTGAAAATAGTAACAAATAATCCACCGGAAGAAGAACGTGTATGTTCTTTTCTACGTTTTAGTCATGAGACGTACAACTCGAATAAGAAAAAACTCGTATTTATTTATTTATTTATTTCAAGATTGTTTCTGTTATATACACAGGTATCATCAACCAAAATACACATGTTTTTTCTTCCACACTTCCCTGTATTGTGTGTCTGCTTCTGTCATATTTCTCTTCTTCATGTTGTCTTGAATTCCCTTTATCCACGTAGGTTTTGATATACCACTTTCGCTTTTCCAGGAGGTATCATCATATCCGAGGCTATATATTTTGGTTTTTTAGCATTTTTTTACAATGTATGAGGAGCTGGCCCATAGCATCAATCCCCAACCTGGAGGACCAAAGACTTTTTTTCTGCAATCAACCATAGATCAGTTACTTTCACCGCAGCTAAGAGTCTGATCCACCCTTTATTTCCTCCTCCGCTGTCTGCACCATACCGTAGATCTCCTACTCTGCTGCATCCGCCGTTGGGGTCTTCACCGTAACCCCGGCTAGGAATCCTCACAAAGTACTATCAGGCGGGTCAGCTGAACCTAGGTTTTTTAACGAAGTGTTTTTCTAAACTTTTTTATACTTACTTACTTACTCACTGGCAATATCGAACCCGTAGGTTCATGGCGGCGCGGACATAAGCTCTCCATACATCCCTATCCTGAGCTAATGCTTTTCAATCATTTCCTGTATAAGCTATTCCCTCAAATCATAGTTAATGTTATTCTCCCACCTCATTCTTGGTCTACCAACTGGACGTTTTCCCTGTAGCTTTCCTACAAGAAGCTTCCATGCACGTATTTCATTCCCCATTCGTGTCACATGTCCTGCCCATCGCAGTCCACGAGACATAACTGTTCTTATTATATCTGACTTCCTATAAATATCATGTAGTTCATTGTTATTTAGTCTTCTCCATTCACCTGTTTGTTTATCTCTCTTTGCTCCAAAAATTTTCCTAAGTACTTTATTCTCAAATACTCGTAATCTCCTTTCCTACCTTAAAGTAAGAGACAATGATTCGCACCCATATATTATAACTAGTAGAATAATGGTTTTATATGTTATCAGCTTAACTTTTTTTTAAAGGAATTGGGACATCAAAAGTCTCTGCAATGCATAATATTTTAACTTTTTTATATTTCTGTTAAATAATTAATATTAATTTTGTAATGTAATTGATATCATTGTTGTATTTATCTAGTACATAGCCTACGTTAAATAAATTTATTAGTGTGTGGATTATTTAATTGTAGTGTTATTGGTTAATTATTTCTGAATGTTTATTTATTATATTGCTGCAATGCACATTAAGATTATAATTATGTAGAGCATGAGATATAATTTACATGTATATTTATAACTTGCCTAATTTCACCTGAATGTATGGTTGAAATGACTCACAATATTGCATAATAAAGTGCGGTAAAGCGAAGCGGTCCGGGGGCAGGATGCATACCTGTTGTACGATTAGACCAGCTTTCCCTCCTGTGTTAGAACACATATGGCGGGCCTTCGCATTGCGTAACAACTCGAGGCGTCATCTGCGCCTCTAGACTGACGAGGGTGGACGCATTTGTCATAAAAAGTTGGTCATTGGCCAGGCAACACAACAGATAGAGATCTCAAAACAGTTGCATAACGCAAAGCGTGTACCAATGTACCAATGATTTGCTATATCAGGTTTTTGCCACTTTCGCATTTTACTTCTGTTTACAGTGAAACTTCCCAGTAGCTCGAAAAATTGCAACTGTTTCTACATTTATTTTTTGATTGTTTTTATTCGTCGTTGAAGTGCATAATTCAAATACCCGCTATTTATAAATCATTTTTATTATTATGAGAATTGTGATCAGCATATCAAGTCCCCTAGCCGTATAGCTATCTTTCTCAACCTGGAGCCGCTACTTTTTTTGTATTTACCCAAATTCTTCCCTGTAGGCACTCATACTGGCCGAAATTCCATTAAAAATTTCTTCCTCCAGTAGCTCGAAAAATGCACCGGTTCGCATTATGTACTTACTGACGGATGGACTACGATGTACCGACGTACGGACGGACTATGGGACGGGCGGACGGGCTGGCGGGGGGCGGACGGACGGACGGACGGACGGAAGTGACTGATGGAAGACGGACGGACGGAGGACGGACTGGGAGCGGACGGACGGACGGACGGACGGACGGACTGTACGGACGGGACGACGGACGGACGGACGGACGGGACGGATGGAAGGACGGACGACGGACGGACGGAGCGGACGGACGGACGACGGACGGCACGGACGGACGGACGGGACGACGGACGGGACGGACTGGACGGACGGACGGACGGACGGACGGACGTAAGGACGGACGGACGGACGGACGGACGGCCCGGACGGACGGACGGACGGACGTACCGGACGGACGGACGGACGGAAGGGACGGACGGACGGACGGACGGACGGACGGACGGACGGACGGGACGGACGGACGGGACGGACGGACGGACGGACGGACGACGGACTGGACGGACGACGGACGACGTGACGACGGACTTGGACGTGACGGACGGACGGACTGACCGGACGGACGGACGGACGGACGGACGGACGGATCGGGAGGATGGACGGACGGACGGACGGACGACGGAGGACGGGACGGACGGACGGACGGACGGACGGACGACTTACGAGGACGGACTGACGGACGGACGGAGGACGAGACGTACGGACGCTGAATGATGGAAGGACGGCGGACGTAAGGACGGAAGTACGGAAGGACGGAAGGACGGAAGGAATTATATTAATTAATTACTTATTACTTAATTACTTACTTACTTACTTATCTTACTTACTTACGTACTTACTTACTACTTAGCTACTTACTTACTACTTACTTACTTGACTGACTTACTTACTTACTTACTACTTACTACTTACTTGACTACTTACTACTTAATACAGGCTTCCCACTTTACAGCAGTTTGCCCTTGATTCCTGCCTTCCAGAGATTCCTATCTTCCCATTGTCCTTCTTCCATGCCCCTCTTCATCATGGCATCATATATTCCCTCATACCATGTTCTTCTACTTCTCCCCCTCTTCCTTCAGCCTGGTACCATCCAATCTAACACATGTTTAGGCCACTGGTATTCCGGCATCCGTTGTACATGTCCATACCACTGTAAAGCTCTCTTTGTTATCCTTTCGATAACAGTTTCTTGTGCATCCATTTCTTGTCTGATATATGTATTTCGAATATGTTCTAGCTTGGATATTCTCATACTTCTCCGTAATCCATCAATTTCTGTCGCCAAGATTCTTTTCTGCATCCTTTCATTTATTGTCCAGCTTTCTGATCCATATGTAAGTATACTTTCTATTAGTATCTGTATTATCTCTTTTTTTGTTTTTCTGGTCAAATTTCTATTCATAAAAGACCATTCAGGGATCTAATCGCCTTCCTTGCACGATTTACTCTGTTAATAATATATTTTTCACAAGTACCAAATTTATCTATTATAGATCCAAGATGTTTAAATTCTTCAACACGTTTAACCCATTCGCCTCAAAAGACGAGGTAGACTCGCAGGCAGTTAAATGACCTTCAACTTAGAAGACGATGTACACTCGCTTAACTCTACTGTTGAATGTTTTGCAATATTTTGTACATCTCTTGGCAGGGTGATCTTTTGTTAACATTTATGAACAGTAGAGGAATGTGTCTTTGCCTTTACCCATAAAGTGATCTCAAGTACCGTTATATTTTGTTTGTTTTGAATGTTTGAAAATTGACAATAGAATTTGCGGTAACTTAAATCCGGTTTCTGGAGAAATTCATGGAGCATTTAAACCTGAAGTGAATGGGTTAATTATCATATTATTTATTTGTAGGTCTTCTGAATTTCCTCCGATTATCGCAACCGTTTCTACATTTATTTTTTGGTTTTTTTTATTCGTCGTTGAAGTACATAATTCAAATACCGCTATTCATAGATAATTATTATTTTTTATTGTGAGAAATTCCCTCATAATTAAGATTTTTCTCCCACCCATCTTAATAATTACAAAGAGCTTCAAAAATATACGTAAAAGGACTACGGACATACAGATTATCTGTTTGTAACACATATTAATAAATTACCTTTAATTAAAGTTCTATGTCGTGCTCTTCTTCTGCATCAGTTTCAGTTTCACCTAATTTCCTCATTGAATGTTAAATGTTTATTCTTCCAGGTGGTTTTTGGTCTTCCTTTCTTGCTCCTTCTTTCAATTTTCCATGTAAGTATGGCCTTTTGTATTGTAAGTCTTTCATCCTGCATTCTTCTTAAGTGTCCATACTACATTAGTCTTGTGTATTCAGTCTAATCTATTACATTTCTTTTTTGTATTCAACCATTTTCTAATTTCTGTATTTCTGAATAATAATAATAGACTAATAATAAAATAATGGACTAATAATAATATAATACACTAAATAATAATAATAATAATAATAATAATAAACTAATAATAATAATGAAACTTATGGTCAATTTCATGAATCTTCGCCTGGAGACATTATAATTCTCAAATATTCAATTATCGTTTATGAAATTTAGCTTTTATTTTTTAGTATCAACTTCAATCCATCCATAGTAATCCTGCCCTAGGGCTGGTCTTTCACTGCAATCATAGCATTTTCATGCTATGCTTTGCAGCTTTACTAGGGAATTGTAGGTGTGGTAGTTTCCCGTTCCATTCCACACCTGTGAAGGATGATGATAAGGATGATGATGATGGCCGGATGATTTTCGGGGACTTTGGGCTCTAAGCTTCCTGACATTTGTCTTATAGGTGAGGAAAAACCCGAAAAAAAACCTCACACAGGAGCCTGTCCCGACCGGGAATCGAACCCGTGCTCGCTGCGTGACAAGGCAACACGCTACCTCGAGAGCACAGCGGTGGGCAGTATCAACTTATATGATAAATATCATTTGTTTTTTGTTAAAATCTTCAATCAATAATATGTTACCATTTATTTTAATTTTTGACGCTTGAAAACCATTGTTGTGTATAGAAACGTGTTTCGAATGTGTTCGTAATAGACATTTCTAATAATTTTTAAATTAGTGTTTCAGTGTTCTGTTTAAATAGATCTGCAAATTCTTTAAAATCAGGGTATAAAAAAGGCATGGAATAAAACTTTTTTTGGTCATCGAGATATGCATTTCATTCAAAGCTTTTTCTTCAAGTGTTTGCCTCGGTGTTATAGTGATTTTTTCCCCAAGGACAAGTAATCTAGCATATAAAAATTCCTTAAAGTAAATAAAATAAGCAAGAATAAAACTTTGTAAGAAATGTGAAGCCAACCGAAACCTTTATAGATATTATAATAATTATACCTATATTATAGGAACATGCGTGCCATTATGCATTGCAGAGACTCTTGGTGTCCCAACTCCTTTCAAAAAACGTTAAACTGAAAATATATAAAACTATTATTCTACCTGTTATATTATATGGATGCGAAATTTGGACTCTTACTTTAAGGGAGGAAAGGAGATTACAAGTATTTGAGAATAAAGTACTTAGGAAAATTTTTGGACCAAAGAGAGATGAACAGACAGGTGGATGGAGAAGACTACATAACAATGAACTACATGGTCTTTATAGGAAGCCAGACATAATAAGAACAGTTAAGTCTCGTAGACTCCGATGGGCAGGACATGTTGCACGTATGGGGAATGAAAGACTTGCATGGAAGCTTCTTGTAGGAAAGCCAGAGGGAAAACGCCCAGTTGGTAGACCAAGAATGAGGTGGAAGAATAACATTAACTATGATTTGAGGGAAGTAGATTATACAGGGAATGATTGGAAAGCATTAGCTCAGGATAGGGATGTATGGAGAGCTTATGTCCGCGCGGCCATGAAACTACGGGTTCGATAGTGCCAGTGAGTAAGTAAGTAAGTATATTATAGGAACATTTTACGTTACCTTCCTCACAGTTCAGTCTAAAAATTTGCAATTATTGATAATTGCAAGTCAGATATATTCCAACCTAAATTCTTACTCCTGGAAGGGCTTTAAGCGGTGGTTCCCGAATCTAAAGATTATCGAGCTCGTAAAAGAACCCCACACCTAAATCAGTGCCTCTGATTAACATTTAAACGTTTTTCCCCAAAAAGATAATCAAGCTCACTGTTATACGAGTCTCCATTCACCTGTTTGTCTCTCTTTTGCCTTAAGACTCAGCTATTTGTTAAGACAGTTCTCTGGATTTAGAGAGTAGTAAACTTACTAATGACACACTCGAAAAAGAATTGTCTCGTGAGTTGAAGTGTTTCTTCACTCCCTTCATGCTCCGACCTGCCTGTGTAGCATATTTTATAGTTTCTGAAAATTTGTAAAAAAAATAATAAAAAATCCTGCATTATTTCAGTTTACCTGATTCTCTATTCATTGGAGTAATGTATTACCGTGAAAACCTATTTCTAGCTCTCATAGTTAGAAATATAATGAATTAGTTGATTAGTCTAAACCCTATAATATCATTTATTTTTTAATATAGATGTGTTTACATATTGCATAACACTTTTTTTAAATTTATAAATGAGTTGGAGAACATATTTTTTTTGTATCTCACCTCAAAAGTTCCGTGATATCATGATACCGGTTTCGTAGCCCCTTTTGCCTTCATCTTCAGTCAAATTCTAACTATTGAAATTTTTGCCTTTAACACCATCTTCCGAACTGCCATCTGGTGCCTATTTTATGAACTCGGAGATTACATTTTGCTCGCCGGAACTTCAAAATTCAAAGAACCATGAATTAAGAGGTTGACTGAAGATGAAGTAAAGAGAGTCTTTGAAACCGGTATCGTGAGAACACGGAACTTTATGAGGTGAGATATAAAAACATGTTTGCCAACTCATTTATAAATTCAAAACACCTCTTAGTGTTACTTCCAACTGTAATTTTTATTAAATTAAAACATTTTCGAATGTTTAATTTTGTGTCTAATAAAGTTGTCCTATTAGTACTGCGATTGCTCATTATTTAGATGTTAACTTGGAGATGCATAATTAAGTATTAATCATGTCAAAGTTCATAGATGGAATTACGTTTAATGTTGTGCACTTCTTGCAGTTTCCTCATTTAGTTTATGTAATATGTAATTACCTCTTATTCAATTGTCAGTCACGCATTTAGTTACCACGCGTTCAAACGTAAACATCATCGTAAATAGGCTCATTATGTTCTTCTTAATCCTTAGAGTTCAAACTCGTTATAAATATGCATTTAAAACCTGGAGTAGGTGTTGAAGTGTTAATATTGTTACATGTCCAGTATTACACTATCTTAATTGGATGCTACTGTTAACATGGTATCTTGTCTCTAGTCCCAAGGGTTGCGGGTTGAAACCCAGCCGGTCGATGGCTTTTAAGATGGAAAAATATAAGGGATAAGTCTTTCGGGAGGACTTCAAGCCGTGGGTCCCGAATTTGAAGATTTTCGATCACGTAAAAGAACCGCAAGCCTGAATAAAAGACATTTGTCTAAAATTTAACTGACCCTCATTAATCTAAGTAATACCCTAGTTGCTTATCAGATGTTTCATTTGGGTGATGTGCTAATCACTTGTCTTTCGTTGACATCTATAGATAAATAAGCGTAACTAAATTAGCCTGGTTATGAAACACGCGTTAGGAAGCACCGAGTCCCCACGAGGAACGTATGGGGTATATACGTACTGTTAACACAGGTCAATATATTTCAAAGCCCTTCATTTACAGTCAATATTAATGAGAAACACTCAAATAATTCTGGAGTGGAAACCCATTGAACAAGTGAACCATTTTAAATACCTGGGTTATGAAATCTCCTATTTTGAAAATGAAGATCTGTTTAACAAACTTAATAAATGTAGTTATATGTGTGGCACAATTAAAAGAATATTTAAAAACACAAGAATGGAAACAAAACTAAAATTTTATAAAGCAGTGGCAATCCCCTTATTATCTTTATAGGAAACCAGATACAATAATAGTTGTCTCGTAGACTACGATTGGCAGGACATGTGGCACGAATGAAGAATGAAAGAGGGACATAAAATCTTCTTGTAGGAAAACCAGAGGGAAAATTCCCAGATAGTAGACAAAGAATGAAGTGGTAAAATTACATTAACCATGATTTGAGGGAAGTAGATTATACAAGAAATGATTATTTAATACACAAGTAATCTTCTCGGTGATAAAATATTAAAATATACAGTCAATATGCCCAATTCATCAATTAATGGTCAACACGTCAGTATCTGATCTTGAGGATGACAGCTTGGCTGTGGAAACGTGTTGACCATTTTAAAACATTAATTGATTAATTGGGCATATTAACTGTATATTTTAAGAGATGATTAGAAAATATTAGCACCGAATAGGGATGTATGGAGAGCTTATGTCCGCTATGGGGTCGATAGTGACAGTGAGTTAGTTATAGGATAATTTATATTATTAAATTATTTTATTTTTATATGAGTTCTTCCAGTGACTTACTTGTAATGTTTCTGAATAAACATTAAAAAGTGTGTATCATTTTGCGTGATTTCTAAAGTAGGCGTATTTTTATACTTTACCTGCAATTAAAACTTATTAATTTTTTTTAGTATTTTACTTATAGATGTTCTTTTTTTCTTGTATATCAGGTAATCAGCATAGCAGTTCAAAATATGGACGCGAAATAACCGACAAGTTTTGTTCAGAGGCTTCTTATTTCAGCCTTGAGGTTATATTTGTGGCGTAAATCTAAAACATTGGATCCATGGTTTTACTTCCTTTCCGAAGTAAAGCATAGTCTCGAATTTCACGTTCTTCATCGATCATGGCCAAATGTGAACCCGCGAATCTTGGAACCATAGGCAAGCATGCTATTGGCTAATCCAGTGTAACCAACTTTCATTCGTAAATTCACCTAACTCACTAACACTATCGAAGCCGTAAGTTCATGACCGCGCGGATACAAGTTCTCCACACATCCCTATCCTGAGATATTTTCCATTTATCCCCTGTACAATCTACTTCCTTCAAATCATGGTTAATGTTATTCTCCCACCTCATTCTTGGTATACTAATAATGCGTTTCCCTCTGGTTCTCCTACAAGAAGTTTCAACGACACTATTTCATTCCCCATTAGTGTCACATGCTCTGTCCATCGCAGTCTCCCAGACTTAACTGTTCTTATTACATCTGGTTTCCCATAAAGATCATGTAGCTCACTGTTGTTTAGTATTCTCTATTCACCTGTCAGTTCGTGTCTCTTTGGTCAAAAATGTCCCTAAGAACTTTATTCTCAAATACTCGTAATTTTTTCTCCTCCCTTGAAATAAGAGTACATATTTCGCACCCATATAATATAACTGGGGGAAAAAAAACAGATTTATATATTTTGTGGAAGTAAATATCAATAAAACTAAATATATGGTCACACGTAGAAATAAATTATATAATGGATATGGACAGCTAATGACAATTGAGGGAAATTTTGAGGAAGTGGCTGAATTCAAATACCTAGGAACAATAATCACAAATAGGAATGAGATGCACAAAGAAATTAAACATAGGCTTAATTCTGGAAATGCGTGCTATTATGCATTGGAGAGACTCTTGATGTCCCATCTCCTTTCAAAAAATGTTAAACTGAAAATATATAAAACTATTATTCTACCAGTTATATTATATGGGTGCGAAACATGGACTCTTACTTTAAGGGAGGAAAGAAGATTACAAGTATTTGAGAATAAAGTACTTAGGAAAAATTTTGGACCAAAGAGAGATGAACAGACAGGTGAATGGAGAAGACTACATAACAATGAACTACATGGTCTTTATAGGAAGCCAGATATAATAAGAACAGTTAAGTCTCGTAGACTGCGATGGGCAGGATATGTTGCGCGTATGGGGAATGAAAGACTTGCATGGAAGCTTCTTGTAGGAAAGCCAGAGGGAAAACGCCCAGTTGGTAGACCAAGAATGAGGTGGGAGAATAATATTAACTATGATTTGAGGGAAGTAGATAAACAGGAAATGATTGGAAAGCATTAGCTCAGGATAGGGATGTATGGAGAGCTTATGTCCGCGTGGCCATGAACCTACGGGTTCGATAGTGCCAGTGAGTAAGTAAGTAAGTTATATATTTTGAGTTTACGTTTTTTGAAAGAAGTTAGGACGAGAAGAGTCCCTGTAATGCACAATAGCATGCATTTCCAGAATTGAGTCTATGTTTAATTGCTTTGTGCATCTCATTCCTATTTGTAATTACACAGAGCAACAAAAATAAAATATGTGAATCTGATAGCACTTTTTCTACTGAATTCAAATATGATATCGGTTTTTCTCCATCACGCAAGGTTTCCGAGAGACAGGAATTTATAATTTCAAACACTTTAATATGTTCTACATTTGTATCTACACAATATTCAAACATTCGGACTCACCTAGAAAATAGGAAATGACGATTTTCTGCTATGTTTCGCCTGCGGAGCATCCCTCTTGATGGTCCAACAATAATCGGCCAGCATATTAGGATTCCATTTGCCTTGATATCTCTTTTCCATAGCTGAAATCTCCTGATGAAAGTGTTCCCCGTGCTCATCGCTCACTGCGCCAAGATTGACAAATGGACGAAAAAACGTTTATTAAAAAAATATTTAAATCCATTATTTGAAATTGAAATAAAAAACTGTGGGTGATGGAGAAATTCCAAATACATATTTGAAAACACGATAAAAAACAGCATTAAGTACAACTATTGGTACTCATGAGACAAAAATCATGTTGACCAGTGTTATTGTTCCTCCAAAACTTCCCTCATCGAAAATTAACATATCCAGAATTGATTATACATTTACGTTTGATTGAGTTGAAAACATTGTGATAAAAACCATCTCATTTCAGAGTCATATTGAGGTAGTTGAGTGCTACATTCGCCTATATTTATAATACATGACGTAGATGTCTGTAGAATTGAGAACATCAATAATACCGCTAAATAATGGAGTAAAAAATCAAGATTCAAGGGACTTGAAAGAAAGTCACAACAAGTCTGTGATCTCCGCCCCGCTATTGTCCAGCAAGGTGCGAGCTAGTTTGCACACAATAGCGAGGTGCATCTGCTTTCCTCTACGCATTTACATCCGCATTCAGTCTCCTACACATCTATATACACGCTTACAAATGCAATAACCACCATCAACACTAGTGTTAGCAACTAGATAGTCTAATTTTCAATAAAATTGTTTTTTTACGCGATAGTGCGTTTTGTCGTGCTTACAGCAATAGCGACCATGATTGAAAGTTCAACGTCCTATATTTCGGTTGCCAACCTAATTAACTGTACTGTAATAAAATAACTAAACTGTAATATTACATATTATAAACGACGTGTGGGAAGTAAAACCACTTACCTTTATGTATACTATGTACAATGTATATATAAAAAATATCCAAAACTTAGTGTTAATATACATTATACGAAACAAAATACTGCGTTTTATATGAACTAAACTTTATTTGAAACAATATATAACAATAAATACATACTTGCCGCCATTTTATGACTAGATTGGAGTCACGGCCTCCTGTAATTTCAACTAATAAGCATTTCCCACACTGTTAACGTTAGTCAGTTGTTTATAATGTACGCTAATATTTCCAACAGAGATGTTATTATTTTATTATTGATTACTATTTCGAAAACAGCATCGCGCAAAACGTAATGTACAACGCACGTTTGTGAAGTCTTTTACAGAATCTTGGAAATTAAAAAACTCGCTAATGAACTAACTAACTCACTGGCACTATCGCACCCATAGGTTCATGGTCGCGCGGACATAATCTCTCCATACATCCCTATCCTGAGTTAATGTTTTCCAATCATTCTCTGTATAATCTACTTCCTTCAAATCATAGTTAATGTTAAAATATATATGTAGTCAATATGCCCATTTCACCAATTAATGTTTTAAAATGGTCAACAAGTTTCTACAGCCAAGCTGTCATTCTCAAGACCAGATATTGAGTCAATATCTGGTCTTGAGAATGACAGCTTGGCTGTAGAAACTTGTTGACCATTTTAAAACATTAATTGGTGAAATGGGCATATTGACTACATATATATTTTAATATTATATCACCAAGAAGATCACTTGTGTATTAAATAGTTAATGTTATTCTCCCACCTTATTCTGGGCGTTTTCCTTCTGGTCTTCCTACAAGAAGCTTCCATGATCGTCTTTCATTTCCCATTCGTGTCACATATCCTGTCCATCGCAGTCTACGAGACTTAACTGCTCTTATTATATCTGGCTTCCTATAAAGACAATGTAGTTCATTGTTATTTAGTCTTCTCCATTCATCTGTCTGTTCATCTCTCTTTGGTCCAAAAATTTTCCTAAGAATTTATTCTCAAATACTCGTAATTTCCTTTCCTCCCTTAAAATACGAGTCCATGTTTCGCATCCATATAATATAACTGGTAGAATAATAGTTTTATATATTTTCAGTTTAACGTTTTATGAAAGGAGTTGGGAAGTCAAGAGTCTCTGTATTGCATAATAGCACACATTTCCAGAATTGAGCCTATGTTTAATACCTTTGTGCAACTCATTCCTATTTGTGATTATTGTTCCTAGGTAT
>JASPKZ010008854.1:0-167613 GCA_030220185.1 Diploptera punctata | reverse complement strand
AGATCGCGCCCAATTCATTTTATTTCTTTTGGTTCATTTATTTTCTTTTGTTTTTGTTCATTATTTACCGCACTACTATTTTACACGAAATTGTTTTCCATTACGCTACACACAACAAAATAGAAGGGATATAGTTTCTCAAAAAGTGGATCAAATAGCTGATTTCTGATCATGCGCTGTGACTTTGTTCTGAGACTTGAAATACTATGTGCGCCATCAATTATTTCAAAGGGTGTACATTAGATAGAGACTATCTTGTGTACATTTTATTATCCGTTTTAGCCTTAATTTTGATTATCATTGATATTATGTTATCGATCTCAATCTTTTTTTCTTAACTATCTAACTCACTAACTCACTGGCTCAATCGAACCCGTAGGTTCATGGCCATGCGGACATAATCTCTCCATACATCCCTATCCTGAGCTAATGTTATCCAATCATCCCCACCTCCTCAAATCATGGATTCTGTTATTCTACCACCTCATTCTTGATCTACCAACTGGGCGTTTTCCCTCTGGTTTTCCTACAAGAAGCTTCCATGCACATCTTTCATCCTCCATATGTGCCACATGTCCTGTCCATCGCAGTCTACGAGACTTAACTGTTCTTATTATATCTGGCTTCCTATACTTATCATGTAGCTCACTATCATGTAGTTTTCTTCATTCACCTGCCTGTTCATCTATTTTGGCCCAAAAATTGTCCTAAGATTTTTATTCTCAATTACTCGTAATCTTCTTTTCCTGCATTAAAGTTAGAATCCATGTTTCCCATCCATATAACTGGGAAATTAACAGTTTTATATATATTTACAGTTTAACGTTTTTTTAAAGAAGTTAGACGACAGAGCCCTTGTAATGCATAATAGTATGCATTTCCAGAACTGAGCCTACTGATCAAATTTTCATTTAGTGTTTAATATTAGGGTTAATTGTGATTTTTGTAGTTGAATGTAACATATCGTTGTCCTGGTGAGTGGAAGAAAAGGCCACAGGGTCTTAACTCCAGCAGGCTAAATAAATTAATTAAATAAATGGCCTTTATCTGTTTTATTGCTATGTTTGCCATTTCGAAAATGATCATACTTAAATGATATAGTAATCTATTTTCAATGCGTTCAACCGCGCCTAGGATAACAGATTCGCCATTGATGTTGCATATCGCATTCTTTTTAGGGATATGATGTGTTTAGAACATCTGATTTCTCTGTAGCAAGAGACCAGATGCTTTTAGCTTAACGTCTGAAAAAAGTGGTGTCTTTGAATTGAATTCCCACATAGGAATAGTGAAATATTTTATTCTGAGTGTAACGCAGTGTTAAGTTCAAAGCTGTTCTGGGAGTGCAGCCGCCTAAAACCTGGACATGAGGGACCTACCTACACGTGCAGAGAAGCTTTTAAAGGCTTTGCGCTGGACATAGGCCTAAGTTTCCTTTTTCAAATGGTGTTCAGCCTTCTGGAAACAGATGCTATTTGAGATGCATTCCTACTTAGAAATCAATCTGCTCTTCTCTAAAATTCTTAAGTTACCAAAACTTAACACGTATTCGTTTATTTGCCATGTAATGTATATTCTTTCACATGAGACATAAATATGGGATAGGAATTATAATATATTCAAAAATTCTAACTAAAAGTGCAATGATTAAATTATATATATATATATATATATATATGAATAGAAAAATAAATGCCTGAGTCGGGTTTTGAACCCGAGTTTCTAAACTTTGTACGCTTAGTGCCCTAACCGTCTGAGCTACTCAGGAATCCCACACAAACATTTATTTTTCTTATATATATATATATATATATATATATACATATAGGAAGCGTGCTGCCTTGTCACGCAGCGGGCATGGGTTCGATCCCCGGCAGTTTTTCTGGGTGAGGTTTTTATCGGGGTTTTTCCTCACCTGTAAGACAAATGTCAGGAAAACTTTAAGGCTCAAATGGTCCCCGAAATCATATGGCCATCATCATCCTTATCATTATCGTCATTATCATCATCATCATCATCATCCTTCACCTGTATGGAAAGCAACGGGAAGCTACCACAACTACAATTCCCTAGTAAAAGCTGCAAAGCATAGCATGAAAATGCTATGATTGCAGTGAAAGACCTGCCCTAGGGCAGAATTACTATATATATATATATATATATTATATATATATATATATATATATATATAGTATTCTCAATTTACACGAGTGGTAGTGGGATATCGTTCCAAATGCTATCTAGAGGTCACTATAAGAAGTAAGAATATTTGAAGAGAATATTTACTTTATAGCAGTAACCCTTGTATACTTAGATGTTATAACTATATTTTTGACATTTAGTAATGAAGGCAAATACGACATGAAAATAAAAATAAATGCCTGAGTCAGGATTTGAACCCGAGTTTCTAAACGTTGTACATTTAGCGCTCTAACCATCTCAGCTACTCAGGATTCCTAACACATATATTTATTTTCTTATAATAATAATAATAATAATAATAATAATAATAATAATAATAATAATAATAATAAGAATAATAATAATAATATAATTTATTTTAGCTGGCAGAGTTAAGACCATAAGGTCTTCTCCTCCACTCAACCAGCGAATAGTAAAATTATACAAAAATTACGTATGTATACTGTATATATAATTCTTCTATACGTGTGTATGTCACTAAACTACTAAAAGACTGGACCAATTTTGATTAAATTTTTTTGGGTGTTGAATGGGTCCTTGGGTTGATCAGATTCACAATTGGACCCTCTAAAACCATTAAAGGAGATGACCTGAAGTGAAAATTTAAAAATCACTCTAGCGGTCATAATTATCGATGTTTCACAACGAAACTCAGTATATCCTATTAAAATGAACCGAGGTAGGTATTATCCAAAACTGAGCAAAATGCGACAATTAGAAGTGGAGATTTACCTGAAATCCTAAATTAAAATCAGACTAGCAACCTCCCTGTTTGGTTCGTCTCAGCGTGTACCATACAATTTAATTAATCATCAATATTTTATTTCTTTAGGCGTAGCAACGCATGCCGGGTATTAGCTAGGTATTAGCTAGTTTATATATTATATATATATATATAATATATTTAAGAAGATGGGTAAGAATATAAAAATTAGACAAAATAAAAAATAATACAACAAGAGAAATTATAAATGTAGAAAAATATATTGTACAAGACATTGAAGAAATCCAACTACGATGATATGGGCATATAATGAGAAGAAGGAACACAGAAACATAGAAGTATTGAAATGCGAACCTCCTGGAAAAGGGAAACGTGGTAGATCAAAGCCAACGTGGATAAAGGGAATTCAAGACAACATGAAGAAAATAAATATGACAGAAGCAGACACGCAAGACCGGGAAGTGTGGAAGAAAAAAATGTATATTTTGGTTGAGGATACCTGTGTATATAAGAGAAACAATCCTAAAATAAAATGATATATATAAATATGGGTATAGAAGCTGCTGAACTTGTATTTGGTTCATTTACAAATGCGAGTAATTTACAGGAATATTTCAATAGAGTTATTTTAAAGTTCTGTAATATTTTTATGCACTCATAAATTTAAAACTGCTCGAAGCGACAAGTCTAGAAGGCTTTAACTTACTATCTGCTGAGATCACTACCATACAGAGGTGGATGGTCATCCAGTCAGTACAGGGATGACATTCCTTGACCTCATCCAGTTAGTAGAGGGATGACATTCCTTGACCTCCAGCTGTTACAGTAGGGTTTTCTCAACCTGAATTCGGTACTTATTAAAACTCTCCAAATTCGAACCATGCTGGATGGGCGCTGATTCCATACTGACTGAAATTCCAAGAGAAAATTTTCCCCCCTGGGGTCTCGAACCCGAGCAGTCCCGCCTCTTTCTCTTTCTTTTCGTTTACACTGTTTTCCTTCTTGTTTTTACCTTTTTGTTAACTTTCTGTTATTCTCACATATAGACACAAGGACAAGACACATACCCCTACCCCGCCGGGAATCGAACCCGGGTCGCTGGAGTAGAAGGTAGGGACTCTACCGACTACGCCACGGCGACGGACAACCTTGAATACGGCAAATGTATGTCATAGTTTACGTTAAAAATAATGCCCTTTTGGGGTTTCAGTATACATATCTGCTTAGAATAATCTGGTGTAAGCAGGCTGTAGTTCTGACGTAATCTTGACATACTGTTATTGTATGTAAAGGATAATCCTCCAGAATTTTGTGACAATCGGATCCTATTTTTAGTTGTAATTTACCTTTACACCTCCGCAAAATTAGTGAAATTGAATGGGTGGAAACCATAATGGTGTGACATTGTTTGTGAAATTTGTGTAGCGTGCAGTCTTTGCTTGTTATTGGATCCTATTTTCCAATGGCAGGGAGATACAAGTGTATACATTCTGGTGATGGACGGTACAACTGCTTTTATTGGTTCGATACCTACAACAAATGTTGAAACTTATTTTTCCCTGAACTATTAAAATGTAAGTTATGTTGTAAAGCAGGATATTAAAGGAATAATCATAAAATTAAAATAAATAAATAAATAAATAATTTTGTTTTCTAAAAATATTTTATGCATATATTTAACATTAAGTAAAATCTAAATATTTCTTATTATCTATTGTTGCATAACAATCACGTGTTAATAATTAAAATATTTCTCATAGATAAAGGTTTTAACAATGACCAGCCGCATGGGCTAGTGGTAAGCGTTCCTGACTACTGTTCATGAGGTCCCCGGTTCGATTCCCAGTCAAACCGACTTTTTCTTTAAAGAAAATTATTCCTGTGGTTGCTTATGATCTGGAGTTTAGGTTAAGAACTCTCCTGGCGCTTCATTGTCATTTATCATCCATCATATCATCGGGGTAACGTAACTCCGCCTTCCAGGTGCCCCAACCTAAGAAATGGATTACAATTCTGCCAATGCTAGGGGATAAAGTCAGAAATGTCATTATAGACAACCTGGTGGCTTAGACAAAAAACAATCTTAACAGTTACTATTAAAAGTTATTTCAAGTCATTGTTGAGAAAATTTATAAAATATTTTCATTAAACTTTAAAATAAAATTTAAATAATTTATATTTGCTTAAATAAAAGTATATTGAATTTTGATTGGTGTTAAAAGTAATTATCTCCATCATTTGACCTATTAGATTTAATCTTATATTTGTATATAGAATCTTTCTGTACGTGTGTTGTAAGTGAACTCCTCCTAAACGAGTGAATGATTTTGATGAATGTTTTAATAATAAATAATAATAATAATAATAATAATAATAATAATAATAATAATAATAATAATAATAATAATAATAATAATAGATATTATAGCAGCCAATGACCATGTAGAAAGATTGTGTTTATGCGTTCAATTGTTTCCATGTCTTACAGAAGTCTGTTATCGAAGTTCCCATGTTTTACACTGTAATAGGTGATATTGGTTGCAGTGCGACCTACAAAGTGTGCACTTGCATTTTTCTTCTGGGTTATGGCGCTTCACTGTTGTTTGCACTTGCATTTTTCTTCTGGGTTATAGCGCTTACTGTTGTGCATATCCGGTGGTAGAAATCATAGACCGCGACTCTTGTCACGGTGTGTCTGAGGCCGTATCTGGCTGTTGTCCATTCCCTGTAGGTCATAGCATCCGTTGCGTAGAACTCAGGCCATATATATTCTCTCTTCTCGTTGAGTTCCCTCAGTAGGTCTTTGTAGGTAACTGTTGCCGGTACGAGAAGGTCCTGGTCGAGCCCTTCTATGAAGAAGGGTTCCTTTCTCAGTACGTATGTTGGACGTGAAGGTGTGTATTTTAATAAGCTTGATGCTGTCTTTAAAAAGTGTGCTTTGATTTTCTCTACTTCCTCTAAGTTTGACTTATTTAGGTTCTTCCAAATCACTTCTAGTCCATAGATCATAATTGGTGTGGTTTTTAAGCGGAAGATGGTCATTGCTGTCTCCAGGGATAATTTACCCAGGTTCTTAATACTGTTCGTTGGTATTCTGGCCACTAAGGCGCGTACTTTGATGTGCTTATCGAAGGTGTACTCTCGAATCTGCAGCGTGATGACCAGATATTTGAATTGGTTTACATTTTGCAGTAGGTCTCCCATATACCGAATGTAGTCATTCGCTGCGAGTCTTCCTCCTTCCCTGAATATCTTTTTACGGTTTTCTTCTCATTTATTTCGAGGTCTTTTTTCTGTGTTTTACATTCACAATCGGGTCTTTTAAAACCATTTGGTATAGGAGTTTCACCTGAAGTGAAAATTTAAAGATCGCTTTAGCAGTCACATTTTTCGATGTTTCACAACGAATCTCAGTATATCCTATTAAGATACCGAGGTAGGTGTTATCAAAAAATAAGCGAAATATGACAATTAGAAGTGGTAGTTTACCTGAAACCCGAAATTAAAATCTTCCTAAACGAGTGGACCGATTTTGATAAAATGGTTTGTGTGTGTTCGAGTGGGTCCCTGGATGGTTTAGATTCACAGCTGGACCCTCTAAAACCATTACGCGTAGAAGCTCATCTGAAGTGAAAATTTAAAAATCGCTCTAGCGGTCACAATTTTCGATGTTTTCACAACAAAACTCAGTATATTGTATTAAAATAAACAGAGGTAGGTATTATCTGAAAATGAGCGAAATCCGACAATTATAAGTGGAGGTTTACCTGAAATCCAAAATTAAAAATTGAGTAGCAACAATGTTTGGTTTGTCTCAGCATACAATTTAATTAACCTTTAATATTTCAATATAATTAAACTTTAGGTGTAGCATCGCACGCCGGGTATTTGCTAGTATTAAATATAGAAATTAACCAATCAAAAAATCAACTGTTGGAACAGACTTCGAAGAATATACATTATTTGGTTTTGGCGAAGTTTAAATCCACCAAATTATTACAAATAAACTCAGAAGAAGATCCAACTATGTAAAAATAAAACTAATTATTTCATTGCAAAAACTGCAACTTATTAAAAGAAGCGTTTTCACCACATGAATCATCTGTCCCCTGAAGAGAACCTCTCCGCTCTACCTTTACTAGCCAACCTTAAAATATCACTGGTCGACAAGGTTTTCTTCACAAGAAATCTGATTAGTAAATCTAGTGCATTTTTTCATACTGAATTCAGATATTTAGTCAGCATTTTTCCATCAAGTACAGTTTTTGTGACAGCTACTTTTTAAAAATTGATTTTAGCATTTTCTTTGACCTGTCATAGGAACATTTACCTTATATGAAGAGTTCCCTGCACCAGTATATGCAATTCTGACCTAGCTCAAACTGAAAATGATTCAGATGGAAATAAAAATGATCTTACATAAAATATTCTTGTGAAAGAAAAAAAAAGTTAATTTTTGTCGACCAGTGTAATCATTCACCCAACTAAAAATTACCACCTTCAATTGTAATGGTTTTCACACATTCAAATAATTCTGTTTATTTATGTATTTATTTATTTAGCCTGGTGGAGTTAAATCCATATGTTACCTTTAAACAACAAACAATTGAAATAATATTACATTCCCAACAATTAATGATCTGGCCAAACTGAACAATAATAAAAATAATGTCCAATAATTCAATAAAATTAAAGACAATTAAAATTAAAAGTAATAAGAGAATATTTACACAAAGGAATGAAACTAATATACATGAAAAGGAAAAAAAAGCACAAAGAAAGTAATAAATTGTAATGAATTATATATATATATATATATATATATATATATATATATATAAAGTTCACCTCTATGGTCTCGAGGTAGCGTGCTGCCTTGTCACGCAGCGGGCCAGGGTTCGATCCCCGGTCGGGGCAGTTTTTCTGGGTGAGGTTTTTATTGGAGTTTTTCCTCACCTGTAAGACAAATGTCAGGAAACTGTAAGGCCCAAACGGTCCCCGAAATCATATGGCCATCATCATCAACATCCTTATCATTATCCTTCACCGGTGTGGAAAGCAACGGGAAGCTACCACACCTACAATTTCCTAGTAAAACTGCAAGCATAGCATGAAAATGCTATGATTGCAGTGAAGGACCTACCTTCGGGCAGAATTACTATAGATGGATATATAAAACTTTAGGTAAAACTATTGATAATTGTTGATAAATCTTAATACTATTTTTATTAAATAGCTAACTCACTGGCTCTATTGATCGAACCCGTAGGTTCATGAACGCGCGGATATAAGCTCTCCATACACCCCTATCTTGAGCTAATGTTTTCCAATCATCTCCTGTATAATCAACTTCCCTCAAATCATAGATAATGTCATTCTCTCACCTCATTCTTGATCTACCAACTGGATGTTTTCCCTCTGATTTTCCTACAAGAATCTTCCATGCACATCTTTCTTCCCCATTGGTGCCACATGTCCTATCCATCGCAGTCTACGAAACTTAACTCTTCGTATTATATCTTGCTTCCTATACATATCATGCAGCTACTTTTTAATGGAAAAACATCTTCTTAATTGTTAAAAAATAATATTATTGAGATTTTTCTGTTAATTTTTTTTTTTAATTTTTTTCTGAAAGATGGTAAAGTTTGACAGGCTCTGACATAGAGTGGAAGAGAATTACAATGTTCTAGCAAGAGAAACTTAAAAGATTTTGATAGGTAGTGTGATGAGGAGGGATATAAAGGACTATGTGCTGATGGGATCGGATATCTGATTTATGTGTGAAGTCAAAGAGTTTAACAATTTATTCAATTTTAATCAATATGATAATATGGTATATAATTTTCTACTAACTGGATCCACGACGTTGTTCGCGTGGACAAAATATTTTATATAGGTTATGTATAAACAACTTAATAAAATGTATAGAAAAATATCAAATCAAAATATGTCATCATCATCATCATCATCACTCCAGGGATTAGCCAATTGCCCGTTCCGACTTCATACTGCATCAGCCCAACGTCTTCTAAGTCTTCCAACATCACGTCTTCCTCTTGCTTCATAATTTCTTGCTAACAATGGATATCTCTCCTTACTCATTCCATCCATGTGATCAATCCATTTTTGTCTGTAATTCGTGACTTTATCCAATAAAGGCTGTACTTTCAATTCTTCTCTTATATCCTCATGTCTTATTCTATCAAGCCTTGTACATCCTTTTACTTGTCTTAGGAACCTCATCTCCGCCGTCTGTATTCTATCCTTCTGTCTTTTCACTGGAGCCCAAGTTTCACATTCATACAATATTGTGGGAACCGCCATAACATTATACATTTTTATCTTGGTTTCTTTTCTAATTTTATTTTTGAATGTTCTCTGTATTGTTCCACACACCGTCTGAAATGTATTTATTTTGGAGTCAATATCTCTTTCCACATTGTAGCCAACATCACAGCCCAAATATTTGAAACTAGACACCTGTTCTATACTTTGATTTTCTAAAATAATTTTGGATCTCACTGGATCTCTTCCTCTAAAAGTCATGATCTTCGTTTTCCTTACAGAAATCTTTAGATCGTATAAATTTACATATTTCATTTAATGCATGCATTGATTTCTGTAAGTCGTCTTCGTTTTTCTTCAAAATATGTACTTTCTGTAATTTGTTGAATGGTTAATAATATTATGGCGCTAACAATTTGTTGTTGGAAAAGTCTTTTCTAATTAAATCCTTACTTTTAATCTAATTCTGAAAGACAGCATTTTATTTGTGAGTTATCCGTGAAAGATAAGACATATGCTGTCGTAGACTTTTTTGAAGAATTTTTCTTAAATATTCAATTATGGAGTATTTGTTATGGTTTAGACAAAATAAGCAATTTAGGAGTCCAAAAAGCAACTTTTCAGTGCACAGATCCACTTTTTTATTTCTTTTGCTCCGGTCCTGTAGTACATATGCTAATATGTTATATACGTCAATTTTCCCAAAAAGTATCTAATTGATGGTAAAAACCCCATTCGTTTCGGTCAAATAGTGTTTGAGTTCATAAAAGACAGATTCGCAGATGTTTATTTTTATATAATTTATCAAATAATAATATAAATTACTAACCTTGTGTTCAATTGAGGACAAAAACAAAGCCCTTGCGTCCATTTCACACGCATTGAAACACTCCACGCATGCTTTAATAACTATCACAATTCTTACATGTTGAATGTACAAAGATTTATACACAACAAGCGCCTGGTTTATCCAAGGTACGCCTACAGTGTTGCAAATTAACAAAACACAATCGCTGAGTGGCGTTGTTTGTCACCTTGACGCAGTTCTGATAATTTGTACAGATCGTCTATTAACATGGAAACGAAATATTTTAAAAACTTTGAAGATTAAAATAAAATATATACTCTATGTAATTGCTCAGATATGTTTTAATATTATTTTTGAATAGCTTAATGTTTCAAAATTATCTGAAAATGTTTATTTTTTATGCAGCTTTGACAGTTTTCGTGTAAATATTAAAAATAATGTAATATGTAAATTCGATTGAAATATTATCATAGTCATTGAGCTACTTATTGATTTTTCCGAAGACGGAGAGTGACAAGTAGATTGTTGCCACATCTACATTATTTCTCAGACTATGTTTTGTAAACAGATTTCGGAAGTTAATTAGTCATTTTTTCAAACTTTAAAAATATGAACCAAACGTAACATAGAAACTGAAAAATTTGGAAAATCTATAATAATAATAATAATAATAATAATAATAATAACTATATCATTACAGTACTACATATAATTAATAATAAATAAATTATAAATTATAATTATTTTATAATTAATATTGATAATAAATAATAATATGATGAAAATACTGTACTACTCGTATTTCAGAATAAAGCTTTTTGGAAATTGTTAGGACAAAAGAGAGATGAACAGACGGGCGAATACAAAAGACTTACATAACAGTGAGCTACATGATATAATATAGTACGAAACGGGATATAATAAGAACAGTTGAGTCTCATAGACTGCAATGCACAGGACACGTGGCACGAATGGGAAATGAAAGAGAGTCATGGAAGCTTATTGTAGTAAAACTAGACTGAAAACGGCCATTCGGTAGAAAAAGAATGAAATGGGAGTATAACGTTAATTTAATTTGAGGGAAGCAGATTATACTGGGGATGATTGGAAAACATTAGCTCAGGATAGGGATGTATGGAGAGCTTATGTCCATGCGGTTATGAAATTACGGGTTCGATAGTGGGTTAAATGGTTAGTTTTAAAGACGTGATTTTGTACAGTCGAGTTTCATAGACTGCGATGAGCAGGACATGTGGCACAAATGGGGAATGAAAGTGGGGCATGGAAGCTTCTTATAGGAAAACAAGATTGTCAACCGCCATTCGGTAGGATAATAACATTAACTATGATTGGAGGAAAGTAGATTATACAGGGATGATTGAAAAACATTAGCTCAGGATAGGGATGTATGGAGAGCTATTGTCCATGCGGCCATGAAACCACGAATTCATTAGTGAGTTAGATAGTTAGTTTAAAAGACATGATTTCATACAGTCAAGTATCATAGACTTCGGTGAACAGCACATGTAACACAAATGAGGGATGAAAGAAGGGCATGGAGACTATGTAGGAAAACCAGAGGGTAGGCCAAAAAAGAGGTGGGGGTTAATATTAACAATGATATCAGGGAAGTAGAATATATAAGGAATAATTGGAAAACATCCTAGGATAGGGATGTATGGAGAGCCTTTGCCCGCGAAACTATGATACTCCGATTCGATAGTGACAGTAAGTTCGGTGAGAAAGTGGGCAAGTTAATGTACAGAATATTATTGGATGATCTGACGCTCGGTGTGTTCTCTTCCGTTTGAAAACGTTAAAAAAACTAAGTTTTACGTTGTACGTGTGCCATTCTTGCGCTAAAATCACATCAAATTCACATTCAATTTTAAGACATTTATCGCAATTTTTTGGGATATAATCAACATAGGCCTAGGCCTATATCTTTTTCTCGTGAAATTATTCACATATTGGCATAATAATTTGTGCGTTTTTCAATTTTTAAATTCAATTAACAACTGAATTTCTACGTGTGACCATATATTTAAAACTAAATATATGGTCACACATAGAAATTCAGTATATAATGGAAATGGACAGCTAATGACAAGTGAGGGAAATTTTGAGGAAGTGGCTGAATTCAAATACCTAGGAACAATAATCACAAATAGGAATGAGGTGCACAAAGAAATTAAACATAGGCTCAATTCTGGAAATGCATTCTATTATGCATTGCAGAGACTTATGATGTCCCAACTCCTTTCAAAAAACGTTAAGCTGAAAATATATAAAACTATTATTCTACCAGTTATATTATATGGGTGCGAAACATGGACTCTTACTTTAAGGGAGGAAAGGAGATTACGAGTATTTGAGAATAAAGTTCTTAGGAAAATTTTTGGACCAAAGAGAGATGAACAGACAGGTGAATGGAGAAGACTACATAACAATGAATTACATGGTCTTCATAGGAATCCAGATATAATAAGAACAGTTAAGTCTCGTAGACTGCGATGGGCAGGACATGTTGCACGTATGGGGAATGAAAGACGTGCATGGAAGCTTCTTGTAGGAAAGCCAGAGGGAAAACGCCCAGTTGGTAGACCAAGAATGAGGTGGGAGAAAAACATTAACTATGATTTGAGGGAAGTAGATTGTACAGGGAATGATTGGAAAGCATTGGCTCTGGATAGGGATGTATGGAGAGCTTATGTCCGCGCGGCCATGAACCTATGGGTTCGATAGTGCCAGTGAGTAAGTAAGTAAGTAAGTAGGTGGACTTCTGGCATGAATATTTAACTGTTATATCTGCTATAATGACGTCATATACGTCTTCATATTTACCAAATTATAAGATTTATACTCAGCAGGCGCCTGGTTCATCAAATGTACTCGTACAGTGTTGCAAATTAACAAAACACAATCGCTTAGTGTCACCTTGTATCACCTTGATGCAGTTCTGACAATACAAACGGATCGTCAATTAACATGGAAACGAAATATTTTAAAAACTTTGAAGTTTAAAATAACATATATATTCAACGTAATTGCTCAGAGATGTTTTAATATTACTTTTGAATAGCTTAAATTTTCAAAATTATCTGAAAATGTTTATTTTTTACGCAGCTTTGATACTTTTCGTGTAAATATTAAAAATAATGTAATATGTGTATTTCATGGAAATATTACCCAGGCCATTGAGCCGCTTATTGATTTTTCCGGAGACGTAGAATGACAAATAGATTGTTCCCACATCTATGCTACATTATTTCTCAGACGATATTTTGTAAACAGATTTCGCATGTAAATTACCCACTTTTTTCTAACTTTATAAATATAAAACCATTACGTAACGTAAAATTTATTGTAAAATTTGAAAATCTAATAATAATATAATAATAATAATAATAATAATAATATAATAATAATATAATATAATAATAATAATAATAATATAATAATAATAATAATAATAATAATAATAATTATTATTAGTTATTATTATTATTATATATTATTATTATTTATTATTAATAATAATAAATTATTATTATTATTATTATTATTATTATTATTATTATTATTGTTCTTATTATTATTATTATTATTATTATTATTATTATTATTATTATAAAACTATAATATTATTTGGTCCACCGCTGTGGCTTCGAGCTAGCGTATTGCCTTGTCACGCAGCGGATCCGGGTTCGATTCCCAGTTAGGACACACTCCTGGGTGAGGTTTTTTCGGTGTTTTTCCTCACCTGTAATACAAATGTCAGGAAGCTTAGGTGCCAACGGTCCCCGAAAATCATCAGACCATCATATCTCCTTATCATTTTCATCATCATCCTTCACCGGAGTGGAAAGCAACGGGAAGCTATCACACCTATAATTTCCTAGTAAAGCTGCAAAGCATAGCATGAAAATGCTAGTGGCCGTGGAATGAAAGACTATGCATTCGGGCCAGAGTTACTATGGATTGGAGGGATAATATTAGTTATAACTAGTTAAAAAAATGTATTAAGATTGTATATGATTAATTAATTTAGTTATACAGATTGTAAATGTTTAGAATTCTTTCTATGCCCTTGTGAAGTTTTGTTTTTCCGTCTCCACTTGTCTCTTTCTATCCACTCCATGTCCTCCAGTCCTCTTGTTTTTCGCAGTTCTTATTTCTTGAATCCACGAGTTTCGAGTTCTTCTTCCTTCTTCATTCCAGATGAACACCATTCCAATGTTTTTTCGAGTTAATCTTTCTTCTTGCATTCGTCGTAAATATAATTATTATCCATAGTAATTATAAAATATAAATAATGATAATATAAGAAAAATATACTATACTCTTTCAGAATAAAGTTTTTAGGAAAATTTTTATAGAAAAATAGAGAGATGAACTGAGACGGGCGAATGAGACGTGCATCATAACAATGAGCTACAAGAGCTCATATAGGATAAGTGGAGTGTTATAATAATAAGAAATGATCAGTCTAGTAGACTGCGATGCGCATGGAAATGTGGAAGGAATTGGAATTGTAAAAGAAGGGAGTGGAAGCTACTTGTAGGGAAAACCAGAGTTTGAAAAAGGCCACCATACGGGTAGACCAAGCGTGACGGCGTGAGAAGAACATAACCCATGGATTGAGGGAATTAGATGATACAGGGGATGATTATAAAACAATAGTTCAGTACAGGGATGTATAGATAGTTTATGTCCTTGTGGCCATGAACTCAGTGGGTTCCATAGTGGTCGCAATGCGGTTGGACGGTTTAGTTTAAACTACATGCTTTTATACAGACATAGTTTCAAATGAATGAGGATCATGGAAACTTCTTGTGGTAAACCAAGAATGAGGTGGGAGAATAACATTAACCATGATTTGAGGGAAGTAAATTATACAGGGGATGATTGGATAACATTAGCTCAGGGTAGGGATGTATGGAAAGCTTATGTCCGCGCGGGCATAAATCTACGGGTTCGATAGTACCAGTGTCATAGTTAGTTAGTTTAAGCGACATGATTTTACAGTCAAGTCTCGTAAGACTTCGGTGAGCAGTTCATATATCACAAATGAGGAATGAAAGAGTGACATGGAAACTCTGTGGGAAAGCCATAGGATAACAAATATTAACAATGGTATCAGGGAAGTAGAATGTACAAGTCATGATTGGAAAACATCTCAGGATTGGGATGTATGGAGAGCTTATGCCCGTGAGACTATGATACTCCGTTTTGATAGTGGCAGTAGGCCTATGTTAGGTGAGAAAGTGAGCAAGTTAATGTACACAAGATGATCTGGCGCTCCATGAGTTGTCTCATTCATTTGTAAACGTTAAAAAAAGCAAGTTTTAAGTTGTACTCGTACATATGCCATTCTTGCGCTAAAATCACCTCAACTTCACATCCGCATTTTGGAAATAATCTACATATATGTATTCCTAGTGTAGTTATTTACATATTGCTATAATAATTTGTGTGTTTTTCAATTTTTAAATTCAATTAATGTAGGTGGACTTCTGGCATGGAATCCACTGTAATGAGATTCAAAATAAAATTATAAATATAATATATCCCAGTCAAATGAGCTCAAAAAAATAGGGGTAGGCTTACAAAAAATTCGCATAGAGCTGAAAATTGGTACGAATGTTGGGAACAACATTATAAATGAAATGTGAAAAGTCCCCATCGATTCCACATCTGAAAAAAAAATTATTCAAGGTCAAAATTCGCGAATATGGGTTTTTTGCATTTTTCAGCCAAACGGTAACCTTTATCATAAAAAAGGTCAGACAAAAGTTGTAGACCATGCAATTATCTACAAAAAATTGTCTTATACTTTTTTTTCATAAAAATTACAATTCTTGAGACATCATAATTTGAAACATTGAGAACAATAATATGCACGCTTTTCAATCGCAAGTTAACCTCCTGTACATCATGGGATATTTAATATATTAAAAATAAATGGACTACTGGAGACGTGCTGCAAGAATATCCAGAAAGGATAAAATCAGAAATCCATATATAAAAGAAAAAATGCAGGTATAATATTCAATATTACATTTTATAAAGAAGAAACAATTAAATTGGTACGGACACATTAGAAGAATGGAAGAAGGAAGACTACCTAAGATAATCATGGATTGGGAACCACAGGGAAGGAAAAAGAAGGGTAGACCAACTACTATGTGGATTCAGGGAATCAATGAAGCTAAGAGGGAATGGGAAATAGAAGAAGATATATGGATGAACAGACAGGAATGGAAAAATGTGTTGAAACAAATGTATATTTAACTGTGAACATGGGTACCGGAAAAATGTATATTCATTGTAAAAGCCGGAATAATAAAAAAAAAATATTGGTTGAATATACAAATTATATAATATATGATTGTGAGAATATACATAAAAAAGAAACTCAGTCTCTAATTTAATTGGCCCTATCGAAGATACCACATTTAAAAAAAAAAGTGCGCCAAGTACACTACCTCATAGGTGGTGTGGAAATGTGTGCACATTATGTAGAATACTTCAAATTTTAGAATCGTGATATCTCAAGAATGGTGATTCTTATGAAACAAAGTATAAGAACAACTGTTGTAGACAATTGCATGATCAACACCTTTCGTCTGGCCTATTATTATGATAAAACTTACCGTTTGGCTGAAAAATGCAAAAAATCCACATTCGCGGACTTTGACGTTGAATAAAATATTTTGCAGATGTGGAATCGATTGGGACTTTTCACATTTTTTTATATTGATGTTCCCAACATTCGTACCAATTTTCAGCTCTATGCGAATTTTTGTAAATTGAAATGTCTATTTTGACCGAACTAATGTGTTAGAATGGAGAAATCACATATTGCGAATTTATAACACTTATTTATAATTGATCACAGTTATTCAGCAAAGCTATTAAGTTTAAAACAGGAGATATTAAAAACTAACCAAAATATGATGTAATCAACAACATATCGTAAATAAAATTAAATAAAAAATAAAGTTTCGATGAGTTATTTTTGTTAGTTTTTAAGTTTAAGACGCATATATGAATAATTATAAAGATATAACTGTTTTTATAGCTGTTATAAATGGATATTTAACTGTTATATCTGCTATAATGACGTCACACACGTCTTCATATTTACCAAATTATAAGACTTATACTCGACAGGCGCCTGGTTCATCCAATGTACGCGTGCAGTGTTGCAAATTAACAAAGCACAATCGCTTAGTGTCACATTGTATCACCTTGACACAGTTCTAGCAATACAAACAGACCGCCAATTAACATGGAAACGAAATATTTTAAAAACTTTGAAGTTTAAAATAAGATATATACTCTGTGTAATTGCTCAGAGATGTTTTAATATTATTTTTGAATAGCTCCATTTTTCAAAATTGTCTGATAATGTTTATTTTTTATGTAGCTTTGATATTTTTCGTGTAAATATTAAAAATAATACAATATGTAAATTCGATTGAAATATTACCCAGGCCATTGAGCAACTTATCGATTTTTCCGGAGACGTAGAATGGCAAGTAGAATGTTGCCACATCTACATTATTTCTCAGACTATGTTTTGTAAACAGATTTCGCAAGTTAATTAGAGATGTTTTAAAAATGAATAAAAACCATAACGTGCATGAAATTATTGCAAATTATGGAAATTCAATAATAATAATAATAACAGTAAAATTAAGGCCTATTAGGAATCGGATGATGTCAAAGACGTTAAACAAAATTTACACACACACATTATATATATATATATATATATATATATATATATATTATATATATATGGTATGTTAAGAAAAATAAATGCCTGGACGGGATTCGAAACCCGGATCTCTGAGTCTGTACCTTATATATATATATATATATATATATATATATATATATATGTAATAATAATAACACATAATAATAAAAATATTAAAAGTTACAATAATAATAGTAATAATAATAATAATAATAATACTAATTATTATTATTATTATTATTATTATTATTATTATTATTATTATTATATTTTTATTATGAGAATTTTCCTCATCATTGAGGGTTTTTTTCAACCAATCTTGATAATTTAAATGAGCTTAAAAATTCATAAATAACTCCGGAGTTATAGATGATTATCAGTTTGCAATACACATTCACAAATTTCCTTCAGTTAAAGTTTTCCATTGTGCACTGTCCTATGAGTCTTGATCCTTTACACCAAATTTCCTTAGTAAATGCTGATTGTTATTTTTCCAAGATGGTTCTTGGTCTTCCTTTTCTGCTCCTTCTTTCAATTTCCCTTGTATAGACGGCCTTTGGTAGTGTTCCATCCTGCATTCTTCTTAAATGCCCATACCATATTAGACTTCTGATGTTCAATCTCATCCATTATACATCTTTTTGCATACATTCATTTTCTAATTTCTGTATTTTTAATTATTTCCAGTCGAGAATCCATTCCATTAACTTCGTTCAACCTCTCACCTTATAGGTAATTTTACTTGCCACACGCCACCCGGGCCTTACACTGACATGACCTGTAAGGGAGACGGATTTTAACTATGGATAACACACACTTTCTTGAACATACAAGGACACCGAGGGTATCCCCGAATGAGTTATCATAAGTAATGCCACGAGTGATTTCCAAATTATCGATAAATTCACGACTCACGAAGTGAGGAGTGAATTTATCTAGAGAATTTGGAAATCAAGAGTGGCATTTGTTAGGACTATTTAACGAATAAAATAAAGCTGTTACTCACAAATCATTATTTAACTACAGTTATTTAAAAATATTTTTATATTTAAAGTAAACGGTGATGTTTGAAAACTAATGAGAGAACGATAGGTAGCCTACGCTTCTACTGCTTCTTTTGTTTATCACTGCAACCAGATCATACTATTTATTGCCAAAGGAACGCAATATTGTAAGAATGCTCTCTAGTGGAGAAAAAAAGAAACACATCAATCTGTATATAATATCATTTTTGATGTCGTATACATTTAAGAAAGTGCAAACAGTGGTTTCTTTTTTTGGTGGTATAATCAATTGCTACAAATGTTGACATGTAAGCACTATTATACAATCTGGTAGCCCGTATTGTTATAGGCTCAGTCCACTGCAAAATAACGGTCAGACCTGTTCAGAATATTAAAAAGGAGGAGCTTTGCTTAATAATGATAATCCTAACGTTGATAATTATTTCGGAAAACACGTCTCTGATTGGTTGTAATACAGAAATCATTGAAACGTGATTGGTCATTGACTCCCATTTGGGGCATGAGTTAAATAGTCAGCTAAATGTCAGGGCCTCCTCCGAAACAACGCAACATTAAGACGAAACACACCATTCATACAAACATTCATACTAAACATGGCGAATATTATTACGATGGCCAAATGATAAGAGATATTTTTGGACATTAAAGTTTCCTGATATTTATCTTACAGGTGAGGAAAAGCTCGGGAAAAAACATTCACTCAGGAAAGTCCCTAGCGGGGCATCAAACCCGGGCCCGCTGCGTACGAGGCAGCGACACTACTCAGAGACCTCATCAGAAGAAAATAACAACAATAATAATAATAATAATAATATAATAATAATAATAATAATAATAATAATAATAATAATAATAATAATAATAATAATAATAATAATAATAATAATAATATTGTGCCTGCAGGTCAAAGGCGATAAGTCAGACAAAAAAGTATCTTGGTCAAAAGAGCTATTATCTTTCAAGTAAACATACAACCGTCAAGAAACGCGGATATAGATTTCACTTGGAGTACAATATTCTGGAAATGAAATAGTCCTCCATTCGGATGTCGGGACAGGGACTACTTCAGGGAATCCATGTCAAAAGCTCGTAGATTGTGATGGGCAGGACGTGTGCCAGGAATGAGGGATGAAACAGAGGCATGGAAATTGTTTGTAGGAACATTGTACACGGAATTGAGTTCCATAAGATATTAGCATTCAATGAACCTAAGTGTTTGCTAGCTTCAATTATAAAATAAATTAAAATGCGTTTTTGTTGGTACACCTGGTTGTAGTGGAGCAAACCATGGAATTCTGAATACATGAGATATTAATTGAACAATCTTATGCATCAACCGGCTAAGCGCCATTTAAAAAAAAATATTTTGATGCCATGTGTTAAGGCAAGATGCCTTGGCGCAGAGCTACGGCACTTGCACTGGTTCGAATCTCCATAGGGGAGAAATGTTCTGGTGGGATTTCACCAGTATGAGACCAGTACCCATCCAGCATCGTGAGGAATTTGGGTAGCTACAATAAGTAGCGGTTCCAGGTTGAAGGAATCAGCTATATCAGTGGGGGGACCCGCCATGCTGACCACATGTCACCACTACACTGGCAGGATAATCTGCTACTTCTGTGATTAACACATGTAGATATGAGACCAGTAGCCGGCTGGTAGATTAAGGACGTTCTAGGCCTGTCGTGCCATGCGGCTTTAAAAGGAGAGAGAGAGAGAGAGAGAGAGAGAGAGAGAGAGAGAGAGAGAGAGAGAGAGAGAGAGAGAGAGAGAGAGAGAGAGAAGGGAGAGATTTTTAATAATAATAATAATAATAATAATAATAATAATAATAATAATAAATAATAATAATAATACTACTTACTCCAGGCACTATCGAACCCGTAGGTTCATGGCCGCGCGGACATAAGCTCTCCACACATCCCTATCCTCAGCTAATTCTTTCCAATCGTTCCCTGTATAATCTACTTCCCTCAAATCATAGTTAATGTTATTCTCCCACCTCATCCCTGGTCTACCAACTGGGCATTTTCCTTCTGGCTTTCCAACAAGAAGCTTCCATGCATTCCCATACGTGCAGCATGTCTGCCCATCGCAGTCTACGAGACTTAACTGTTCTTATTATATATGGCTTCCTATATAAGGACCATGTAGTTCATTGTTATGTAGTCTTCTCCATTCCACCTGTCTGTTCATCTCTCTTGGTCCAAAAATTTTCCTAAGTACTTTATTCTCAAATACTTGTAATCACCTTTCCTCCCTTAAAGTAAGAGTCCATGTTTCGCACCCATATAATATAACTGGTAGAATAATAGTTTTATATATTTTCAGTTTAACGTTTTTTTTATAGGAGTTTGGGACATAAAGAGTCTCTGCAATCATAATAGCACGCATTTCCAGAATTGAGCCAATGTTTAATTCCTTTGTGCATCTCATTCCTATTTGTGATTATTGTTCCTAGGTATTCCAATTCAGCCACTTCCTCAAAATTTCCCTCATTTGTCATTAGCTGTCCATTTCCATTATATAATGAATTTCTACGTGTGACCATAATAATAATAATTATAATAATAATAATAATAATTAATAATAATAATAAGTCTCAACTGGAATTCAACTCAAAATCGGAGGATGAGATGAGATGAAGCCCCTATACTTATCGAGATCTGTAAACGACAAGGTGCCGGCGGACCACGTCTGACGCACCGTCACCGGGGTGGATGAACCAAAGGGTTGAGATTGGATTGGAGAATGTTGTAAAGACAATTTGTGGCAGGGGAAAATTTGAGAAATTCAGAGGAAACGTGCCCAAGCTTCGTTTCGTCCACCACGATACCCACATATAGTGACGGAGATTCGATCTCGAGATCGGCAGAGTGAGCGGTGAGAGGATGGCATCTAACCGCTTGCGTCACGGAGCCATCTGATATTTTAATAAAAAACGCCATGCCGCTACAGGCTTAGAAGGCCCTTGGCCTACCAGCCGACTGCTGGCTTCATATCCACACGTGTTAATTACACAGGTAGACTAACATCCCGCCAATGTAGGGGTGACATGTGGTCAGCATGTCGGTTCCCCTAGCATGTATGACTGGTTTTCTCAACATGAGTCGCTACTTACTGTAGCTAACCGAATTTCTCATGATGCTGGGTGGGTACAGTCCCATTCTGATCGAACATTCACGAGAAAATGTCTTCCCCTGTGAAGAATCGAACCAGCGTAAGTCCCGTAGTTCTGCGCCAAGGTACCATGCCTTAAACCACTCGGCTACGGTAATAACATAAATTACATTTTTTCTTGTTGCAATAATACTTCATTTTAAACGATTTATTTGTTCATTTCATAAATTGTATCCATTAAAATAAATCGTAAACTCTGTACGATAATGTTTAAGCTGCTTTAAAAACCCTAACCTCAGCGGAACTCGTATACACGACCTTCGGGCTTGTAGGATAATTTTATTCGATTGCTATGTGACACTATTCCCGTTTTAAATTTATAGTATAAAAAAATTACTTCATAGAATCGTTTATGTAGTATTGTTTGTCAGTTTGATATACAAATTATCTAATACTCATGATAATATTCTTATAGTGCGGACAAATTTCAAACAATAATTTAATTTTTTCGTTTCAATTTTGTAATATAAGTTCATAATGCCAGTTTGAAATCCCTCTATCGAGCGTCACCGTAACTAGCGTCCTCGTTGAAATATCTGTAAGCTAGCGACATCTGATGTATAATCCGTTCACTATTTCGATTTTGCTCTTCAGTTCATCGAAAACTTTTATTCTACTCCTTGCTTCTTTATTTACCTTCCTATTTTAACAGACCAATCTCTCCCCCCCCCTCAACGTAGCTAGCATCCCAGGAGATGATTTTGTTCCCGGCTATACTATAAGAAATGTTCTTTCAGTAGACCTGTAGGGTGGTGAGAATAACCGAATACAAAACCTGATATGAGACTTAGTGAAATCCAGATAAGAAAACTGAATCTAGGGTTAAGGGACTGTATAATGGTAACAATGTGACTCCCTGCACGCAGTTCTGCTAACCAATGAGAGCAGCCATATCAGTCGAACTGGGCCATTAGATGTTTTTTTTTTCGATTTACGATTGAATAATATTTGTTTGGAAATGTATATATGACTAGCTAATACTCGGCGCGCGCTGCTACGCCTAAATAAATTAATGTATACTTTTTTAATTCTGAGTTGAATAAGTAAAAAGAAAATTAGAAGTCTATTAAACTGTATGATATACATTGCGACAAATCAAATATCACGATTTCTAGAGTCAATTTGTAATTTCGGATTTCAGGTAAATCCCCCATTTCTAATGGTCAGATGTCGCTGAGTTTTGGACAATCTACCTCGGTATATTTTAATAGTATATACTGAGTTTCATTGTGAATCATCGAAAATTCCGACCGCTAGAACGATTTTTAAATTTTCGTTCCTGGTGAACTCCTACACCTGACAATTTTAGAGCATAACAGATACCTGCTAAAACTCGCTGTAACTGATAACCTGCATGTACAAATTTTCATGAAGATCTGAAGTCCATAAATCACAAACACACGCAATATAGGCCTATAAAGATAACGTTTGTTATACCGGCGTGTTGAGGTAACTGTCTGCAGGAATTTGACCCTCGTACAGTAGCTTATGTATGAATCAGGAGCATTCTTCGCTGTACATCTCCCAAAATACACAAACTCACTAGCACTATAGAACCAGTAGGTTAATACCATTGCGGACATAAGCTCTCCATACATCCCCATGCTTAGCTAATGTTTTCCAATCATCCCCTGTTTAATATTTTCCCTCAAATCAAGGTTAAGGGGACCCGGAGGCCAGATGTCATGAAAAAATGAATTTTCATTTTTTATCAATTAAAATACCAGAAAGATTCCTCTTTAATATGGTATAATTATCTTGCCTGTATCTTGTTTCTAAGCGTGTTTATTATTTCTTTTAAATATTCCCCGTCCCTTTAAAATGTGGGCGTGAGCCGTCAACTCTCTCCCATAGTTAGCATTCATTTTTCCAATATATGAAGAACAGTTTCATCTAAACTATTAAAGTTAGAGACTTGAAATTTTCAGGGCTTCATATAGTGTTCATATACAATTTGTACCATATTGAGGTTGTGATAGCTCAGTAATTAAACAATTTAGGTTGCAAAATACAGTGTAAAACACTGAAAGAAAATATTTGTAAAAAAAATATATAAATGCATATCTATATAAATCCTTATGATAGAAGACTCTAAATATATTAACCTTTCCACTGTAAAAATTTCAACATGATAGGATTAATAGTTCAGGAGAAAATGTTCCTTACATTTAACATTAAAAGTATAGGATGTTCCGGGTCCCCTTAAATTTATTCTCCCACCTCATTTTTGGTCTACCAACTGGGTGTTTTCTCTCTGTTTCCTACATCAAGTTTTCATTCGCCATTAGTGCCACATGTCCTGGTCATCGCAGTCTAAAGAGACCTAACTGTTATTACATCTGGTTTCCCATAGAGACCATGCTGCTCACTGTTAATAAATCTTCTCCATTCACCTGTCTGTTCAACTCTCTTTGGTCTAAAAATTTTCATAAGAACTCGTAATAGTTTCTCCTCCCTTAAAGTAAGAGTCCATGTTTCGTTTCCATATAATATAACTGGCAGAATAACAGTTTTATATATTTTCAGTTTAATTTATTTTTATGAGAAGATAGGACGACAATAGGGTGGGATAATAAACTAATTCCTTGAAAGGATCTTTCGCTTTAGTGAATACATTTCTGTATGAACTGTGGGGCGTTTTTGTTAAAAAATTGTATTATCGCTATAAAAAACTCAACTAACGAAGTAGCTAATAATAAATCGAGAAGGGCCCTAATTATAAAAGTCCACTAAGAAAAAATGAAAGAAAGAAAAATACTTCTGAAATAATAAATAGAATTATTCCTCATCGTAATCCTTTTGTAACAAACCAGTCACTGTTTCGCCACAGTCATCATCATCATCATCATCATCCGTCACGAATTATTTATTTAATTTTATACTATCTCATTAATCTTTTCCTCGTTTCTTATATATCTTGTACATATTATATATTTAATTCGTTATATTTAGAGTAAATCAAAAATACATTATAAATATTAATTGTATTGTATTCATAACATGTAATCGTTTATGTATATTGTAATTTAGATATAAGACTATTTTGTTTTGTATATTTTTTTGTCGGCCGCGGTGGTTATGCGCCTTGCCTCTGGCCCCGAGGGTCGCGGGTTCAAACCATATTGGAATTGACTTAGTCCAATGAGTCTGGGGAGGATTTGCAGTAGATAATGCTACTTTAAATCGATTCTTTACCTTTCATTTTCGGGGTCGATGGATTTTTTAGGACGGAAAAATCCAAGGAGCAAGTCCTCCGGAAGGGGCTTTAAGCCGTGGGTCCCGAGTCTGAAGATTTTCAGGCTCGTAAAAAATCTTTAAGCCTGAATGAAAAGGCCTCTAAGCAAAATTTACCGAATTTTCCCGTCCTAGTACTACCTTGGTTTCCTAGATGTCAGTATGAGGCGGAACGCTGACCACGTAACACTCAAAATGACATCTATACGAAAACAAGTGTAACTAAATTAGTATGGTTCAAATTCTTCCCTGTAGGGGGAGAGCACCTAAATCTCTGTAAAGGGAAAATATGGGCTTACAATATATATCTTTTTAACCTGGTTGAGTGGTAGACAAGGCCTTAAGGCCTTAACTCTGCCAGGTAAATAAAGTTATTATTATTAAGCTATTATTAATTAGGCCTTTGTAGACCTGTTTCGGCCTCATCTAGCAGTCTTTTAAGAGGTCTTCCTGCTCGACGATGTTCTTTGGGTTTATATTGCTCTACTCCAGTCTCTTTTTCTTAATGTCCAAATCTCACTTCCGTATAAAAAGGAGAGTGATACCAAAGTATTACATATTTTTATTCTTGTGGATTTTTCTACTACTTTTAATGTATTATCTGTTTTTCCCAAGATTTGTGTAAATTTGGTGATTTTCTTGTTCACATATTTTTTCATTTTGATAAGATATTTCACAACCTAAACATTGTAGTCGAAATGTTATATTTGTTCTAGGCTTTGGTTATTGTATATTATTTTACTTCTGATTGGATCTTCTCCTAAGAATGTCATTACTCTTGACTTTTGTACTAAAATTTCCATCCCAAATTTTTTAATATTTTATTTAATGTGTATAGTTATATCTGTAAACTTGATTATTATAACTTGATCATCTGCGAAATGTATAGTATTTAATGTTAAGGTACTGGTTATTATGATAGCTGATACAGAGATTAGGTCCCATTATATTTTTTTTTTTTTCAGTCAATGTAGACAAGGTGTCTGTTCCTTTCCAATGTATTGCCTCAATATTGTATATTTCCATCATTTCTTCGGGCGTCCAATATTTCTTTTCTCAGTTGGGAATTCATCCCTAGCTATTTTAACAATTTTGTCATTTGCCATTATATTTATATTTTCATTCCATTCTTTCCTTCTACTATTTATCCAATTTGAAATTTGTTCTTTTTGTAAATTTTCTCTTATCGCTTCTGATGCGATCTCTTAATGTAATTTTTCTATCGTTTGCAGAACTTTCATTTCACATGATTCCAGTAGGCGTCTACTATATTTTGTTTCTGGTCTAGTTTTTGCTGTATATGTACAAAATAAATTATTTTATTAATGTAAATATTGAATATTGCTATAGTATACTTATGAAAACGCTGTACAAATACGAGGTAATTAACATGTCTTGTTTATACGATAGTATGATTATTATTTATGTTTGGTTTGGACAGCAGCTGTAATGGATTGGAAGAGCTTCAGTTTAATCAGTGAAGTGTGAGATGTAACATTCCACGCTAACACTAATAATATAGCGGTTACATGCAACCTCTAAAATAAATGGCATCACATAAAACGGTTTTGCTACCATGAGACAAAATAAATAAACTTTATGAAATGAAAGTGACGTGAAATGGTTCTTATTCCAGTATTTAGGTTGTGAAATATCTCATCAAAATGAAAAAGATGCATACATGAGTTTCCAGGTTTTCCTTTCTTTATTCTTCCAGGTAGACACCTATCCAATGTTTTTCTGGGTAACCTTTCTTCTTGTATTCGTCGTACATTCCCATGCCAATTTAATTGTTTATATAATGCACTATTGAATATTTAATAATCAATAATATTTCATCATCATCATCATCCTGACAAATTATAGTCCTTGAAGGACTGTTATGATCTATTGAAGTTTTGCTTTCATCTCTTCATGGATTGCCCCAATGATCTCATGTAATAATAAGAAATGTGCACTCAGGTTGAGCATTAGTGGTGGTTTAGTCTTTACTGTAGCCTGTAATGGTTTTTGTTCTTTTCACACATGTTATGATGTGGTATTTCCTACATCTTTGTCCACATAACACACACTTGTATTCTTCGGTCGGCTCGTGGAATTTCTTGTTTATACATATTTTGTTGTGAAATCCATGTACTGAAAGTCGTGTTGTGACGTGTCTCTGGGGGTTGCACTCTCTGGCCCATCTGTCGTCCAGCATGACAGTTGTGGTGTAGAAATCTATGTCTATTTCCTTCTTCTTCCTATTTCTGATGCTTATTAATTTCTGGTATGGTTCTGTGGATTGTAGATAGAATTGGGTTCTCATGATCTCATGTGGGATATAGTTTAGGATTGTCATGAGGATTCTTCGTCTGAGCATTCTATTAAGATATTATGAATATCTTGAAGAAGATTTTCCGGCTGATGACCGTAGTCTTGAGGCTTGAAGTTCCCCGACGTTTCGTCAGACACTGCGTCCGGCATCCTCCAGGGTCTTGGCTTGAAGTTCCCCGATGTTTCTCCAGAGACTGCGTCCGGCATTCTCAAAGGTTGTGTCAAGACCCTTGAGGATGCCGGACGCAGGCTCTGGCGAAATGTCGGGGAACTTCAAGTCTCAAGACCATGGCCAGCAGCCCGGAAATATTCTTCAAGATATTCATAATAACCCCCACCGTGAAAGCCTAAGTCAATATATTAAGATATTGTTTCCAATTTTTTGATAGTTAGGGGTATGGTCAAGGACGGAGTCCATGTCTAGTTCCTGAATTCCTTTTCATGTCCCACTTAGTATATCCTACTGTTCGGCGATTGAATGTCATTTGAATGGCAGTAATCCTCTCGTCTGTCGTCCACACTTCACTGCCATAACATAAGATAGGTCTTGTCAGAGATTTACATAGACGAAGACGCGTGTGTTTTTGAACTAGAGATGGTTTCATTAATCTGCTTGTAATTCCAATGGATCTTTTCAACTTGACAATTTTTCCATGAATATCTAATTATTCTTGAAAAGATAGTGTATATCCAAGGCATTTAAATACATTCGCTCTTTCTAGAATTTTACAATGAAGACAAATTTTGATTTGTACTAGTTATTTTTCCCGAAAAGTCATTATTTTAGTTTTCTATGAGCATATAACTTATTCATAAAGTATTTTTTCTGATACTATTTGAATGTATGTTTAGATCGTTGAAGATTATCCTCAGAGGATGCTAGGAGAACAAGATGATCAGCAAAATTTAAGGTATCTTTTGCCTCTTCTGTTATATATATATATATATATATTAAACAATGCTAGTATGTTTAACAATTTAGAACGGTTTAATCGATCAAAACGAGGAGATGCTAAGGGCCAACACACGCACACTCTATTGAATAGCACTAAGAAATTGGGACTGAAATTATACAACAATAAAACTAAATACATATGGTCACACATAGAAATGTCTTATGAAATGGAAATGAACAACTAATGACAAATGAAAGAAATTTTGAAGAAGAGGTTGATTTCAAATACCTAGGAACAATAATTACAAATAGAAATGAGATGAACAAAGAAATTAAACATACGCTCAATTCTGGAAATGCATGTTATTATGCATTACAGGGACTCTTGTCCCAAAAAGAGATGAACAGACAGATGAATGGAGAAAACTATATAATAGTGAGCTACATGATATGTATAGGAAGCCAGATATAGCAAGAACAGCTAAGTCTCATAGGCTGCGATGGGCAGGATATGTGGCACGTTTTGGGGATGAAAGCGGTGCATGGAAGCTTATGGTAGGAAAACCAGAGGGAAAACGCCGAGTTGGTAGACCAAGAATTAGATGGGAGAATAACATTATCCTTGATTTGAGGGAAGTAGATTATATAGGGGATGTTTGGATAACATTAGCTCAGGATAGGGACGTATGGAGAGCTTATGTCCGCGAGGTAATGAACCTACGGTTCGATAGAACCAATGAGTCAGTTAATTACTTGGATAGTTAGTTACTCGATCAAAAGCTTTCTGAAAGTCCACAAATTCCATATGTTTCAATACGTATTAAATTCCCTGTATTTCTCTAATAAAAATTTCATAGTAAAATATCCATCACAACAGGATCTTCCTTCTCTGAAACAGTTTCAATATGTAATAATAATAATAATAATAATAATAATAATAATAATAATAATAATAATAATAATAATAATAATAATGGTTTATTTCTTAAGCCCTTTCCTTCCATGTGCCTGGATTAAGACGCCCCATAATAGGAACATATTGACCAACTTAATTTAGTTACCCTCATTCACCCATAGAAGTCAGCGAGTGATAAGCGGTCGATCTAGCGTCTCGAGGAAACATCTAATGGGTAACTAAGGTATTACTGGATGGAAAATGGTTGGTAAATTTTGCACAGAAACCTTTTTATTCAGGCTTGTGATTCTTAATAATAATCAAATTGGTAGAATTCAGACTATTCATTTCAAAACACTAAAAACTGTTCCTGATCTGCATGTCGTTTGAGTAAAAGGTGGAACTCATCGTTCTGTCTTATTGATTCTGTCGCTTTTGGGTTCTGAACGTTCAATTATGTATTCACTGAATCCTATCTTCAGCTAAATTTAACAATTAATTTATTAGCATCGTTTCACTAATTAAATGCTATATGGCTAATATTCTGCCACACATTTCTATTACATGGTGTTTCAGAATAAGTATTACAAACTTATAAGGATTGTAGAGGGACTCAGTAGATAAAGTTTTGATAAGGAACCAATGTCCAGAAACGTACTATTTCGATGTAAAATAAGTTTGAAGATCGAAACACAATGAGCTGATATCGTGTAGCTTGTGTTTCATAATAAGAAACATTCGGCACCACACTATTCGAAATATGATGACAGAAGCCTTGCGAGGTTATGAATACACAGTTTATGAAGAAGTTCATGGTGTGGCCACCAATAGGAGTAACAGACAAATAGATATTATTGCATTTAGACCATCTTCTAAAATTGGTTTGATATTAGATCCCACAATCCGTTTTGAGACTCATAGAGGCCAACCTCGGGAAGTAGACTCTGAAAAGAGAGCCATATATGAGCCAACAGTTGACTATTACAAAGACTATTTAACTCATGCCCCAAATGGGAGTCAATGACCAATCACGTTACAACGATTTTTGATTTACAACCAATCACAGTCGTGTTTCGCCTAGAATTTACCAACTAAAGTTTATCATAATAAAGAAAGCACCCCCTTTTTAACATTCTGAATATGTCATAGCATTATTTTGCAGTGACTGACCCACCAACAAATACGGCTACCAGATTGTATATATAGTGCATGAATGTCAACACATACCGCATGCGGAAGTTAATATAATATAACATTTGTTGCAATTGATTATACCACCAAAAAAAGAAAACACTGTTTGTGATTTCATAAATGTATTTTTCCCCAGAAAAATATAGTTCCTTCTGGCTTTTTTCGTGTTGAGACTTGAAAGTAGTTTTGAAGTTCCTTAGGACAGGTTACTGGCCTGACGCTAAGTAGTCCAGTGGTAGGGCTGCTACCTTTTAGTCTCTGGACAGACATTAGGATACCGCATTTACTCAGTACCTGATGGAACGGTTATACCGCCGTGACTCGGCCGAAACAGGTCAACAAATGGCCTAAATTCGTGAATGTACTATGATGATGATGATGATGATGAAAAATATAGTTGTCATATTTACATCATAGGACATCAGAAATGAATTAATATACAGTTTGATGTGTTTCATTTTTTCTCCACTAGAGTGCACTCTTACAATATTGCGTTCCTTTGGCAATAAATAATATGATATGGTTGCAGTGACGAACAAAAGAAGCAAATGAAGCATATCGATCGTTTCTCATTTGTTTTCAAACATAGCTGTTTACATTAAATATATAACTATTTTAAAATAACTATATTTAAATAATGATTTGTGAGTAAACAGCTTAATTTTATTCGTTAAATAGTCCTAACAAATGTCACTCTTGATTTCCAAATTCTCTAGATAAATTGGAAATCACTCGTGGCATTACTTATGATAAACACCAATTAAATAGTATAACTGTCACAGGATTGATGATCGGGGCAAGATGTACTATACTAGGATTCTTAGCTAAATTTTGGAATTTCTTAGATTTGGACAGCGAGTATCTTTCTAAAATTGCTATCGCTGCCATTAGAGGATCAATTTCAATTTTGTGAAACCTTCTTTTCAAAATGTCAACTTTATAGAATATACTTCAATTACAATTTGAAATGTTTTAATGCATTTACAAAATGTATTTCATCAATTTTGAAAATTAATTGTCTATATCACTTTGTCCTTGTGGCAATCCTCTAATGAGAAAAGTTTTATGTAATACAAAAAATAATAATATTACAGACTTCTAGGGGTTGTGCTACACATGTCGAGTCTTCTTGCACGAATTCTGGCGCCAGCAGAAATTATTGAGCACACACCAGTCCTTGTGGGGCATGTGTATGAAAACATGCATCGTAGGTACACTTTGTGCAACGAACAACAGGGTCGCCACGTGGAATCACACTTGTAGTACAACCCCTAGAAGTCTGTAATATTTATTCTTAAACACAAGACACACGATATCAGCCCACTGTGTTTCGATCTTTAAACCTATTTTACATCGAAATTTGTACGTTACCTGATATGGTACCTTATCAAAACTTTATTCACTAAGTTCCCTCTATAACCCCTAGAAGTTTGTAATACTTATTCTGAAACATCCTGTATACTTCACGGATAGATTTAAAATTCCCTTTAAAGGAAGCTGCGTCTTCCAATATTTAATTTTCCTCATCCGAAAAATTCCATAGACCTTGGTATAGATTGAAAGACGATCATGGGAAGCACAGCACACGCTCCTACAATACAGCTAAAAAAAAATAAGCAGCGCAAAATAATACACCATACTACTTCCGAGTTAAGTTCCAGTTGAAATTTAACCAAATCAGATGTATGACTTATTTTTATTGTTCGAATAATGATCTTCCTTTAAGCGTGTAAGTAAATGTAGTCGGTTCTCTAACATTCGAAATAAAGGACATAAAAAATATATTAGGCTATATAGCACATCTCTATATAAGTTATATGGGACAACAATAAAATATATAATTACAATTCTAATAGAATAAATAAGCATTGTTTTTATTCTTATGCACGCGCAATGCAGAATAATTTAGGACATCAGTTATATCAAAATGACCGATACTGTAGAATTTCTTAAACCTTTGGAAAAGAAACGATTTGAAAAGCGGAAAGAAACAAATTATTTTGAATGTTTTCAAACAGTTTAGTAAAAATATCCTACATTGCTATTGATGATGTTGTGAAAATAACAGCAGAATTTACAAGTGAGTCATCATAGAGCATAAATTCCGCTCTTAATTAAATTGTTTGTAAATAAAGAATATCAATTATGGAAAATCGTAAACTTCCGTTTAGGTAAGCTATATATATCCATTCATAGTAATTCTACCCGAGGGCAGGTCTTTCACAGCAATCATAGTATTTTCATGCTATGCTTTGCAGCTTTACTAGAGAATTATCAGAAAGGTAGTTTCTCGTTGCTTTCCACAACGGTGAGGGATGATGATGATAATGATAAGGATGATGATGATGATGATGGCCGGATGATTTTCGGGGACCTTTGGGCCCTAAGCTTCCTGATATTTGTCTTACAGGCGAGGAAAAAACCGAAAAAAAAACTCACCCAGGAGTTTGTCCCTACCAGGAATCGAACCCGGACCCGGTGCGTGACAAGGCAGCACGCTACCTCGAGACCACAGCGGTGGACTTTATACTATATACTATATTATATATATTGACATAAATAAATAAGCAATGGAGGAAGTTCCTAATTATTGGTATCACCTTACCTTGTATTCAGTCTTATTTCCCGTAAAATAAGACTAATGCCTAGGAACAATGTTCTATCGATGACAGTTCCATCCATAATTCTGTCGTATAGCGGGTAAAAGAGACACCCAATAGACATAGTCGGCATGAAACATAAAACTTGATGCAAGTTTGTTTACAGTACAACTGGAAATTAGCTCGGAATTACTATAAGAAATAATGAAACAAATTACATATTTTCTTAAAATAAAATCGTACATGTATGACAAATTTAAAATACTTTGAAAATCATAAACCTCGTTGGAACACAGATATAAATATGTTCAATTTCTACAAAAAGAAATAAGACTTAGGGTAATAACACACTTGACTTACAAGCAAGGATTGCCAACTCACTGGCACTAAATATTTCAGACTTTAATTCATGTTGCGTAAACATATGAGAGAAGCTATTTCCGTGGCGCTGGGGCCATGCTTTCGCACTTATTTTAAATTTTATTTTATTTGTTTAGCCCATGTTACTTGCTTTTAATGCCTAGAACTGGGTGATACAAGGTTGCACCCGTGCACTATAATTCACAAGTGTCCTAAAGAAAGTAAGTGCAGTTTCCGAGAAAATATTTGAATCTGCAAAATAGCATGTGGATAAAATATAAATTACCATATTAAATTCGAGATAATCTTTATATATAACTAAATAATAATTAGAATTTTTTCTATTTAAGAATAATTCTAGCATTTTTGGTAAAAATATCAATATTTTTTTCCACGGCGTGCGCTGCTACGCCTAAATAAATGAAATGTGTTCTTATGTTTAGTTCAACATAAAAAAGAAAAATAATTAAAAATATATGCCGTAGTTATTTTTGGATACCCCGTGCTGATTACCTGGCGTTATCCGAGTATCTACATATCGCGATCTTCTTGGTATAAATGAGCTGAAAGACAAAAATCATTATTGAGAGTTATCCATAAAATAATACCCACCGTGTGCTGCAACGCCTAAATAAATGAAATGTGTTTTTATGTTTAGTTGAATAAGTCATAATCATCATCATCATAGTACATTCACGAATTTTAGGCCATTTGTTGACCTGTTTCGGCCTCAAGAAAAACACCATCCAGAAGTCTTTTGAGTGGACATCCTGGTCTTCTTCTTCCTGCAGGTTGATATCTTAACATTTGTTTGGGTATCCTGTGATCTTCCATTCGATGAGCATGTTGCATCCATTTTGACTTATAATCAGAAATTTTGTTTTCTAAAGGTCCCATGTGTAATTCTTCTAACATGTCTTCATTTTTTTTTTGTGATCTAGTAGTATGTATCCTGCAGTCCTCCGAAGGTATCTCATTTTAGCAGATCTAAGTCTCTGTATTTATATCGTAATTATTTTTAGATACCCCGTGCTGATTACGCGCCATTTCCCGGGAAGCTATTTATCTGGTCTTCTTGGCATAAATGAGCTGAAGTACAAAAATAGTTAATGAGAGTTATCCGTAAAAGGATACCCGCCGTGCGCTGGCTACGCTTGTCCGGGAATCTAGTCATCCCGATCTTCTTGGCAACAATTAGCTGAAAGATAAAAATGGTCATTATGAGTTATCCATAAAAGATAGAGATATGTTGTCGCGGACTTTTTTGTAGATTTTTTTAGATATTCAATTCTGTGTACATTAATTTGGTTAATATGTTATGCTTTATTTATTTATTTATTTTATTTATTTATTTAGCCTGGTGGAGTTAAGGCCATGTGGCCTTCTCTTCCACTCACCAGAACAAACATATGTTACATATGAATACAAAAAAATTACAATAATAGTCATATTAAACAGGACAAAGATATGTTACATATGAATGCAAAAAAAATTACAATAATTTAGACATTGAACAATTAATTATCTGTCATATTGAATAATAATGAAAATAATGTCTAATAATACAATGAAACTAAATAAAATTAAAATTAAATTAATGATACAATGAATAAAAAAAAAGGAATAACAGCTCGAATCTACTATACATAAAAAGAAAAGAAAAAAAATACAAAGAAAGTAATAAACTACAATGAATTAATCTACGCTTTTTATACAAGGAATTAGGTAAATATATTGGCCAGTCAGTAGTGGAACTTTATTAAATAATGCAAAAACGCATTATTAATTCTTAAAAAGTACTATTAGTGAGTTGTTTCTGTTAGTAATTTTATTTTCAATTTGTTTCTGAAAGATGATAAAGTTTGGCAGTCTCTGTCATAGGGTGGAATTGAATTCCATGTTCTAGCAAGAGAAACTGTAAAAGATTTCGAATAATAGGTAGTGTGATGAGCAGCATACGCCATTTAAGCGTTTAAAAAGTTTTGAAAAACACGTTTTTCACTACAAAGAGTGGTTTTTATGGGTGATGATGGTTGAGTATTACAACTGTATTATAGCCTAAAATGTTCCTGGTAAACTACTGAACATTAAAATAAAACCCAACACAATCGGATTAGTGGTGTAGTAATGCATAAAGGACAAACTGATAGAGAGACATACATACAATCGTTTTTACATATGAAGTCTGTGAGTTTGTCCTTTATAGACTCAAAAACTACTTGACTGATTTGAAGTTTTTTTAGAGATTTTTAGGACATTTAACATATATAACATCCTAGCTAATACCCGGCGTGCTCGGCTACGCCTAAATAAATGAAAATTAATATGATTTTATGTTTAGTTGAATAAATAAAAGGAAATAGTTATAAATTTATATTATTTAGATACCCCGTGCTGATTACTTGGCGTTGCCCGGTAATCTACTTATCCCGATCTTCTAGACATAAATTAGCTGAAATGCGAAAACTAATGTAGGCTATTTATATTTAGTTAAATAAGTGAAAGGAAAATTTATATCGTAATTATTTTTAGATACCCCGTGCTGTTTACCCGGTACTGTCCGGGAATCTACTCATCCCGATCTTCTTGGCATAAATGAGCTGAAAGACAAAAAAATAATGTACTTCTTAGGATTAGTTGAATAAGTAAAATGAAAAATAATTATACATGTATATCGTAATTATTTTAAGATTCCCCGTGCTGATTACCCGCTGTTGCCCGGGAATCTACTTATCTCGATCTTCTTGGCATAAATGAGCTAAAAGATAAAATTCGTTATTGTGAGTTATCCGTAAAAGAATACCCGCTATGTGCAGCTGTGCTTGCACAGGAATCTACGTACTTGTCTCGATCTTCTTGGCATCCATGAAATACAAAAGTGGTTATTGTGAGTTATCCGTAAGAGATAAACATATGCTGTCGTGGACATTTTCTAGAGGTTTTTGAGATATTCAATTCCATGTACATTAATTTTGTGTATTTTGTATGGTTTAGACAGCTTAAGTCATTTAAGCGTCCAAAGAGCTGTTTTTCTTCACGTTTTCCACTACAGAGGGCGCTTTTTAAGTGTGTAGGAGTTGAGTATCACAACTCTCTTATAGCCTATGTTCATCCCGGGAATCTCCTGAACATTTTACAAAAACCCCATCAAAATCGGTTCAACGGTATGGCCGCGCATAAAGTACGAACGAACAAACAAACAAACACGCATTCGTTTTTATATATTAGATTACCGTACGTACTATAGGACCGCAGCAAAAAAAAAAGAGTGCATCGGTGTACTAAAAAGTCCCTTTTTAACGCTTAAATGGCTTACGCTGCCTAAACCATACCAAATACACGAAATTAATGTACACAGAATTGAATATCACAAAATATTCCACAAAAAGTCCCAGAGAACATATGAGGCGTAGCGGATATTAAGGTCGAACTGGACTTGCTTACTCGTATTGTCATGGCTACATCTAAAAGAGAGAAGAAAATCGCACTGTCTAATTCTCCTATTTAAGATCCTACATACCTCGATTCCCAATTATTTATCATCCCGTTTCCAGTATCTATCCTCAAACTATAACTTAAACACAAGATCACAACATAGTCTCTTACTTAATATACCGCAACATAGGACATCACATCACTCCATGTCATATATCATCTCCACTTCTCGCAACTGGAATTCCCTACCACAAGAAATAAGGGGCTGCCGGACATTGGCATCTTTTAAAAGAAATCTAAATTTATATTTGCTCTAAACTCGACTTCATTATTATCCAGTGTAAGATATATATTAATTGGTGTTTCCCGTATAATGTATCATATTTATATTATTATTATTATTATTATTATTATTATTATTATTATTATTATTATCGTATCATTATTGTTATTACCCTATAAAATGTTGTTTGTACATGACATTTACATTGCTACATTTATTGTATCTTTAACTGTTTATAATTAGTGTAGTGTATATCTATATTTGTCGAATATTTATTTGTATTTGTGCTGGTTGAGTGGAAGAGAGGGCCTTATGGCCTTAACTCTGCCAGAATAAATAAAGTATTATTATTATTATTAAAGTATTATTATTATTTAAAATATAGTGGTTCTCCGAGATAATATCCGCAACGCCTCATATGTACTACTAAAATCTAATATATAAAAATGCATGTTTGTTTGTTCGTACTTTATGCGCGGTCATACCGTTGATCCAATTGCGATGGGGCTTTTTCAAAATGTTCAGAAGATTCCCGGGATGAACATAGGCTATAAGAGAGTTGTGGTACTCAACTCCTACACCCTTAAAAATCGCCTTTTGTAGCGGAAAACGTGAAAAAAGTAGCTCTTTGGACGCTTAAATGGTTTACGCAGCCTAAAACATAACAAATAGCTTACACAAAATTAATGTACACAGAATTCAACATCTCAAACAGCTCTACAAAAAAGTCCGCGACAGCATATGTTTACCTCATACGGATAACTCACAATAACCGTTTTTGTCTTTCATTGATGCCAAGAAGAACGAGACAAGTACGTAGATTCTTTATCCAAGCATAGCAGCACATGTCGGGTATTCTTTTACGGATAACTCACAATAACGAATTTTGTCTTTTAGCTCTTTTATGCCAAGAAGATCGAGATAAGTAGATTCCCGGGTAACATCGGGCAATCATCGCGGGGAATCTTAAAATAATTACGATATACACATATAAATATTTTTCATTTTACTTATTCAACTAATCATAAGAAGTACATTAATTTTTGTCTTTCAGCTCAATTATGCCAAGAAGATTGGGATGAGTAGATTCCCGGACAACGCCGGGTAAACAGGACGGGGTATCTAAAAATAATTACGATATAAATTTTGCCTTTTAGTTATTTAACTAAACATAAATCACATTAATTTTCGTATTTCAACTCATTTATGTCAAGAATATCTGGATAAGTAGATTCCCGGTCAACGCCGGGTAATCAGCACGGGGTATCTAAAAAATATATATTTATAATTATTTTTCCTTTCGCTTATTCAATTAAATATAAAAGCACATTAATTTTAATTTATGTAGGTGTAACAGAGGACTCTGGGTATTAGCCAGTTATTAAAATAAAGTCCCGAACGAGGAAAAAAGGTTTTTTTTCCTACAAAGTCCTGTAATATTAAAGATCATAGTTCAACGAACGATACACAAGCGATAATGTTAATATTGTGTTACCGTTATATTCATGGGAACCTAACAATTTGTATTTACACTGTACTCGTGCTCCTATCTACTTTGGCAAGTACCAATCCATTTAATGTTCTACCAACTGTTAACCACTTTTCAACCTCATCCAACACTTTCTCCCAGCACTGCACTTTATTGAGCGTGTAATCATATTTTATGGTAATAAAGTGTGTACTTTGAGTTGTATAAGATTATGAACGGACTCCCCGGACGTTGTCCTGCCCGAATGTTCAGTTCTCGTGTCATGACCAGACGATAAAAATATGTTACTTTTTTACTATAAAATTCACAAATTAATAATTTCGCAAGAAAACATTTCGCTGCCATCTGTTGTGACTCAAGAAGCATGCATTATGATGTCACACCATTGTTGCGCGGAATATATCAGTAATGCATATGACTACTCGACATAAAAAAAGTTCCTATAACCTGATCGCAGAGCCACCTACCGGGTTTAATTGAGAATCTAAGCCATCTAGGGACCCACTCAAACACACACAAAATATTTCACCGAAATCGGTTCAGTCATATAGGCAGTTTTTAATTTCGGATTATAAGTAATCCTCTACTTCTAATTGTCGCATTTCGCTCATGTTTTGATAATATCTACCACGGTTTATTTTAATAGAATATACTGAGTTTCGTCGTGAAACATCGAAAAATGTGACCGCTATAGCGGTTTTTAAGTTTTCACTTCAGGTGAAAATGGTTTTAGAGGGTCCAATTGTGAATATAAACCATCGAGGGACCCAATCAGACACACAAAAAAGTCATCAAATTCCATCTAATAATAATGAAGAATATATATAAATAAATGTTCTAATTGGATTCGCCTGGTGGTGTAATGGATATCACACTGAGGTACAGACTCAGAGATCCGGGTTCGAATCCCGTCCAGGCATTTATTTTTCTTATCATACCATATTAAGCTTACATTGCTCAATGTTAAATATTTAATCATAACATCGATAAAGCGTCACTGCTATAAAGTAAAAATGTTCTCTTTAATTTGCTTACTTGTTATAGTCAGCTACTAGATGGCAGTGAAGACCGAGTTCTCGCGATACATCTAGTAATAATGGGGAATATAATACATATATATAAGGAAAAAATAAATGTTTGAATTGGATTCGCCTGGTGGTGTAATGGATATCACACTGAGGTACAGACTCAGAGATCCGGGTTCGAATCCCGTCCAGGCATTTATTTTTCTTATCATACCATATATATAAAAGAAAGGTAAATGTTTGTATTGGATTTGCCAGTTGGTATAATGGATAGCATCCTCGGGTATCAACCCAGAGGTCTGGGTTAAATGCCGTCCAGGAATTTATTTTTCTTATCATGTCATATTAAGCTTGCATTGCCAATGTAAAAAATTTAATTATAATATATATATATATATATATATATATATATATATATATATATACTTGAGTTGGGATTTGAACCCGAGTCTCTAAACTCTGTTCGTTTAGCGCTCTAACCACCTGAGTTGCTCAAATATTCCAACACAAACATACATTTTTCTTGTATATATATATATATATAGTATTCTCAATTCACACAAGAGGTAGAGGGAAGTTGTTTCAACTATTTGCCTTAATTTCCAAATGTCAAAAATATAGTTATAACATCTAAATATATGTATTTATTTATTTAGTGAATTACTAAACGTTAATCCAGGTACTTATTGCCGAGATAGAAGACGATCTTCAATATAATATATATATTATATATATATATATATATATATATATATATAAATTAAATTAAATATTAAAGAAATACAGGGTGTCACTAAGGTCACTATCCATTTCCATGAAAGCATTACTATTTTTTAATTTTCTTTACATACACTATTAGCTTAGTGCAACATGTTTAGCACGAAAGAACAGCTACACGGATTGTCATATGAAGACGTCAGAGCTGAATTTAATCATAAATTCTGTAAACGAGCCCCAACGAAGGCACACATTCGTCTGCTTGTAAACAAATTTAAGCGTACCGGTAGTGTATGTGATGAGGCACGTCATGGATGACCACGCGTATCAGTAGAAACTGTGCAGCAGTTCAAATTGCCAGTGATACTCCGAACGCATCTACTCGACGCCTCAGTAGGGAGTTGAATGCCCCTAGCAACACAGTGAAAAATTCTAGGTTTCACTCTACGAAAAATTCTAGCTTTATTTACGGAATCGTTTCACAAAAGCAGCAGCCTTTATTTTTTTTTTTTTTTGATGGTTTCAATGTTAAGGTCTACAATCGTTTCACAGCTGAAAGATGAAGTATGTGTTTTCACCTAGATGGCGGTCATGTAGAAAGACAGTGGAATATGTGTAAAAACTTCACAATAACATTAATTTTTAAATCATTGCCTTCCTTCGTTGAAATGGATAGTGACTTTAGAGATTTTAGAGACAAATTTATACTTACTTACTTACTTACTTACTCACTGGCACTATCGAACCCGTAGGTTCATGGCCGCACGGACATAAGCTCTCCATACATCCCTATCCTGAGCTAATGCTTTCCAATCATTCCCTGTATAATCTACCGCCCTCAAATCATAGTTAATATTATTCTCCCACTTCATTCTTGGTCTACCAAGGCGTTTTTCCTCTGGTTATCCTACAAGAAGCTTCCATGCACGTCTTTCATTCCCCATACGTGCCACATGTCCTGCCCATCACAGTCTACGAGACTTAACTCTTCTTATTATATCTGGCTTCCTATAAAGACCATGTAGTTCATTGTTAAGTAGTCTTCTCCATTCACCTGTCTGTTCATCTCTCTTTGGTCCAAACATTTTCCTACGTACTTTATTCTCAAATACTTGTAATATCCTTTCCTCCCTTAAAGTAAGAGTCCATGTTTCGCACCCATATAATATAACTGGTAGAATAATAGTTTTATATATTTCAGTTTAACGTTTTTTGAAAGGAGTTGGGACATCAAAATCTCTGTAATGCATATTAGCACGCATTTCCAGAATTGAGTCTATGTTTAATTTCTTTGTGCATCTCATTCCTATTTGTGATTATTGTTCCTATTGTATTGTATTGTAAGCTCATGTTTTCCCTTTGCAGAGATTTAGGCGCTCTCCCCCTATAGGGAAGCATTTGAACCATACTAATTTAGTTACACTTGTTTTCGTATAAATGTCATATTGAGTGATCCGTGGTCAGCGTTCCGCCTCATACTGACATCTAGTAAACCAAGGTAGTACTAGGACGGGAAAATTCGGTAAATTTTGCTTAGAGACCTTTTCATTCAGGCTTAAGGATTTTTTACGAGCCTGAAAATCTTCAGACTCGGGACCCACGGCTTAAAGTCCCTCCCGGAGGACTTGCTCCTTGGATTTTTCCGTCCTAAAAAATCCATCGACCCCGGCCGGGTATGAACCCGCGACCCCCGGGACTAGTAGCAAGGATCATAACCACTGGTCCACCACGGCGGACTATTTTGTTCCTAGGTATTTAAATTCAGCCACTTCCTCAAAATTTTCCTCATTTGTCATTAGCTGTCCATTCCCATTATATAATGCATTTCTACATGTGACCATATATTTAGTTTTATTGATATCTTTCTATGAATATGAAAATGTTGTCCTCCCTCCAGGGATACATACCTTGTCGTGGTGGTGGGGTTTGTGTTGCTTAGTGACTCTTGCCGAACAGGTCTGTAAGGAAAGACCATACAAAACTGCACTCACAACGAAAAGCCAGGCTAGTGACCTATAGGCCTACTTTATCCGCTCTTAGAGTGATCCTAACATAAACAAATGTCAATTGTATCCTTCCGCCATTCGCTGCACAATTACTGTCACTTTGACATGATGCATGTATGAAGTATATAAGACATGTGATAATAGAATGGGGTATATTACAAGAAAGCTGGTGAGATTTTTCAATGAATTTCTGAAATAAATTTAAAATTACTGATTTTTCTTTGCCAAAAGCTAGTCAAATGTTTGCCAGACTTGTGTTTTAAAAATTTAGATGGCGATACAGCAACAGAATACTCGACACATTCAGTCATTTTGTTGCATCAGAATCGACTGAATCGACTAAAGCATGACTCAAATGCATTGTCCATACGTAATCCCTGGGGGTCCTGTTCTCGGGCCCCAGCTGTGCTCACAACAGCAACAGGGCACGTCCCCGGGTGGCGGATAGGGGAACGGTCGGTGGTTTGCATTGCATTTCTCCCGGCTAGGTCCAGACCGGACCCGCGGGCTATTTGTGTGGTTGTCAGGACTCGAGTGACCTGACGTACTACATAGCTCGTGCTGCGCCCACTTCAGCAGCCAATCGCCTCCCCTCGGTGGCGTAGTGGGGAAAAGGTCGGTGGATCTGCTAGTCAGTCCTCCCTTCCAAGTCCGATGGACTCGCGGATCATAAGTGGGGTCACAGCTCACATATCCTGGCCCACAGTAGGATCAGCGGCCGCCGCGCCGTGGCGAAGTGGTGGGAGATCAGAAGCTCTTTTCTCTTGGTTCAATGAACCCGAGGACCTCTCTGGGGGCACCATGCGCGATGAGCACCCAGGATGCCTACATTGCTCAGTGTGCTGGATTCACAGCAGCGGCACAACTAGCCTAGTCTTGCGAACGGGCTGGTTGGGACAATACCGGGCGTAATGCTGGGAATTACCACCAGGTCAGTAAGCTCGGAAAAGGAGGAAGCGGGGTTTTTGGTTGTGGGATTAGCGCCGACTTCGTGACCGAGTAACCCAAGGACAATCTGTGAGGTCGTCAGGAGTTGAGCGACCTGACGTACTAATGCTCAGGCTGGACCCACTTCCGCAACAAAACACGTCCCCAGGTGGTGCACTGGGGGAAAGGTCGGTGGATCTACTGGACAGTCCTCCCGGCTAAGTCCAAGGGACTCAAGAACCATTAGTGGGGTCGGCAGGAGTTGAGCGCCTTGTCGTACTATTGCTCACCTGTTGGAGCTTGCGAGCTCCGTGCTGGACCACAACTGCAACAGGACACGTCCCTGGGGGCACATCAGGGCACGGCTCAGACCAGTGCAGAGGGGAGCAACTGTGCTGGTTCCCGGCTAAGCCTACGGGCTCGTGGACAAACTGTGGGGTCACCAGGAGATGAGCACCTGAATGTACTAAAGTCTCACACTGCGAGGCTTGAGGATTCAAGCCCTAGCCGGTCTCACAACGGCTGCGGATGCGTCCCTGGAGGTAGAACAGGGGAATGGTCGGTGGATCTGCGACAGCAGTCCTCCCGGCTAGGCTCGATGTGCCCGTGGACCAACTGTGGGGTCGTCAGGAATGAGCGATCTGGCGTACTATGTAGCTCAGCAATTTCCCTGAAGTTGCGACTCCAACACCTTCTCCCTGAGGTGTTGGTTTAAGGCCGAGAACTCTTGAACGTGGACGCGAATAGATAGGGAGGACAAGATATTGGGACTTGGGAGTATGGTCTTTGACCGAGGTATCCCAAGGGGTGGAGGCATGGGCCCCAGATGTCCATACGTAATAAACTACGATATTTTAAGTTGTAATTATTGATTACGTATATTTTAGAATATTTTCAGTTTTGAATATTATTTTCATTCACGGAGAATAGCAAGTATCAAGGATATATTTTTAATCAACACTTTTGAAATTCATATTAAAGCACCGTTGAGGTTATGTAATAAGATTTAATTAAATAACATCATCAGTACCAGTTAAAATACAGAATATGGAACATTGTTTTTGAAAGGCCTCCATATTGGAATAACTTGATGAAGTTCAGTAATTAGTTCAGGACGACTGATTTACCAGGTATCAATTATATAATTAACATCTTATATTTCGAATTTAATAAAGGAAACTACATCTTCGCGTACTTATTGCTTCTACATTGTCCATAACCAATGAAAAGCGAGCAGGTCGCATGGTTTTGTTTTGACGAGGATCACTTTAAGAACGGATAGCCTTTACGTAAGGGGTGTAAAAATCCAATTACTCCGAAAACTAGTTCAAGTCTCGGATCAGAAAAGATCATACTGTAACTGCTATGAAAAAACTTCGTATAATTGTGGGGAAAACTTTGTGGAGTAGAGAAAGGAGTGAAAATATCAGAGAAACATGTGCAGTCGAAGATATTAATAAATAGGAAACAAAAATGGAATGCGCAAAATAGCAGGATGGACAGACTGCAAGGGATAATTTAGCTAGGGGCAAAGACAACAGGGATGTCCCAGAAAGCGGTGGTATGAAGACTAATATGAGGCTACAAGAATTGAAAAAAGAATAGGTTTAATAATAATAATAATAATAATAATAATAATAATAATAATAATAATAACAATAATAATAATAACAATAATAATAATATAATGGAAATGGACAGCTAATGACAAATGAGGGAAATTTTGAGGAAGTGGCTGAAATCAAATACCTAGGAACAATAATCACAAATAGGAATGAGATGCACAAAGAAATTAAACATAGGCTCAATTCTGGAAATGCATGCTATTATGCATTGCAGAGACTTTTGATGTCCCAACTCCTTTCAAAAAACGTTAAGCTGAAAATATATAAAACTATTATTCTACCAGTTATATTATATGGGTGCGAAACATGGACTCTTACTTTAAGGGAGGAAAGGAGATTACGAGTATTTGAGAATAAAGTTCTTAGGAAAATGTTTGGACCTAAGATAGATGAACAGACAGCTGAATGGAGAAGACTACATAACAATGAACTACATGGTCTTTATAGGAAGCCAGATATAATAAGAACAGTTAAGTCTCGTAGACTGCGATGGGCAGGACATGTTGCGCGTATGGGGAATGAAAGACTTGCATGGAAGCTTCTTGTAGGAAAGCGAGAGGGAAAACGTCCAGTTGGTAGACCAAGAATGAGGTGGGAGAACAACATTAACTATGATTTGAGGGAAGTAGATTATACAGGGAATGGTTAGAAAGCATTATCTCAGGATAGGGATGTATGGAGAGCGGCCATGAACCTACGGGTTCGATAGTGCCAGTGAGTAAGTAAGTAAGTAAGTAAGTATAATAATAATAATAATAATAATAATAATAATAATAATAATAATAATAGCTTTGTTTCACTTGGCAGAGTTAAGGCCTTGTCTATCACTCAACCAGGTTAAAAAAATACAAAAATGGTTGTTATATCTAATTTGAATTAAAATAAATATTACATGGTATGTCTACAATAGAATTATTATATACAAAATATTTTGATATAATCTAGATTTAACGAATGAAATATAACATTTATAAGGTAGAAAAAATGAAAAAGTACTATTAATGACATAGAATAAATTTAATTCTCGAGAAAAATTAATTATTTAACAACAGGCAATTGTATAAACTTGACTTAAAAATACCAAGTGTGCGGCATCCCCTGATATCTTGAGGAAGGAAATTCTAGGAGCGGCCAGAGGCTACTGTGAAAGAAGTACAATAAGATGAAGTGATGTGAAGAGGGATTGTTAATAGACTGTTATCTTGTGACCTACTGTCAATATTGTGGTAAGAAGATAACTTCTCAAATCTGGACGCCAGGTAACTAGGAGTGTAGGAATTCAGAAGCTTGAAAAGAAGTGAAAGAGAGTGAAATTTACGTCTGTCAGTAACATGGAGGAATGATGGAAGAATGAAGAAGAAGAAGAACTTTTTGTCACTGTTCTTTCGTATATCTTACCCTAATGCCTACAGAAAATCTAATAAGTGAATTCATAACATTTTAAAAAGTATAGTTTATGCATTCCTAACCGCTTGTATTCATAATCTGTATTTAAGTTAATACGGTAACCCATAAATATTTAGTTGCTAAGCAATTTGTGTCTTCTTTATTTATGAACGATTACAAAAATAACTGACATTCCTAAAAAAGGAACGTCGTTATTATGAAATATTGCCTTTCATTCCCAAAGGCATTAGTTCTTTACTTCCGTGCAAATCAATATATCGTTTTCAGAGAAACAGAGAGTAGACATTGATAGATGGAGAACTTGCAAGCTTACTTCTTGTCATTTTTACATTGCTTTAACATGCCTTCCACAATATGTCTATTTATGGAAGATATTCTTCCTCTGAATAGAACAATAAAAATACATTTATCTTAATAATAATCTCTCTTTCTTCTCTTTATTAAGAATTTCTCTACAATACAATAGTTTTCCTACAATCCATTGTAAATTTTAGTCCCTCATACATCCCTATATGGTGGCCAAAGATTATAACAAATAAAGAACTTTGGAGAAGAACAAATCGAAATTATATTTGTAAAGAAATCAAAATTAGAAAGTGTGCACAAAGAAATTAAACATAGGCTCAATTCTGGAAATGCGTGCTACTATGCATTGCAGAGACACTTGATGTCCCAACTCCTTTCGAAAAACATTAAACTGAAAATATATAAAACTATTATTCTACCAGTTATATTATATGGGTGCGAAACATGGACTCTTACTTTAAGGGAGGAAAGGAGATTACAAGTATTTGAGAATAAAGTACTTAGGAATTTTTTTGGACCAAAGAAAGATGAACAGACAGGTGAATGGAGAAGAGTACATAACAATGAACTACATGGTCTTTATAGGAAGCCAGATATAATATGAACAGTTATGTCTCGTAGACTGCGATGGGTAGCACATGTTACACGTATGGGGAATGAAAGACTTGCATGGAAGCTTCTTGTAGGAAAGCCAGAGGGAAAACGCGCAGTTGGTAGACCAAGAATGAGGTGGGAGAATAACATTAACTATGATTTGAGGGAAGTAGATTATACAGGGAATGATTGGAAAACATTAGCTCAGTATAGGGATGTATGGAGAGCTTATGTCCGTGCGGCCATGAACCTAAGGGTTCGATAGTGCCAGTGAGTAAGTAAGTAAGTAAGTGTTAAAGAGAGGGGTTGATAACATCACAAAAATGACATTTGATTGAAACCCCCAAAGATTGAAAAGGCGATGAGGAAGATTAGCCCAACATGGATTAATACCATCAGGGAACAGGTAGGGATGGTTTGAGTTAAATGAAGGCATTGACAAACAACAGAGTGCGTTGGCGAGCTTTTATCAAGGCCCTATGCTTCCCAGAGGAGTGACCAGGACTACTACTACGACTATTATAAATCCCTATCCTCTGCATCACTCTTTGTTATTTCTCTCAACACCATAATCCCATGCACTCCTTGAACCCATGGTTCTTTCGGACTCCTCTTTTTCTGTTGCCCTCCGCTTCAATATCGAATATCTTCTTAGGTATATTTGTCAGCTATAGGTCAATTGTGACAAAAAAATCTTGAAATTCCTGAGGTTTTATGCTCCTTGCCTCTGGTCCAGAGGGTCGCGGGTTCAAACCCGGCCAGAGTCGATGGATTTATTTAGATGGAAAAATCCAAAGAGCAAGTCCTCCGGGAGGGACTTTAAGCCGTGGGTCCCGATGCTGAAGATTTTCAGGCTCGTAAAAAATCCTTAAGTCTGAATGAAAAGGCCTGTAAGCAAAATTTATCGAATTTTCCCGTCCTGGTACTACCTTGGTTTCCTAGATGTCAGTATGAGACGGAACGCTGACCACGGGCTACTCAAAATGACATCTATACGAAAACAAGTGTAACTAAATTAGTATGGTTCAAATGCTTCCCTGTAGGGGGAGAGCGCCTAAATCTCTGTTAAGGGAAACACGGCTTACAAGATACAAGAAGATTATAAAAAAAAAGGTTCATCCAACCATTCTATTCAATAATATAATTAAATGATAAAAATTTATAAAAAAAAAAACAACTAGCTAATATCTGGCTGCATTGCTACGCCTAAATAAATGAAATGTGTTTTTACGTTTAGTTGAATAAGTGAAAAGAAATATTTTAGATACAGATTATAAATAGGCTTATCCCTATTTATATTGTACTCAACTTAGAAATTAGAGTTATGCGGTTTTGATTTAATTATTTTACAAATTTTGTTCATATTAAGCAAATTCTAAGTGAAAAAGCGTGATTTAACATTATCAGAGCTGCACAAATTGAATCAGAATGCTACTTCATGAATGTTTAATATAATTACTAGTATATGAAATGAATTGTGCGGACAGAATGCAATTTTGAAAATAAACTGTGGTTTGTTCACTAATCAACCTTGTCGGATATTCAATAATAAAAGCAATTAATATCCTCTATCTTCATATATAAACATTCAGTCTGCGTATGTTCGTGCTCGCAAAACTCGAAAAGTAGTCGATCGATTTATTTTAAAATTTGTACATACATGTTTTTCGGTACGGCATGTTTGTCCGACATTTATTATGCTCTAAAACTATTAGGTGTAGGATTCACCTGAAACAAAAATTTAAAAAGTCGCTCTAGCGATAGCTATTTCTGTGTTTTACAACAAAACTCAGAATATATCATTATAATAAACCGAGGTATGTATTATCCAAAAATCAGTTATATCTGATCTATAAAAGTGGGAATTTATCTGAAATACCTAATTCAAAATTCACTCCACAGTCAGATTCAACCCGGGATGTTACTGTGTGTTTGGAATGGGGAACTGAGTTGCCATTTTAACAGTATTATTTTCTTGGGAGAAATCCTTAAATAAAACTGAAGTATGCAACACAGCAGGTACAGAGTTGTAAGTTGTAGCCGTTCAAGCCACCCCCTCTTAAAGAAAAAACAGTTACCACTTGTCACTAGCTCGCGCGAACTATCCTGTGTGAAAGTGTCGACTCTCATATGTACTATAAAACTAGCTTGCATGCCGTAAAAGAAAAACTATGTTTTTTAAATGTATGGTATATAGATTTGGAAAACGTACTGCTAACCTTCCCCCTCCTACCCTCCCTAAACAAACAAATACCGTTATAATGAGTTTGGCAATATCTACCCTCTGTAAGTAGAGGGACACTGGCGTAGCCCGTAAGGTCAGTAGTAACTTCCTGGGTTGACTTAGAGTGTAGCAACCGCCATGTTTTGTTCGTCGTAATTTGTACCATTGCATATACAGGTTTTCAGGTAGTTAAAGAGTCAACAATCGATTTTGTCTTGTTTTATCAATACTGCTGGTGTCTGTGATTTTAGTTGGGCAGTCTGCATCCCAGATTGATTGCTGGCTCTTTTAGCGGAATTACTACTGAGGTAAATTGTTTTATTTTATTTTTATAAAGGACTAGGTAATCCCCGACGTGCCCTGCTACGCATAAATAAATTAAATGTGTTTCTATGTTTAGTTGAATAACTAAAAAGAAAAATAATTACACATTTATATCGTAATTATTTTAGATATCCCATGCTGATTACCCGGCGTTGACCGGGAATCTACTTATCTCGATCTTCTTGGCATCAATGAGCTGAATCGATACTAGTAAAATGCATGGTAAGTTTCCGTTGAGGTATTAGTTCACAGTAATATATATAGGCACAGTAATAGGCCTTTCGGGACTAGTCCCATCATCAGCAGAATGCATTAGGTCCTACTTGTTGACCCTTGTTGAAGCACTGACTTGGTTGTGAGAATTTTGTACAGAGGATTGACAACAACCTGATTCTCAATGAATATACACCCAATCCGCACAATCCTCTGTACAAAATTCTTACAACCAAGTCAGTGCTTCAACAAGTATGGATCTAATGCATTCTGCTGATGATGGGACTAGTCCCGAAAGGCCTACAGAGTTTTAAAATAACTTAAGTTGACTATTTAACTCATGCCCCAAATGGGAGTCAATGACCAATCACGTTTCAATGATTTCTGTTTTACAACCAATCAGAATCGTGTTTCACCAAATATTTATCAGTGTTATGATTACCATATTAAAGAAAGCTCCTCCTTACAATATTGCGTTCCTTTGGCAATAAATAGTATGATCTGGTTGCAGTGATAAACAAATGAAGCAGTAGAAGCGTACCTATCGTTTCTCATTTGTTTTCAAACATCGCCGTTTACATTAAATATATAAATATTTTAAAATAACTATAGTTAAATAATGATTTGTGAGTAAACAGCTTAATTTTATTCGTTAAATAGTCCTAACAAATGCCACTCTTGATTTCCAAATTCTCTAGATAAATTCACTCCTCACTTCGTGAGTCGTGAATTTATCGATAATTTGGAAATCACTCGTGGCATTACTTATGAGGAGACGAGCCCACAAGGTAACTATTTTGTAGTTTTTAACCGTACATTATATTACTGTGAGGTGAAAGATAAAAATGTTTAATATGAGTTATCCGTATAAGATAGACATGCGCTGTCGTGAACTTTTTTGTAGATTGTTTTGAGATATTAAATTCTGTGTAAATTAATTTGGTGTATATGCTATGTTTTTGACAGCATGTCATTTAAGCGTCCAAATGTTACGAAAACACGTTTTTTACTATAAATGGTTATTTTTAAGGGTGAAGGAGTTGAGTATTACAATTCTCTAATAGCCTAAAACTTTACCGGGATTTCCTGAACACTTTGCAAAAAGCCCCACCACAATCGGATGAATGGAGTAGTGATGCATGAAGGACAAACAGACAGACATTCATTTTTATGTTTACAGCTGTGGTCTCGAGGTATCGTGCTGCCTTGTCACGCAGCGGGCCTGGGATCGATCTCCGGTTGGGACAAGTTTCCTGGGTGATGAGGTTTTTTCGGGTGTTTCCTCACCCCGAACATCATCTGGCCGTCATTATTATCATTAATATATTCATTAAATTTTCGAAACGACAACGTGGTGCCATTAAACAAAAAACATTCGTTTAATATATGTAGATACTTACTTAAGCCTCCAAAAAACAAGACATAAAATAAGAAATGAATTCCTTTGGAGAGAAGTGAATGTCACCACATCTGTTGTTAAGAGGATTGAGAATCAAACTCTTAAATGGTATGGCCATGTACAGAGAACGGAAAATGAAAGATAGCCAAAAAATATATATACCAATGGTCACCCCTGGAAGAAATAAACGTGGCAGACCAAGATGGAAATGGAAAACCTACGTCAGAACCATAATGGATGATAGGAATTTGGAAGAGGGAGACTGGAATAATAGAGATAAATGGAAACTGAAGACGGCAAACCTATAAGTGGAGGAAAGCCGAAGAATAAGAAGAGAAACTTACTTACTTACTCACTGACACTATCGAACCCGTAAGTTCATAGCCGCGCGTACATAAGCTTTCCATACATCCCTATCCTGAGCTAATGCTTTCCAATCATTCCCTGTATAATCTACTTCCCTCAAATCATAATTAATGTTATTCTCCCATGTCATTCTTGGTCTACCAACTGGGCGTTTTTCCTCTGGCTTCCCAACAAGAAGCTTCCATGCATGCCTTTCATCCCCCATAAGCGCCACATATCTTGCCCATCGCAATCTACGAGACTTAACTGTTCTTATTAATATATGTAGATAATCATATAAATTCAAATGTTTATTATAGAGTATTGATTTAAGGTAGTTTCTAACGAATTATGTAATGATTCATTATATTGACAATTTAACTTATGTCCCAAATGGGAGTCAATGACCAATCACGTTTCAATGATTTCTGTTTTACAACCAATCACAGTCGTGTTTCACGAAATATTTATCAGTGTTAAATTTACCATATTAAAGAAAGCTCCTCCTTTTTTAATATTCTGAACAGGTCTGACCATTATTTTGCAGTGACTGAGCCCACAATAAATACGGCTACCAGATTGTATATATAGTACATAGATGTCAACACATCCCGCATGCAGGAGTTAATATATAAACATTTGTAGCAATTTATTATACCACCAAAAAAAGAAACCACTGTTTGCACTTTCTTAAGTGTATTTTTCCCAGGTAATAATCCAGAAAAATATAATTGTCATATTTACATCATACGACATCAGAAATGAATTAATATACAGTTTGATGAGTTTCATTTTTTCTCCACTAGAGAGCATTCTTACAATATTGCGCTCCTTTGGCAATAAATAGTATGATCTGGTTGCAGTGATAAACAAAAGAAGCAGATGAAGCGTACCTATCGTTTCTCATTTGTTTTCAAACATCGCCGTTTACATTAAAATATATAAATATTTTAAAATAACTATAGTTAAATAATGATTTGTGAGTAAAAAAGTAAAGTGATCCCACAACAGACCCGGAGGCCCTTGGGGTAGTAGGAGGTTAAGGCTCCCACTTTTTTCTAGACAATCGGCACTTTATGTCAGCCGGGTTGTCAGCCCTGCGTGACGGCCGCCTTTACCCCCAGAACAAGCGTCTGGTACTCATTTCCGTTAGAGGCTGAGTCGACCCCAGGGCCATAGTGCCGCCAGAGGGTTTGGGTCAGTTTAAAAATCCTGACCCCAACGGGACTTGAACCCTCGACCCTCCGGCTTGTAGCTCAGTGCCTTAACCACTACGCTACGGCGTGCCCCCCGATTTGTGAGTAAACAGCTTAATTTTATTCGTTAAATAGTCCTAACAAATGTCACTCTTGATTTCCAAATTCTCTAGATAAATTCACTCCTCACTTCGGTGAGTCGTGAATTTATCGATAATTTGGAAATCACTCGTAGCATTACTTATGAAAATTGAGCCCTCCATATTAATTTGTAACGAATTATAAAATTAGTCGTAGTAATGGAAATTCATAATGGGCGATAGCGAGGAGATACTAAAGGCCAACACACACACACACACTGTGGCAAGAAGTAATAGACTCGTGAGTATTAAAACGTACCATTAATAGTAATAACTGGAAGGCGCACAAAACGTGCACACGAGTCTATTACCAACATAGAAACCTAAACGAATGGTACCTACCCTTCTAAGCTATAATGAATAATATATACACTCGGAGAGGGGTTGGCATCTTATGGGAGGAGTCATCGCCCTTATAAGGCGAGGACACGTGTGAAAACACTCTCCCTCTCACGCTCCTACGTTCTGCAATAGTCTAGATCTTCAGTAACCCTTCGCGAAAGTGATATTAAAACACGTGGGCGGAAGTAATTCATCAACTCCACTCCGAGTTATTAAAATATATACAATTGTACATATAAATGTATCCAATAAAATAAAATAATAAGTGTATAATTTAAAACATCCCTGAGGGATCATATTCTACCCTGAGCGAACCGGCACAACACACACACACACTATCTCTGCCAGGTAAAATAAAGCTATTATTATTATTATTATTATTATTATTATTATTATTATTATTATTATTATTATTATTATTATTATTATTATTATTATTATTATTATTATTGAGTAATACTAAAAAAATGGGACTGGAAGTAAATATCAATAAAACTAAATATATGGTCACACATAGAAATACATTATATAATGGAAATGGACAGCTAATGAAAAATGAGGGAAATTTTGAGGAAGTGGCTGAATTCAAATATGTAGGAACAATAATCACAAATAGAAATGAGATGCACAAAGAAGTTAAACATAGGCTCAATTCTGGAAATGCGTGCTATTATGCATTGCTCTTGACTTCCCAACTCCTTTCAAAAAACATAGAAATGTATATATAATAAATAAGTATTATTCTACCAGTTATATAGTTGCGAAACATGGACTCTTACTTTAAGGGTGGAATGGAGATTACGAGTGTTTGAGAATAAATTTCTTAGCAAAATTTTTGGACCAAAGAGAGATGAACGGACAAGTGAATCGAGAAGACTTCATAACAGTGAACTACATGGTCTTTATAAGAAACCAGATATAATAAGAACAGTTAAGTCTCGTAGACTGCGATGGGCAGGACATGTTGCACGAATGGGGAATGAAAGACATGCATGGAGGCTTCTTGTTAGGAAAACGCCCAGTTGGTAGACCAAGAATGAGGTGGGATAATAACATTAACTATGATTTGAGGGAAGTAGAATATACAGGGAATGATTGGATAGCATTGGCTCAGGAGGGATGTATGGAGAGCTTATGTCCGCGCGACCATGAACCTAAGGGTACGATGGTGCCAGTGAGTTAGTTAGATAATCATATGAAGTACGTAAGTTAGTTCTTGAAAAATCGAAGACTGTGACAAAACTGTTCTAAAAATGGAGGCCAATTGAAGGGGTATTTGCATCTGAAATCATATATTTCTTTCTATTCATCATTATGTTTTGTTTAATACTTTTTATTTACACAGACATATAAATAATTATTTGATTATTTGTGAGTTTAAGGTGCATGAAGTAGAAATGAATTTGTAGGACAAAATAAATAAAATAGAGGTAAAAACCCAGTGATGTATCACATTATTTTCCAATCAAAGAAGCAGACAGAACTCAAACGATAGAGCGCTACCATGTTTGAAGTTAAATCAAGTGTATTTTATTCTCTGTCAGTGTTTATGTCGGCGCGGCGCTGCCTGTAACCTACATGCAGTTAAGCGCCATGTTCTGGTAAGTCGGGGGCAAACTAACTTTATCCACCTACTGCTATATTTTTAACGTGCAAGAACACAACCCTTCTCTGACATCCTATAAAACATTTATATCATCATCATCATCATCATCATACATACAAGTACCAGGTCATGTGATCCGTTACGGTCTCAAAGAGGAATTTTCCGTCCAGCGCTTTTTTTGGACGTCCCAGCGATTTTTTGCCTTGGGAGCAGTAACGAAGCATGGCTTTTGGAATTCTTTGATATGGCATTCGTTGAAGATGGGCTTTACACTTGTTCTAGTAGTCTTTTATATGGTGGAGAATGGGTTCTACATCCAACTCTTCCATAAGTTTCTCATTTCTTTTATGTATTTTGTATAGCCTGCTGTACGGCACATAAATCGCATCTCATTTGCTGTTATTCGGCTTTCATCTCTTCTTTGTATTGCCCATGCTTCACTTCCATATCTTAATACTGGTCTTACAAGAACCTTATAAATCTTCTGTTCTTTTGTACTGAAGATGGTTTCATTATACTATTTAATTATTATCCCCATTGTTTTTTTGTGTGAGATTTGTGATTTTATTTGATGTATCAGCTTCATCTTGAAATGTTAAATCATAACCCAAATAATTAAATTAATTTACTCGTTCTAAAATGTAATCGTCCAAAATAATTTTGCTAGATATAGGGCATTTTTCATAAAAGGACATCACTTTAGTTTTCTTTGTATTGATTTCCATATTGTACCTTTTTGCAATTATATTATAAGATTAATAGAAATCATTATACAAAGGATCAATTTCGAAAATAAAAGTTGGAAATCATATAACAGAGGGATTTACTATTACAAAAGGTCTAAGGTAGGGTTGCAGTTTATCTCCAACCATATTCAAAATTTATCTTGAAAGAGTACTAAGAGACTGGAAGAAAAACATGTCAAAAAATGGGCATACCAATCCAAAATACACATGTATATTCACTCCATTTTGCAGACGACCAGGTATTAATAGCACGAGACCATGATGACATAGACTATATGGTAAAAAAAGTAAAAGAATATGAAAAATGGGGACTTTATATAAATATTGAGAAAACTAAATATCTGTGTATAGGAGAAGAAATGGAAAATATAAATTTCAACAATGGAGAAGAACTAAAACCTAGTACTGAATGCACTTATTTAGGAACAAAATTAGATCATTCAGGCGATAACACAGTGGAAATTAAAAATAGAATCGCACAAACAAAAGAAGCAATAAATGTTTTAAACTCTGTTTGGTTCAGCAAAAATATTACAAAAATTGAAAATTACAAATATATCAAACCATAATTCAAAGAATGTTAACATATGGTGCTGAAGTTTGGCAAATTCCTACCAGGGAAATGAAAATAATTTTAAGTACAGAAACGGATGTTTTAAGAAGATCAGCTGGAATATCTGGAATGGATAGAATACGAAATAAAGAAATAAGGGGAATTATGGGTGTACAAGAGGAGCCGGACATCATAGACATTATAGAAAAGAAAGATTACAGTGGTATGGCCATGTCAAAAGAATGCCAGAGCAAAGATTGCCTAAAATTGTTATGAAATGGATCTCGATGGAAAGGAGCAAGAGAGGAAGACCGAAGAAAACTTGGATAGAAGGGGCACAAGCAACTATGAATATCAGAGGATTGGAAGAAGATCAATGGATGGACAGAGAGGAATGGCGTTTGGTTTCCGGAAGACGGCGGCAGCTGCCATGATACCGGATGATGATGATGATTAAAATTGTGTATAGAATACTGTAAATCTGTTTTTGTTGGAGCTAAATCCAGTTAAGTGCGCTCTGAAATTCGCGGGAGGCGGTCCCCGTCAACAATGGGCAGTTTACCGCAAGGCGCAATACTGTAACACAGACACTGTTGCAAGCGGAATTCATATCCGTCACTTAAAATAGTGAGTGATCACTTACGTAATAAGGAATTACTTATTATAAGTAAGCACTTAAATTAATTTTGTAATCATAAACAACACTTATTTTCACGTAACGAGATTTTATTTACAGCTAACCAATACTTCTAATTTATTGTTGCTTAGACGACTAGTTACAAAAGCTTTTGGACCAAAAAAAGAGATAAGCAGATAGGTGAATGGAGAAAACTGCATAATAGTGATATATATATATATATATATATAATAGTGGTATATATAGAAAACCTGATTTAGGCTAATAAGAACAGTTAAGTCTCGTAGACTGCGATGGGCAGGATATGTGGCACGAATGAGGAATGAAAAAGGTGCATGGAAGCTTCTTGTAGGAAAACCGGAAGGAGGCGCCCTGTTGGTAGACCAAGAATGAGGTGGGAGAATAACATTATTCATGATTTGAGGGAAGTTGATTATACAAGGGGTGATTAGAAAAATTAGCTCAGTTAGGGGTATATGGATAGATTATGTCCGCGCGGCCATGAACCTGCGGATTCGATAGATACAGTGAGTTAGTTAGTTACAAAAGCAGATGTTTAGTAAGGAGATGTTTAAGTTAGAACATGACCGAAGGAAGTTCAGCGAGTTACTAAACCTATTTTGTAAAGTGTTGTCTGCAGTATTTTATCTACGTTCAGAGTATTTTAGTATAAGTTGTATATTTCGTATATTTAATCAAATGTATTTATTGCGAAACGATATGTTTAGAGATAGGGGATTCGGAAGAAGAAAAAAACACGATAAATTAACAAATGTTGTTATATTCTGCAATTTTGGGTGCTAGTTTCACATGTGAATTTAAAGTAAAAATGAGCAGAGAAGGTGATTTTCACGGTTCATCAGGAAAATGTTTAAAAACAGTCCAAGATGCAACTATTAATATACTTCCAGAAAAGTCAAGGATAATTTATTTCTGTAGTCATACGAAATCATCATTAAAGTGTATTTTACGATTTGTTGGACCTGTATTTTTATGTTTTGATAGCGTGTTTTGTTAGAATATAAATTATAGGTTTTGTGCCTAGTAACTACCAACTAAAGCGTCACTGACTGTTATAATAGTAGGCCTATAACTTCTAGTTAAGTACGCTCTGAAATTCACGAGAGGGAATAATAATAGGCATAGGCTACACAATAAACAGATAACAAGTATGACAAGCAAAGAAAAAAAAATTAAAAATACAAAGATATTATGACGGTAGTAATATTAATAATAATAATAATAATAATAATAATAATAATAATAATAATTAAGCATTTAGACTCAGAAGTAAAAAGGAAATAAAAATATATACTGACATTCATAGTGATATTAGAAAACGAAGGTTAAAATTGTATGGCCATATTAAACGAATGAACTCAAATAGGCTTACAAAACAGATAATGGAATTCTACGAAAACAGAAGTAAAACTCCAGTGAATACTATGAAGTGGATTGATGAAGTCAAAAAGGACATAAAATTGGCAGGAATTACTAAAGAAGATATCCCAAACAGAGATATATTTAGAATTAAGGTGAATAAGTGGCAAGTTGACCAAGAGGACAAACCGAAGAAAAAAACTGGAACAACTTGGACAGTTGATAGAAAACATTCTGTTGAATGAAAGAAATTTTGGCTCAAAGGAAACGCCTCTAAGTACTTTGCGTAGTCCTATATGGGCTCATCCGCAATAAAAAAATAATAATACAATAATAATAATAATAATAATAATAATAATAATAATAACAATAATATGTTTGGTAAAGAAATTGTATAATATAAAAGAATAATAAAAATATACCTAGAACATGATTATATATTATATTGTCTGAAGAAATATGTAATAAGTTTTTTAACTGTTTTTGAGTCGGGCAGTCCTTGATATAAGAGGGGAGGGAATTCCAGAGTCGGGTGGTTGAAGCAAGGAGGGATGAGGAATAGTAAGATATTCAATGTAGAGGTACAGCTAGAGTTAAATTTTCTCTCGATCGTGTATTTAAGTTATGGGTAGAAGGTAGCTTGATCCGATCGGAAATCAAACAAAGACCATCTGTATTTGGGGCAACGGCCTTACTTTTAGACAACAATATGGACCAGTTAACCATTACAAACTAAGTGAGAAAAAATTAAAGGTCTAGCAGTGTGGATTAGCATTGTAAACAACAGGAGAACAACACGTGTACGTTCGTAGCGGGACTAACAATTATACAGCCGTTAAGTGACAATATTTTACAACTCTAGTAGGAGCTGGAAACTCTACTTCAGATATAAACACATGTAGAAACTTCTGCTGAAACCGCAGGAAAATTATTGTTTATATAGACATTAGTCCATTCGTCGGTCGACATTAACACAAGAAATATATTTTGATAATTATAATAATAATAATAATAATAATAATAATAATAATAATAATAATAATAATAATAATAATAATAATAATAATAATAATTGAGAAGACTTACACAACAGTGAACTACATGGCATTTATAAGAAGCCAGATATAATAAAAACAGTTAAGTCTCATAGACTGCGATGGGCAGGACATGTGGCACGAATGGGGAATGAAAGACGTGCATGAAGCTTCTTGTAGGAAAAACAGAGGGAAAACGCCCAGTTGGTAGACCAAGCATGAGGTGGGAGAATAACATTAAATATGATTTGAGGATATGGATGTATGGAGAGCATATGTCCGCGCGGCCATGGACCTCTGGGTTCGATAGTGCCAGTGAGTTAGTTATAATAATAATAATAATAATAATAATAATAATAATAATAATAATAATAATAATAATAATAATAATAATAATAATAATAATAATAAAACTCCTTTCAAAAAACGTTAAGCTGAAAATATATAAAACTATTATTCTACCAGTTATATTATATGGGTGCGAAACATGGACTCTTACTTTAAGGGAGGAAAGGAGATTACGAGTATTTGAGAATAAAGTTCTTAGGAAAATTTTTGGACCAAAGAGAGATGAACAGACAGGTGAATGGAGAAGACTACATAACAATGAACTACATGGTCTTTATAGGAAGCCAGATATAATAAGAACAGTTAAGTCCCGTAGACTGCAATGGGCAGGACATGTTGCGCGTATGGGGAATGAAAGACGTGCATGGAAACTTCTTGTAGGAAAGCCAGAAGGAAAACGCCCAGTTGGTAGACCAAGAATGAGGTGGGAGAACAACATTAACTATGATTTGAGGGAGGTAGATTATACGGGGAATGATTGGAGAGCATTAGCTCAGGATAGGGATGTATGGAGAGCTTATGTCCGTGCGGCCATGAACCTACGGGTTCGATAGTGCCAGTGAGTAAGTAAGTAAGTAAGTAAGTAATAATAATAATAATAATAAATATTCTAAAGTCGTGTCCAACTAACAGTCCGGTCGAGGGATGAGATGAGATTGAGCCCCTAAATAGAGGTCTGTGAATGACAAGGGTGACGGCCGACCACGTCTGAGGCACCATCACAGGGGCAGATGAACAAAATGAAACCAAATGGGTGAAATGAGTGTCGAGAAAAGGTGGAATGAAATTGTGGCAGGGGAAAACGGGAGAAACCCAGAGAAAAGCCTGCCCATGGTGTGTCGAAGACTCGATCCCGGGACACCAGCGATGAGAGGCGAACATCTAACCGCTAGCGCCACTGAGCCGTATAATAATAGTAATACTACTACTGCTACTACTATTACTATTACTACTACTACTTCTAATAATAATAATAATAATAATAATAATAATAATAATAATAATAATAATAATAACAATAATAATAATCCATGCATCCATAGTAATTCTGCCCGAGGGCAGGTCTTTCACTGCAATCATAGCATTTTCATACTATGTTTTTCAGCTTTACTAGGGAATTATAAGTGTGGTTGCTTCCCGTTACTTTCCACACCAGTGAAGGATGATGATGATGATGATTTTTCGGTGACCGTTGGGCCCTAAGCTTTCTGACATTTGTTTTACAGGTGAGGAAAAACCCCGAAAAAAACCTTTACCCCGGCGCCTGTCCCGACCGCGGATCGAACCTGGGCCCGCTGAGTTTATCCAGGCAGCACGTCACCTTAGACCACAGCGGTTTGACTAATAATAATAATAATAATAATAATAATAATAATAATAATATTCCATCCATTGTAATTCTGCCCGAAGGCAGGTCCTTCACTGCAATCATAGCATTTTCATGCTATGCTTGCAGCTTCACTAGGGAATTGTAGGTGTGGTAGTTTCCCGTTGCTTTCCACACCGATGAAAGATGATGATAATGATAAGGGTGATGATGATGGCCATATGATTTTGGGGACCGTTTGGGCTTTAAAGTTTTCCTGACATTTGTCTTACACGTGAGGAAAAACCCCGATAAAAACCTCGCCCAGAAAAACTGCCCCGACCGGGGATCGAACCCGGGCCCGCTGCGTGACAAGGCAGCACGCCATCTCGAGACCACAGCGGTGGACTAAAGTAAAGTATTCCCATTACAGGCCTCAGGAGGCCCTTGGGGCAGTGGGAGGTTAAGGCTCCCACTTTTTCTGGACAATCGGCACTTGATGCCAGCCGGGTTGTCAGCCCTGCGTGACGGCCGCCTTTACCCCAGAACAAGCGTGGACTATATAATAATAATAATAATGATGAAGATGATAATAATAATAATAATAATAATAATAATAATAATAATAATAATAATAATAATAATAATAGAATAGAATAGAATAGAATATGGAATTTATTGCCTTTTTTTTCAGAATAAAGAAAATACATATGCATTTACATTGCGCACGGGCCTGCTTGGCCGTACGTGCATTATTTTTCCATGAATAAAAAATAAAACTAATAATATAAACAAATACCTACAAATACACCTGTATCAAAGAACAATAACAGGCTACATATAAGTAAAATCTATGTCTGCACTAAATCAAAATAATACATATCTACATTCATCCACATTCCGTACATTAATATTAAAAAAATGCTAGAAAACAAATTAGAAAAAAAAAGCACACACACATACACCCACACACCCCCACACATATACACACCGCACGCTCATACCCCCCTCCCCCCGTCCCTGCAGACATTAAGTGCACTATCAGACTATTCAACTTATCAGACCTACTTATTATATAACATGATTAAAGATCGAAAACAAAGACCATATTGAGATTCTTCTTATTGTTAAATACATATATCCTTAATCTACAATTTTGTTATATCTCAATTTTCTTACTGTACCCAAAAATTTGCATGTTTTTGATTAACTCTCGATCCGTCCTAAAAGATCCCAACACGCCACTCTCCCTCGATCCGACCTGAGAAATCTCTCCGGCAGCATCTGTAATCTAAGTTGTTCTGTCTCTCTACAGAATGCTATAATATGATGCCAGTTTTCATGGTCATCGCATAGTGGGCATAGTTTAATGCCTTCCTCATTTGTTAAATTATGGGCCATCCATCCCCCCAAATGAAACCATGCAATAGCACTTTTATCATCCCCATCCAAAGAGTCAATATATTTCTCCCTTCCCCACGAAAGTTTCAGTTCCGTCTGCAGGGTGAGCGATATTTTCTGGCTACACTCTGCTTCTATATACTGTCTGTCTATATCGATTAGTCTCTTCTTAACTGTCCTCCAAACATTTCTATTATTCCGCGTACTCCTCTCCCATACCCAACCCATCCCTATGCCCTTCAAAAGCTGGCAGTTAATAATAAAATTATAAAAATCAAATACTTATTACACTTTTTTAAATATTATTAAAATATAGATTAAGCAAAGGAAATACGGACGTTGTCTAATATTAGCTAACACAATCAAAACACGGAATAGAAATGAAATAAAATAAATTAAGAAAACTTCCTCGATGAATAGACCTATATATAGTTATATACAACATGCTGAATACAGTTGTTATGCAGGCAGTATTTTCATTGTATGGAACTTAAGATATCAGTTAATTTGTATTTAAATAATGATAGTAATGGGAAGTGAGTTCCATGCTTTAGTTATAGATATTATGTAAGATTCAGAGTATAAACATGTCCTGTGCTGTGGTGTCCAAAGTAAAGAAGTATCTTGTGATCTTGTTCCTAAATTGTGATGAGCCTATATATTTTTTAAAAAACACGTTGAAAAATAAGTTGGTAAATATTTGGATTAGCAAACCATATGAATGTAGAGTCCTTCTGTCATTTAAATGTAGCCATGAGGCCAGAATTTCTAGCAAGTTACAATTCCATGTATCTTCCATCAAATCATGGTTAATGTTATTCTCCCACCTCAACCTTAGTCTACCATCTGGAAATTTTCCTCTGGTTTTCCTACAATAAGTTACCATGCCCCATCATTCCCAGTCGTGCCACATGTCTTTGCCCATCGCAGCCTATGAGACTTAACTCTTCTCATTATATCTGGTTTCCCATAAAGACCATGTAGTCCACTGTTATGAAATCTCTGTTTACCAGTTTATTCATCTCTCTTTGGTCCAAACATTTTTCTAAGAACTTTATTCTCAAATGCTCGTTTTATTTTCTCTTGTCTTAAAGCAAGAGTCAATCTTTCGCTCCGTATAATATAATTGGAAGAATGACAGTTTTATATATTTTCAGTTTAACATTTTTTGAAAGAAGTTGTGACAAGAGTCTCTGTAATGCATAATAACACGTATTTCCAGAATTGAGCCCATGTTTAATTTCCTTGTGCACCTCATTCCTGTTTGTAATTATTATTCCTAGGAATTTGAATTCAGCCACTTCTTCAAAATTTCCCTCATTTGCCATTTCCATTATATTGTCCATTTTCATTACAGGCCTATAATGTATTTCTGTGTGTGATATATATTTAGTTTTTTTGATGTTTTCTTCCAGTCCCAATTTCTTACTGTCACTCAATAGAACAGGGGTCACCAATTAAATTTCATGGAGGTCCATTTTCAAAGTAGTAAATTAAGTCGAGGTCCGGAACCACAGTTGATTAAACATACGAAGATTTTATTAAGTAATTAATATTATAAGGAAATTATTTAATTATGTTATGGGTATGAATTGCACAAATTAAACAAAACACATGGTATATACTAAAAGGATACAGCACAGTGGTAAAAGTTACTACTTCTAATAATTATTAAGTTTATGATAAATTTAACAAATGGTCAGAGTAATATTCAAATATCTGACTTCACAAATTTCGCGTTTTTCACGATATCAGGTTTCAAACGGAATTCAGTCCATCTTCAATCAAATCTCCGACCATAATCAGTATTGCCAACCGAGCCAACAATAATACTATCACGACATGAAATTTAGTACAACTGGTTGTATTCACTGTTATCCGATTTTAAAAATTTGTATTAATTTGAAATTTAACCGGTCCGGAAACCTAAGCCCCAGGGTCCGGATCCGGACCGCGATCCACAATTGTAGACCCCTGCAATAGGGTGTGCGTGTTGGCCCTTAGTATCTCCTCGCTATCGTCTAATAATGCTGCACCATCAACATACTAACAGCTTATTAATACCATTGAGTTATCCGATAAATTTGTACTTGTAAGCCCATGTTTTCCCTTAACAGAGATTAAGGCGCTCTCCACCTACATGGAAGAATTTGAACCATACTAATTTAGTTACACTTGTTTTCGTACAGATGTCATTTGAGTGGTCCGTGGTCAGCGTTCCGCCTCATACTGACATCTAAGAAACCAAGGTAGTACTAGGACGGGAAAATTCGGTAAATTTTGCTTAGAGGCCTTTTCATTCATGCTTAATGATATTTTACGAGCCTGAAAATCATCAGACTCGGGACCCACGGTTTAAAAGTTCCTCCCGGAGGATTTGCTCCTTGGATTTTTCCATCCCAAAAAATCCATCGACCCCGGCCGGGTTTGGACCCACGACCCTCGGGACCAGAGGTAAGGTGCATAACCACTAGTTATAGCAGGATTTTAATATCTAACAAATATGAAAGTTAAAGTTAATAATCTTGTATTTTAAAATTCTATTAATACGTATTTAAATATAACTTAAATAAAGAAAACATCTAAATAATTCATTGTTGAATAAAAATGTCTCATTAACAATTAAAGAAATTGTATTACATAACAGTCTTTCTAAATAATGCTTTTAAAATTGTTTTAAGTCATTGTTGTCAGAATTATAAAGCGTTCTGTTATAACTGTAATAAGAACACCTGCTTAACTTCATATTTTTAAATGAAAGTATACTAAATTCTGATTGGATGTTAAATCAATTAACTTTTTGATTTAACAAATCAAATTTAAACCTGGTATTTAATGGACTATTATCAAATATAATTTAAATATAACATCATGTGTTGTAATAATGTTCTTTAAAATTATAAAAGAATTACCTAGTCAGCATACAACTTTCATCAAGGATAGAAGCAATGAGCTCTCCTGATAAAATGTGATATTTAATACAAGAAGAATAGTTGACTCAAGAAAAGAAAATAATTTAATTTTAATTGACGGTGAAGAATAATACCACCTATATTTACTTGATCTGCTGGGAAATTAAATAGTAAATAAATTTACAATTATTTCTACAAGAAACTGTTTTCAGCGATTGTGAAGTGTTTTCCTATCCTGTGTACCAACTTCCGACCCTAAGAATAGAATCCAGCTATACCGAAAATTAAACCCAACCTGAACCAGTAATTCTTTTTGGGACACCAATCCATCAAAAGTTACTACAACATCGGGCATGAAGAGAGTTAGCTGCTTCATAACATCGCCACAACTTGGAAAATAATTACTTCTTCATTGTCCACCGCGGCCGATAAATACGTATACTAATTTCAACTAGTCAGAGAGTCGACTTCAGTTCTTCAGAGCTGCCATGCCATGAATTTTATATAAATTTAAACTGATTTTCATTCATACAAACGGCTTTCTTTCACTGTAGTCCTCTTGACCTATGTGAATAGAAATTTGAAATGAAACTTAATATCACAGATTCGGAAGAATATAAATCCTGTTTTACATGAACCCACGCTTATGGTCGCAGTGTTGTACGACATACTGAATTACTTTTCTAATTATACTATATATTTTTGCATATTTTGTTGCATAGAAATAAACTTTGAGTACGCCCGATCGCGTCTTCACTAATTTGCGGAGTTTGTATTCTGTTACAGTAATTGCTTTTGGAAACTAATGGAACTTTTATCTAAGTAATTTCCATATCGATTCTAATCTTCTTCACCGTCACTATAATCGCCTTAATGATTAAAATCATAAATATATCGAGAGTACAGTTTAGCAATAAGAATAGAGTATATTTATTTATTTTTTATTAATTTTTCATTAATATTTTGAGTGAATTATTATTCGTTCACTGGAAATGGACAGTTAATGACAAATGAGGGAAATTTTGAAGAAGTGTCTGAATTCAAATACCTTACATACACTTACTTACTCACTGGCACTATTGAACCCGTAGGTCCATGGCCGCGCGGATATAAACTCTCCATACATTTATATCCCGAGCTAATGTTTTTCAATCAGTCCCTGTATAATCTACTTCCCTCAAATCATAGTTAATGTTATTCTCCCACCTCATTCTTGGTCTACCAACTGGGCGTTTTCCCTCTGGTTTTCCTACAAGAAGATTTCATGCACGCCTTTCATTCCCCGTTCGTTCCATACGTCCTGCCCATCGCAGTCTACGAAACTTAACTGTTCTTATTATATCTGACTTCCTATAAAGACCATGCAGTTCACTGTTATGTAGTTCACTGTTATGTAGTTCACTGTTATGTAGTCTCCTCCATTTACCTGTCTGTTCATCTGTCCTTAGTCCAAAAATGTCCCTAATAACTTTATTCTCAAATACTCATAATCTCATTTCCTCCCTTAAAGTAACAGTCCATGCTTTGCATCCATATTATATAACTAGTCCCGCGCCGTAGCCGAGTGGTCAAGGCAAGAAATCTTGGCGCAGAGTTACGGGACTTGCACTGGTTCGAGTCTCCATGGGGGAAGAAATTTTCTCATGGAATTTCGGCCAGTATGGGACCGGTGCCCACCCAGCATCGTGAGGCGTTTGGGTAAGTATAATAATTAGCGACTCCAGATTGGGAAGACCAGCTATAACGGCTGAGGGACCCGATATGCTGACCCCTACTCTGGCTAGAAGATCGCCTACCTCTGTGATTACACATGTGGATGTGAGGCTAGCAGTCGGCCAATGGCCTTCTAGGCCTGGCGCGCTTGGAAAAAAAATATATATATATATATATATATATATATATATATATATAACTGGTAGAATAACAGTTTTATATATTTTCAGTTTAACGTTTTTGAAAGGAGTTGGGACCTCAAGAGTCTCTGTAGCGCATAGTAGCACACATTTCCAGAATTAAGCCTATGTTTAATTTCTTTATGCATCTAATACTTAGGAACAATAATTACAAACAGGAAAGATGTGCACAAAGAAATTAAACATAGGCTCAATTCTGGAAATGCATGTTATTATGCATTACAAGGACTTTTGTCCCAATTTTGTTTATGTTCTTAATGAAAGAAGGCAGGCATTATGCTTAATTCTATGCTTAATTATTTTATGGTGCCAAAATGTATCAATTTTCATCCGTTATCATTATATAATTTATATGAAATACCGTAACTATCTAATACCCGCGTCCGTTGCTACGCCTAAATAAATTAAATGTATTTTTATGTTTGGTTTAATAAGTAAAAAGTAAAATAATTATAAATGTATATCTTAATTATTTTTAGATACCCCGTGCTGATTACTCGGCTTTACCCGGGAATCTACTTATCCCGATCTTCTTGGCATTAATTACCTGAAAGGCAAAAATTATTATTGTGAAAGATAGATATATGCTGTCGCGGACTTTTTTGTATAATTGTTTTAGATAGTTAATTCTGTATACATTAATGTTGTGTATTTGTTTTGGTTTAGGTAGCGTAAACCATTTAAGCGTCCATAAAGCGACTTTATGTGCACCGATGTACGTTTTTTTACATCCGTCCCTATTGTACGTATGGTAATTTGTTATATACGTTATTGTCCCACAAAAATTCTCTAAATGATGGTATAAGCCGAATTCAAATCGGTCAAGTCGTTTTTGAGTCCATAAAGGACAGACAGACTCACAGACACTCATTTATGTATATTGTATTGTATTGTAAGCCCATGTTTCCCTTAACAGAGATTTAGGCGCTCTCCCCCTACAGGGAAGAATTTTAATCATGCTAATTTAGTTACACTTGTTTTCGTATAGATGTCAATTGAGTGGTCCGTGGTCAGCATTCTGCCTCATACTGACATCTAGGAAACCAAGGTAATACTAGGACGGGAAAATTCGGTATTTTTTTTCTTAGAGGCCTTTTCATTCAGGCTTATTGATCTTTTACGAGCCTGAAAATCTTCAGACTCGGGCCCACGGCTTAAAGTCTCTCCCGGATGACTTGCTCCTTGGATTTTTCCATCCTAAAAAATACATCGACCTCTGCCGGGTTTGAACCCGCGACCCTCGGAACCAGAGGCAAGGAGCATAACCACTAGTCCACCGCGGCCGATCATTTTTGTATATAAAGATAACAATAATTTAAGTTAATTTTCCCAGAAATATTCTCTAAATTATGGGAGGGAAAACATGCTAATTGGTCAAGTAGTCCATAAAGGACAGACAGACAGAGAGACTCATAGACACTAATTGTATATGTAAAGAAAATAATAAAACAAGTTAATTGTACCAGAAATATTCTCTAATGTATAGGGGGAAAAAACATTCAAATCGGTCAGGTAGTCCATAAAGGACAGACATACAAACTCATAGACACTCATTTTTTTTAGGCGTATAGGCTATAAAGATTAAAATATAATTAAAATATCCTGCAGTGGCTAAAGAAAATTTGATAAGTGGCCAAAAAAGCTATTAGTTGCTTTTTTCATAAATTTGTAGCTAGTTATGTTTTCTGAATGGTCAGATTTAGTCGCAAAGTGGCTAAATTGGTATCCCTGGAGCCACAGTTACTGAAGAGATAGAGAAGTTAGAATCGCGCCCCCGCCTCCTCTAGAAGCGGGCTCATGACTCCGGTGTGCATAGAGCTGGCAGTAAGCCGCGCGCCGTGGTAACAGTAGGCCGTGTGTGTCGCTTGTGCATGAGACATGTAACAGGTACGTAGTGCCACGATATATCAGTCTTTTGTTTCTTATCTGACACGGTTTATACAAACATATGAACGTGCAGAATTATAAACACAAAATGGCGTGATTTAAATATTAATTTTAACTTAGATTTAATTTAAAATTAACCAAATAATTAATTTAAATATTTTTTATCGGAACTCACGAATTTATTTTGAATTATTAAAGACCCTTATTTATTTTTATATCTTAAGTAATTTTACAAAGGCTATGTCTTAGTTTTGGTAGCTAGCGGGTGCAGAATTTTCTTACTTAAATTTTAAATAATTTATACATTTATAAAACCCTTAAATTTAACTAAAACTTTAACTTATTTTTTGTAAATAAATTCTACACTTTAAACAGCGAACTATTATACACCCGAGTCAAACTATAGCCTTTGTAAATAATTATAAATTTCAGTCACAATAATTTATTGATCTTTTAAAAAGGGAAGACTAAAATAATAAGTTTTCTTTTCAATATGTGATTTCGTGGTTTTAAAAACAAAGGGGAAATAGGATAATATTTGATAAATAGAAAATAAGATGTCATTAATATCAATAATAATCGTTACACTAACAGTAAATAGTATAAATATTTATACGCTACGTTCAGAGCTTAATACAATGGAATTGAATTTATTAATTATGTTAGGTAAATAATAATGACATGGAAATAACTATTCACTGCTTATTTAAGTGAAGAAATATTTCTTGATCATAAAGCATTTTTCAATTTAATTTTAATAAACAATTGGCATGCAAGTGAAATGATACCTTTAATCAGAAATAATTTACGCATTATATAGTTTTAAACGTAAGTGAAATCAAAGCATTTAAAACAGAAAGATATTTCAAATCGTCCACATTTCTAAGAGATAAATGGTAGGTATATTTTAATGAAAATATAATAATACTAATACTCGCAGAAGTAATTTGTAATATATTTATAGCTAATAATTTTGGGTTATTCTATGGCACAATACAATCTGTGAATATTCGGTAAGAGAAAATGTGATTGCTAGCGTCAGTTGGCCAATGTGGTAACACACGTTCCCGCTAGTGAACACCAGATTAGTTTGGGGTTCATTTCTGTATTAGCGGGTCTTTGTGATAGGTTGGCAATGGCTAATACATATTTTGCATTGTAAAATGGGTGATTTTAGGTTATTTTGAGCTGAACTTCTCACTCAATTTTAAGGCATTTCTCGCATGTGTTGAGAAAAGATCAAGATACATATTTCTCTCCTGTAATTATTCACATATTGAAATAATAAAGTCTGTGTTTTTCATTTTTATTTGAATTTATCTGATACACAAGGTACAAAAATAAGATAAACTTTTAAAATAAATAGATATTATCCTTCACAGTAGCATGATGACATAGAATCCCGATGTTTCCCCTAATTATAATGTATAAACATTTATATTATAACTGATTTCTATGTTTAATATTGCGTTAGCTATTAAAACAATGAACATTTATTAATTACGGATTTATTGTTACGGATGTAGAATTTAATTATTTTGAATTTTACAGATTGCTGCACTCGTGCAAGCTACAATAAATAATGTAACTCATTGGCACTACAAAATCCGTAGGTTCATGGTCGCATGGATATAAGCTCTATCCTGAGCTAACGTTTTCCCATCATCCCCTGTATAATCTACTTTCCTCAATACATGGTTAATGTCATTCTCCCACTTCTTGGTCTTCCTGCTCGGCGTTTCCCCTCTTGTTTTCCTATATGAAATTTCCATGCCCCTTTTTCATTCTGCAATTGTGTCACATGTCCTGTCCATCGCAGTCTCTGTTTTTATATAATCAAAATAATAAATAAAATTTCATCTTCCAAAATTTAATATTCAAGTCTACGAGACTTAACGGTTCTTGATATATCTGGTTTCCCATGATGATCATGTAACTCACTGTTAGGTAGTATTCAATCTACTTATATAATTTATTCAATTACGCCCTCAATCATGTTTATAAATCGTAACTCACTTTAATAAATGCGGTTAATATCGTTGAGTTACATGTTTTAAATGACAGGAATAAGCACTCTTTTATAAGACTTATTCAATGTCTCATATTTTTAATCATAAAAGTTTTAATTTTATTGGAAAAATCATAAAATTCTATTGAATATTTAATTGACATAAAACCGCCATTTACAATTGTTTGTAAAACTTGTTTAAGTAAGAATAAGAATACATTTTATTCACAGATAAATGTTGTGCACAGTATTCACAAGTGCTTGTGCTCAGGTGCAGTTCAGTTACAGAAATAATACATGTAGAATATATACATTACGAATTTTTAGTTAAAGGGAGAGAGAAAATAAAATATAAAATTTAGTAGACAGTTTCAAGAGAAAATAAATTCTCACATATAACAAATTTTAAAATTAATACGAAGGGACCTAAATAAATAAAACAATATACACGATCAATACTAGTAAAATTCATATCAAATTCCGTTGAGGTGAAGTCATATGATGAAAGTTAAAAGTTAAAAATTTAATTTTACTTAAATTTATATTACAATATTTTAACGAAGTTGAGGACGTCGGCACCTACCAACAGGTAAAATTTAATTTTTAACTTTCATCATATAAATATATACAGGATGTAACTAAATTCCTATTACAGACTATGAGGACACGTAATGAGGACCAAGACTGTTATGTTTGGCATAGGAACTCATGTCCGGAAACGTACCATTTCCCGCTATAAGAACGCAAAATACCACAACACATGTTTAACTCTCCCGTACTTTCAGCGCCAAAAACCCTAGACTACTAACTCCAACGGATCTGTGCTCCTATAGCGCTGACATCGTTCTTAAAAAAGTACACGTCTGTACTCACATTACTTCACCGCACTCCCCTCCCACTACGTCAAACAGTAGCCTTAGTAACTTATAGAGTAGGGATTTTGTTAAACTTCCCCCAGTGGTATGGCTCTTGAATACTGAATAATGCAAGGTTGGAGTCGAGTTGACAACACAGGAGTGCAAGTGCAAGAGGGAGATAGAAAAAAAGAGAGATAGGAATGCAGGGAGGGAAAAGATTTGCCTAGGCAGAAAAGGAAGTAGGCTTTAATTCCCATATCTTACCGAGGCACAGATCCGTTGAACAAACAATAATACCTCTGTGGTCACATGAAATCCCCAATTTACGAGACCTCTGTGGCATCTGAGGAAAACCTACTGGCGCGTGTTATGGCTGTGGCGGATGTTGCAGGACCAAAGATTGGTGACCGTGTGCAAAGAACATGTTACGAATGTACCATATCTAGTAGTAGTAGTAAAAGGGCTTTATTAGACTAAAAGTAAGATAATTAGAATTCTATTTACAAATGTGGATCTCACGGACAGCAAACCTAAGTGCTGTTGGCAGTCCTGTTGACAGTCCTGTTGACAGTCCTGTTGACAGTCATGTTGACAGTCTTGTTGACAGTCTTGTTGACAGTCTTGTTGACAGTCCTGTTGACAGTCCTGTTGACAGTCCTGTTGACAGTCCTGTTGACAGTCATGTTGACAGTCTTGTTGACAGTCTTGTTGACAGTCTTGTTGACAGTCTTGTTGACAGTCTTGTTGACAGTCCTGTTGACAGTCCTGTTGACAGTCATGTTGACAGTCATGTTGACAGTCCTGTTGACAGTCTTGTTGACAGTCCTGTTGACAGTCTTGTTGACAGTCCTGTTGACAGTCTTGTTGACAGTCTTGTTGACAGTCTTGTTGACAGTCCTGTTGACAGTCCTGTTGACAGTCCTGTTGACAGTCTTGTTGACAGTCTTGTTGACAGTCTTGTTGACAGTCTTGTTGACAGTCTTGTTGACAGTCTTGTTGACAGTCTTGTTGACAGTCTTGTTGACAGTCTTGTTGACAGTCTTGTTGACAGTCTGTTGACAGTCTTGTTGACAGTCTTGTTGACAGTCTTGTTGACAGTCCTGTTGACAGTCCTGTTGACAGTCCTGTTGACAGTCCTGTTGACAGTCCTGTTGACAGTCCTGTTGACAGTCCTGTTGACAGTCCTGTTGACAGTCCTGTTGACAGTCCTGTTGACAGTCCTGTTGACAGTCCTGTTGACAGTCCTGTTGACAGTTCTGTTGACAGTCCTGTTGACAGTCCTGTTGACAGTCCTGTTGACAGTCCTGTTGACAGTCCTGTTGACAGTCATGTTGACAGTCCTGTTGACAGTCATGTTGACAGTCTTGTTGACAGTCCTGTTGACGTAGGTGGTCGTCATATCGAGCCCTTCTTGTGGGTTCAGACGACAAGCAGCAGGCATCAGAGATGGTTGTGGTATTTTCCGCGTAGCGGAAAATCTGTACGTTTCCGGACATGAGTTCCTATGTTAAACGTAATCGTCTTGGTCCCCACTATACGTCCTCAAAGTCTGTAATGGGAATTTAGTTACACCTTATAGAATATATTAAAACCAGGCTGAGGAAAGTAATTAAAGACATTATGAAATGATTCAAAACAAATGAAACATCAATTTTCTTAGAAAATGTGGCCAATGTCTAGATTAATCATAACTCATAGGCAATGTCACGAGTGATTTCCAAACAATCGATAAATTCACGAGTCACGAAATGGGAGTAAATTTATCTGGAGGATTTGGAAATAAAGAGTGGCAGTTGTTAGGACTATTTAACGAAAACAATTTAACTGTTTACTCAAAAATTATTTAAATATAGCTATTTTAAAATGTTTATATTTTAATCTAAACGGCGAGGTCTGAAGAAAAATCAAAATTGTGTGGTTATGTTTCATCTGTTAATCCACTGCAACTTGTTCATATAATTTATTGCCAAATAGGATAGCAATATTGTAAGAATGGACCCTTGCGGAGAAAAACATTAAACACATCAAACTGTGTATTATAACCAACACTATAGGTTATTAATTTTTTTTAGTGAACTCAGTGAAATCATTATTTAAAAAACACAATTATTGAACACACAATTATCAAATTTGTAGATCGAAGGAAACTGTTCATTATACACTATACTCAATGTATTTGTTGGAGAGTCAGTCACTGCAAAATAATGCTCTGACCTGTTTTAGAATATTAAAAAGGAGTAGTTTTCTTTATCACAAAAGCAGAAGCTGGTAAAGAGAATTCGATGAAGAGCGAGGTGAAACAAGACTGTCATTGGTTGTAAAACAAAATTCATTGAAACGTGATTGGTCATTAACTTCCATTTGGGGGAGGAGTTAAATAGCCCTTGTTATCTGTTTATACCGGATATTACTTAACTCTTGCAAACTACACAGATTTTCTGATTTTGACCACGTTTGAGGATGATAGGGGACGGATCAATAACAAGGCTGAAGTGGAGCTATGTAGCATCGATATCAAGATATTGAAGAAGGCAACGTAAGGCCGTATTACGAAGTTCATTTGCTGATTTTAACTGAACTTCCAGTATTAAAATCTAGCAAAATTTTGAACTTGTATTTACGGATAAATTGTAATAAAACGGAATATATTTCATTGGATACAAGAGATGAGCTAAAGTTTTATTCAGGAAAATACGTAATGTTAAAAAATTTAAATATTTAGGATGTATTTTAGATATATATGAGAATTCAACTATAGAAATTGAAAGAAGAATAACTGATGGAAGAAGAATCATTGGCACGTTGAACTCATTGCTTTGGAATAGAAATATAATATGCAGAACGAAGAAAACTATATTTCAAGTTCTGTTGAAAAGCATTTTATTATATGGGTCCGAAACCTGGACTATAAGTAGAAAACAAACCAACAATCTGTTAGCAGTAGAAATGGATTTTTGGGAGGCGATCGACAAGAATTTCAAGAAGGGATAAGGTCAGAAACAGCACAAAAGGGAAATTATGCAAGTTAAAAAAAACATATTAGGAAAAATAGAAGAAAAACGTTTGAAATGGTACGGACACCTCATAAGAGTGGAAGAAGAGGGAATACCAATAAAGATCCTTATTTGGAAAGCTAATGGAAGAAGTGGAAGAGGCAGGCCTAGAGAACGATGGATGGATATAGTGAAAAGAAGTATGAAAGCTAGAGATCTGAGGGAAGAAGATGCTTTAGACATGAACCTCTTGCGACAAATCACTTTGGGTTGAAGGAGAAACACTGTATTGTGGAATATACCAAAATAAAAAAATGGAATAAATAAGAAGAGTGCCGTTTAAATGCCTTGTGCACTCAAAGACATTATCGTTTCTTAAGAATACAAACAGAAACTTGTATTTGTTCATCGTCATTACAGGCTGTCTCTTAAGTCACTATCCATTTCCATGAAAATACTACAATTGTTTCCTTTTCTTTGCAAACACTGTTAGTTTAGTGCAACATGTTTAGCACAGAAGAACGGGTTGCTATTGTTTGTGCACGGGTACAAGGATTGTCTGTGAAGGCGCCAGAGCTGAATTTACCCAACAAAGGCACACATTCGTCTGCTTGTAAACGAATTTAAGCGTTCCGGCGGTGTGTGTGATGAGTAGGGCTAGGATTTTCATGTAATACAAGATTAGATTGCAATGCAGTTAGTATATATTATTCAACTGTTTGTGTGTAAAACCAACCAAGAGCTATCACCTTGACGTGGTGGGGAGGGCTTAGTACCCGATGAACCAGACGACCCTACTGGGGAAGATTGACTTAGGTTAATCTTGCTGATGGGTAAGAGGCGAGGGGAACTAAGTGTAGATCACAACGAGGGAATGGCGTCTGTATCCATATTGGGAGGCCACATCTTCGTCAAGTCTTCAACGGTCAACAGGGCGACAAGGAATAGCACAGCTAAACTTGTAGGGCTTGAAGAGCGGAAGAAGCAGCCCTCTCTTGGGGGGGTGGATACCCAGAGGAGCATGTTTGGAGGCTCAGAGAAAGCAGCCCTTCCACCATCCTTGTCCTGCGAAGCGCTCGTAACGCTTCCAGGAGACATTCATCTTACTGAGAAGCTGCATGGAAATCAGCCGGATTGTCATAAAAGGAAGTTGGAAGACCTAGAAGACGTTGGGCTGATGCATTATGAAGTCGGAACGGGCAATTTGCCTAATCCCTGGAGTGATGATGATGATGATGATGATGACCAAGATAAAAGAAAGTCAGAAGTCTTACTTCTCATTATACTATTCAACTGTTTGCATGTGAAACCAAAACAAAAGACAGTCATAAGTCTAACTTCACATTATACTATGCTGCAATCTTAACATAAAAATCCTAGCCCTAGAGATGAGATACGTCATAGACGACCACGCGTATTAGCAGGAAGAGTGCAGCAGGTTCAAATTGCCAGTGATAGTCCGATCGCATATATATATATATATATATATATATATATATGAATAAGAAAGTTTTCTTGGGTTTTCCGCGTCTTGGATTCAAGTTCGGCCCCTGGCCACTGACTCCGACGTTTCGGCATGATCCCACATGCCATTATCAAGGAATGATAAGTTCGAGTCACAGGTTTAGGTCTTATATAATTAAACAAATAGAGTTTTCGCTGTGGTCCGTTTCCGAAGACGTACACCCATCCAAGGTTTAGTTCTTATGTAGTTAAACACCTTCAGTTTTCAGTGTGGTCCGTTTCCGAAGCCGTACACCCATCCAAGGTTGTTCTTATGTAGTTATGAAAATGTTTAACTTATGAAAATGTTTAACTTATGAAAATGTTTAACTACATAAGAACAACCTTGGATGGGTGTACGGCTTCGGAAACGGACCACACTGAAACCTGAAGGTGTTTAACTACATAAGAACTAAACCTTGGATGGGTGTACGTCTTCGGAAACGGACCACAGCGAAAACTCTATTTGTTTAATTATACACTGCTCAATAATATTAGGGGATATTGTGGAATAACCTATTAAGACTATGTTTTTAGGAACAGTATTAGATGCAATCACTTTCTATTACTCCAAAAGAATGTCAACAAGAGTTTGAAGTCATTACGTAACCTCTGTACCACACCAGATGTCAAAGAGATCCTGATTAGGAATATGGCAAACAAACAAAGCAACATTGACATGGGTGAAAATGTTTCTTTAGTATGGTGTATGGTCTCCTCGAACGGCCAGCACTGCCTCACACCTGTATGGCATTGATGCAATGAGGTTAGCAATAAGTTCTCGGGGGATACGTGGCCACTCTTCCATAAGAGCAATGTGCAGCTCTGGAACAGTTGTGGGAGGTGCTGGTCTGCCTGCAATGCACCTGCCTAATGCATCCCCCACATGCTCAATCGGATTTAAGTCCGGGGAGGAAGCTGGCCATTGCATACGCTCGATGCCCTCCACTTCCAGCATGTCGTCCACCAAGCCAGCTCTGTGGGGTCGTGCATTATCGTCCATGAAAAGAAATGAATCACCTATGGCATCAGCATAAGGCACGACAAAAGGTCGGAGAATCTCATCTCTATACCTTACCGCAGGCAAAGTACCACCTTGGATAACGTAGAGGTCCGTACGTCCGCCACTACTGACTCCTGCCTACACCATCAACCCACCGCCACCATATGGGGATCTTTCACGTACAAAAGCTGGATTGTTTCGTGTCCCAGATGAATACACGCCGACTATCACATTTCATGTTGAATCGCGACTCATCAGAAAAAAGAACTGATCTCCATTCAGCATGCCTCCACCCACGATGTTCCTCCGCCCAGTTTTCTGCGATCTCTACGGTGTTGTGGAGTTAACCTGGTACACACCATGGGCCTAGGGGCATAGAGACCACTTCCATGCAGTCGATTAGGGACAGTTTGAGTTGACACCCTGCGTCATGTTGCTGCTTGAAGTGTATTTCGCAGTTGAGTTGCATTCTGCTGTCTATTCCGACGGGCTGTTAACAAGAGGTAACGGTCATCCCTTGCTGTTGTTGCCCTTGGTCGATCTTGTCCGGCTCTTCTGTGAACAGTATGTTCTTTGAAAATGATTCCAAAGACTGGAAATCACGCTTTGAGACACCCCAATGGCTTGTGCCACCTCTTGTTGTGTCTGTCCAGCTTCCATCCTTCTTATGGCCCTCCAAGCCATTGGTTCAGGTAAATCACGTTGTCGAGGCATCACTGTACCCTAAGGCAAGTCATTCACTAACTGAAAACTGGACTGGATTTAAAAACAGCAACAAAACATTCACCCCCCACACCACCCTTGCACTTCAACAGTACAGACACTGCCCTCTGGTGTGGTACCGAGGTTACGTAACAACTTCAAACTCTTATTTACATTATCTTGGGGTAATAGAAAGTGATTGCATCTAATACTATTCCAAAAAACATAGTCTTAATAGGTTATTCTACAATATCCCCTACTTTTTTTGAGCAGTGTATAAGACCTAAACCTGTGATTCGAACTTATCATTCCTTGATAATGACATGTGGTATCATGTCGAAACGCCGGAGTCAGTAGCCAGGGGGCCGAACTTGAATCCAAGACGCGGAAAACCCAAGAAAACTTTCTTATTCATACTTTATATCCGCGAAAATCTGCAATATAATATATATATATATATATATATATATATATAATGACCTGATAAGAATAAAGAAAAATAAATGCCTGAACGGGATTTGAACCCGGAACTCTGGGTTGGTGCCCCAGCGTGCTATCCATTACACCACTAGGCAAATCCAATTCAAACATTTATCTTTCTTATATATATATATATATATATATATATATATATATATATATATATATATTATTACTAGATGTCACGAGAACTCGGTCTCACTGTCATCTAGTAGCTGAGATATATATTCAGCTTGCGTATGTTTGTGCTCTTAAAACTCGAATAGTCGTTTGACTTGAAATTGTGTACATGCAGGTTTTAAAGTTCGGCGAGTGATTAGCCGCCAACTATTATGCTCTAAAACCACTAGGTGTAGGAGTACACCTGAAACAAAAATTAAAAATTCGCTCTAGCGGTCAGAATTTTCGATGTTTCACAACGAAACTTAGTATATGCTATTAAAATAAACCCAAGTAGGTATTGTTAAAATTTATCGAAATCAGATAATTTCAAATGGAGATTTATCTGAAATCGGAAATGAAAAATTGACTCTAGCCGTGTTTGTTTCGTCGTAATGTATACCTTTGTACATACAGGCTTTCAGGTAAGACGATTTCTTTCCCGCTAGCTATTGTATTCTGAAACCATTATATGAAGGAATTGATCTGAAAAGAAAATTAAAAATCATATTTAATGTAATTGGGTGTAGCAGCGCACGCCGGGTGTTGGCTATTATTTAATATAAAGTGGGACAAGCCATACAACGAAAAAAATCTCAATTTGTGAGACGTTTATTGAAATTACATTGGCAGAATCTCAAAAAAGATATGACATTTCCACAAAAAAAAATCAAACTTGTTTTATAAGTGAAAACCTGACCGATTTCCCAACTTTATACTGTGTTACATGTTAGGCCCTACAATTTTTCAGATTAACTAGATAAAGTAATTTTTTTTTGCAAATGCCCCAGGTTGTCTTTCGACATTCCTGGTGTTCTCTCCTGGCATTGCGTACTTGTAACCCACTTCTGAGGTTGGGGCGCCTGGAAGGCGGGGTTACATTGCCCCGATGATATGATGGGTGATGATGATAGTGACGCGCCAGGAGAGTCCCTAATCCTAAGCTTAATCTAAGAGGAATATGAATAATGATAATTGGGATGGCCATATGATTTCGGGGACCGTTTGGGCCTTAAAATTTTCCTGACATTTGTCTTACAGGTGAGGAAAAACCCCGATAAAACCTCAGCCAGAAAATGTCCCTAAGTAATATAATATATATGTTTGCTATAAGATAAATAATATTCTTAATCCGAAATAGGTGCATATATAGAGAAGTTACACTCGTGGTTTTTCAAGGCCGCAGATATGTATCCATCACTGCAAGAATTCATGAGTCTCTCCTCTGTTAACATTGCCTTTTCTTCATGTTTTTATATCAACCTTGCAGAACTTACGGAATAATCTTATTCTACATCCAACTAAGGCTTGGGTCTATAGGTCTGTTACGATCTCACTGTTGAATTTTATATCCAGTGTTTCCTTGGACGGCCCAGAGATCTCTTCACTGTTGGACAATAACGAAGCATGGCTTTGGGAACTCAAACTGAACTCATTCGTCGCAAATGATTCATCAAGTTGTTCTGGTGTTTGTTTGTATTTTAATCACTGGTTCTGAACGTAGTTCCTTCATTCCGTTCTACTCTCAAATCTCTAGCTTCCATACTTTTCCTCACTCCATCTATCCAACGTTCTCTAGGTCTGCCTCTTCCATTTGCTTTCTCATCAAGGATCTTCTTTAGTAGTCTATCTTCTTCTTCTTCTTCATATAATAATAATAACAACAATAAAAATAATAATAATAAATATTATTATTATTATTATTATTATTATTATTATTATTATTATTATTATTATTATTATATCCCATGAATCTCATTTCACTAATAGTTATCCTGCTCTCTTCTCCTTTCCTCAAAAGCCATGCCTTACATCCGCAGCAAAGTGCAGGTCTTGCTAATGTTTTATATAACCGGACTCTGGTATCTCTCTGGACTAGTGAAGGTTTCGTTACTGAATTTATTATTCCCGTGGTTTTGTTAAAATTACTAATTCACGGGGTAATAATAATATTTATTTTTAGGAATATTGCACACTATATTGTTTCTCCTTAATCCCAAAGTGATTTGTCGCCAGAGGTTTCTGTCTGAAGCATCTACTACTCTCAAATCTCTAGCTTCCATACTTTTCCTCACTCCATCTATCCAACGTTCTCTAGATCTGCCTCTTCCATTTCTTCCATTTGCTTTCTCATCAAGGATCTTCTTTAGTAGTCTATCTTCTTCTTCATATAATAATAATAATAATAATAATAATAATAATAATAATAATAATAATAATAATAAATAATAATAATAATAATAATAATTCATTCATTCATTCATTCATTCATAGTGTTCTGCCCAAGAGCATATATTTCACTGCAAACTCAACATTCTCCACTCTTTCCTTAATTCAGCCTACCTCTTTGTATCTGCATACAAACCATTTACTTTAATATAGTCTGTCATCTGATGTATTTTCTGCCTCTAACTTTCTTTCCATTGACCTTCCTTCTAGGACATCCGTCAGCAGGCAGTTTCTTCTTAGCCAGTGGCCAATCCAATTTATTTTCCTCTTGTTTATGAGTTCCAGCATTGTTCTCCCTTCACCCACTCTGTCTAGCACATCTTTATTTTTAATTTTGTCTGTCCATTTTATACGTTCCATCCTTCTCCACATCCACATCTCAAAAGCTTCCAGTCGCTTTTTCTCATTCCGTCGCAATGTCCAAGTCTCTGCTCTATACAATGCTACAATAACAATATTATTATTAATAATAATAATAATAATAATAATAATAATAATAATAATAATAATAATAATAATAATAATAATAATAATAATAGTAATAGTGTAACGCATAGTAATGTTTAAAACAATCAGCTAGGCCTTACAGAAATAGTTTCTTTTCAAAGATGATCTATTGGATTATGTTTGAAAATTAAAAATTAGAAAAGATTATTCATAATAATATACATTAAAATAGGCTAAAAATAGGTGCAAAAATAATAAGAAATATAATTAAACGTTAAAGGAAATGTTTCTAATTCCGAAAGGCTTAACTGATTGGTTTTAAACAATTTTAATTTGTTGAGGATGACTGTTACCACAAATAAATTTGTATCCATCCTTGCATAGTAATTCTGCCCGAGGGCAGGTCTTTCACTGCAATCATAGCACTTTCATACTATGCTTTGCAGCTTTACTAGGGAATTATAGGTGTGGTAGCTTCCCGTTGCTCTCCACACCGGTAATGGATGGTGATGATGAAGGCCGGGTGATTTTGGGGGACCGTTGGGCCATAAGCTTCCTGACATTTGTCTTACAGGTGAGGAAAAACCCAGAAAAAAAGCATCACCCAGGAGCTTGTCCCGAGCGGGAATCGAACCCGGGCCCGTTGAGTGACAAGGCAGCATGCTACCTCGAGACCACAGCGGTGGACTAAATTTGTATTGTTTCAAATATTTTTTAATGTTGAGACTTGCAAGTAAAGTTGAGATTCTTTTGGTTGCTAAGTACTGCAGTGGTAGGGACGCTACCTTTTAGTCAGTGGACAGACGTTAGGAGGCTATTTATCGCAAATTGTTGCGTCGGAGCATGACCGGGTGTCAGTACTGGCGTCACGACGGAGTGAGAGAGAGAGAGAGAGAGAGAGAGAGAGAGAGGTACTGGCGAGGCGTCAACTAGCTGTTGTATTAATACATCACAGAGTGTCGCCTACCTCACGGAAACACTTTGTAGGTCGGCAGGAAACCGCGATAATTCCAGGAGTGATAAGTTGCAGACATTGTGTTCTAGATTATGGCACATGGACATGTCCCGGGCTAAACAAACACTTCCAAACTAATCCCTTATCATAAGTAATGCCACGAGTGATTTCCAATTTATCTAGAGGATTTGGAAATCAAGAATGGCATTCGTTTGGATTATTTAACGAATAAAGTTAACGTAGAAAAAACTGGAAAGAACATGTTCAAAGAATGAAAGATGATCGGATTCCAAAAAAATTGTACTTAATTACAAACCAAGAGGAGACAGGAATATTGGTAGACCGAAAAAGAGATGGATTCAACTTTTCGATGAGAATCTCAGAGACCGGAACAAGCCACATGGGTTTAATCAGTGATTTGTGATGATGATGATAAAATTAATCCGTTTACTCAAAAGTCATTATTTATATATATATAGTTACCGGTGTTTTAAAATGTGTATATGTTTAATGTAAACGGCGATGTTTGAAAACAAATCAGCAAATCAGAAATGTGAGGTTATGTATATTCACTGCAACTAGATCATATTATTCATTGCCAAATAGGATCGCAATATTGTAAGAATGCACCCTAGTGGAGAAATAACGAAACACATCAAACTGTGTATTATAATAAACATTATAGGTTATTAATTTTTTTTTTTTTTAGTAAACAACTAAGTAAAATGAAGGAATCTGTTCATTATTTACTATATTCAATGTATTTGTAGGAGCAAAATACTGTTCTGACCTGTTTAGAATATTAAAGAGGAGGAGTATTTTTTTATCACAAAAGCAGGAGCTGATAAAGAAAAATCAGTAAAGAGCGAGATGAAACACGACTGCCATTGGTTGTAAAGCAAAATTCATTGAAATGTGATTGGTCATTGACTCCCATTTGGGGCATGAGTTAAATAGTCACAATAATTATCATGATTGTAGTAGAAAAGCGATATGAGTCTCTGTGGACTAGAGGTTATGTTCCTTGCCACTGATCTTCGCGGGTTCATATCCGGCCGGGGTCGATGGTTTTTAGGATTGAAGAATCCATGGAGCAAGTCCTCCGGGAGGGATTTCAAGCTGTGGGACCGAGTCTCAAGATTTTTATACTCGTGAAAGATCCTTAAGACTAAATAAAAAATGTTTTAAACAAAATTCACCTTCTTCTTTTTTTCATCCTAGCAATGTCTTAGTTGCCTGCTAGGTGTCTTATTCGGTCCGTATGTTGACAGCATACTCTTCAAGACATTTTTGGAAAATATGACTGAATTGTGTACGGAACTTCCATCGATAGAAACATTGTTCTTAGGCAACGTCGTATTTTAGGGAAATAAGACTGAATACAAGATATAAAATGGTACCAATAATTAGGAATCTCATCCATTTCTTATTTATGAAAAACAATATATATGGGTCTATCTAATCAGTAGGTCTGAAAAAAAAGTACGGGTCACAGGCTAGGCAGCATCGTACTTAGACCGATCTGTTTACAAACTGCACGTTGACACGCGCTACTCGGGACAGACTTCTAGTAAGTTCGCATTGTGTAGGAATGGTCTGGTCTTTGCACAATTTTTGTTTCGGCATTCTGATACAACCACACGTCACGTGAACAGGTCTATTACTGAGGAAAGTCGAACATATACACTCTCTGCGCTTCGGCAGGCTGTGGAGACGCTCGACAAAGACATGCATTTTGTAAACAATGTGTATAGAAATTACTTACTACCCTGATACCCATATTTTTTTCAGCCCTACTACTCAGACATTTACGCTTTTTCCTTGACGTCGATATATATGCTTTATTTGTAGTTTCGTTACGAGCATGCTGACTGACCTGTAAATTCTGTTGCTACTTTCACCTCATCCTCATTGGCTAATGTAGGATATATTTCACTAAACTGTTTGAACAAGTTCGAAATCATTTGTTTCTCTCGGCTTGTCAAATATTTTACTTTCCAATGTTTTATTATTATACAGAAGCGGACATTTTAAAAAGACTGAACTACCAACGTATTCTACATTGCACATGCGTAAGAATGTAAAAAATCTCAGTTAATCTATTAAAATTGTAATTATATATTATGTTAAAATCCTCCCATATAATTTATATAGACATGTGCTAGATAATACATAATATAATTGTTATTATTATTATTATTATTATTATTATTATTATTATTATTATAAGAAGGCCTTTGATAAAGCGTCTAGACCACAATTGTGGAACATACTAAGTGAAAAAGGAATTCCACTACACTTGATAGCAGTAATTAAGAAAATGTATGAGAAAACAAAAATAAAAATAAATCAAAGGGAACCAATACATATAACAGGAGGAGTTAGACAAGGTTGTCCACTATCAACCACTCTTTTTAATATTTATTTCGACGACATGATAAGATCATGGAAGCAAATGACGACTGGGGGAATTAACTTAGGAAATATAGTAATAAAAACAGTAGTCTTTGCAGATGGCCATATTTTAATAGCAAAAACAGAAGACGAACTACAAAGAATGCTATATAAACTAAATGAAGTATCAAAAAAATACAATATAGAAATATCCTCACAAACATAAAGAACAATGGCTTTCAAGGGCGCTCATCCAGTTCGGACAAATATAATATTAGAAAATAAATCAATAGAACAAGTAGTAAGATATAACTTCCTAGGTTGCGAAATATCATACACAGCAGAAACAGATATAAATAACAAACTAAATAAGTTTAATTATATAACAGGAACACTAAAAAGAATTTTGAAAAATAAAGCCAGGAAAGACTCTATAATGAAATTATACAAGACAATGGCAGTGCCTATTATTACGTATGGATCCGAAACATGGACAGTTACAACACAACAATCTGCCAGAATACGAGCTGCTGAAATGAGATTCCTCAGACCAATAGCAGGATATCAAAGAACAGAAAAAAAACACAGAAATAAGACAACTAAAAGTAGAGGAATTAAATACAACAATAGAGAAATACAGAACAAACTGGAAAGAACACTTGGCAAGGATGACTGAGAATAGAATATCAAAAGCAGCATACAACTATTCACCACGAGGAAGAAGTAGTTTGGGAAGACCAAGGAAAAGATGGAAAGAGCAGCAATTTGGAGCCGGAACAGGCTAGTAAATAAGCCTAAACCGTGAAGAAGAAGAAGAAGAAGATTATTTTTTTTTTATTTTCTCTCTTTCTAGTGTTACCAAGCGAATTACATTTTCTTACTCGCTTAAAGTTAAAATCGTAATTCGACCAATGAAAATGCAGTCATAGTCTACATCTGGTTGGTTAACATTTCTTTTTAACATTTATTTAGACCAGGCTCTTAACTTATGGTATAAAAATGTTCTGAAATGGGTATCCCTATAGGAGGAAAAGTACTGCATTCATTGTTGTTTGCAGATGATCAAATAATGTTTGCAGGGGATGAAGATGATATGAAATATATTATAAATAAACTAATGGAAGAATATAAAAAATGGGGACTGAATATAAATTTACGGAAAACAGAATATATGTGTTTGGGAAAGGATGTGGATGATCTCATACTCGAAATAGGGATAATAAAAAATGTGTGAATTTTTCAATACGTAGCTTCGGTCAATAATTAAAACATTTAGGGTACCTGTTAGAGAGATGTCCACATAGTTGTAATAAAATGGCAATGGCCAAAAATGCAACTAAAACATTACATGGAATAATATTTGAAGAAAAATTGCCCAAAGGAAACTAAAATGACAATTTATAAAAGCATAATATGCAGAATATGTGTTGCCATATTGATGTTGAAACTTGGTCTTTGACGGAAGTACAAAACAATAACAATTAGAAGAGTTGAATTTGATTATTTTAGAAGAAGCCTCAAAAAAACAAGACAGGATAAAATAAGAAATTAATTCCTTTGGAGAGAAATGAATGTCACCACATCAGTTGCTAAGAGGATTGAAAATCAAACGCTTAAATGGTATGGCCATGTACAAAGAATGGAAAATGAAAGATGGCCAAAAAATATATACCAATGGTCACACCCTGGAAGAAATAAACGTGGCAGACCAAGATGGAAATGGAAAACCTACGTCAGAACTATAATGGATGATAGGAATTTGGAAGAGCGAGATTGGAATGATAGAGATAAATGGAAACTGAAAACGGCAAACCTATAAACGGGGAAAGCCGAAGAAGAGATTATTATTTATTATTATTTTATTATTATTATTATTATTATTATTATTATTATTATGTTCTCTTTCTAGTGTTACAAAGTGAATTACATTTTATTACTCGCTTAAAGTTAAAATCGTAATTCGACCAATAAAAATGCAGTCATAGCCTACATCTGGTTTGTTAACATTACAACTCGAAATTAGTTCAAAAGAGGTAATAGCGGGTAAACACTCCCAGTATCTGAAAAACCAGTATCAACGGCATCTATATATTAATATGTGAAGGAAAAACTTTCTGCCCCTTTTTAAGCACATTGCGCGCACAGAGGAGTGTGGTATTTGGCATAATTAAAGTTCATGTAGAGAAGGAGTGCAGAAAAATAAAATTTTATGTACAATATGTGTTACAAATAAATTAAATTAAACAAAATAAAATAAATTGCCCCTAAAGAATGTATATGTACTACTCATTCATTTGTTTACGTTCATACTGAAAGTGCATTGTTGCAAAAAGTAAATTGTGCAGCAGCAATTTGAATTGACTTACTCTCGCGTATTTATTATTAGTGGTTTATAAAAGTGAGTACATTTTATTATTTTAATTTAAATTAACCCTGTCTAATCTTGGTTTCAGTAATTTCATTACTTTTTTTTACATTTAGATATTCGCACCTACTTCCATTATGCTTCGACATAGAACATTGACGGGTTGGAGTGAGAGACAAAGAAACGGTATATAATATTCCCATACACATAATAATAGGCCAAATGCAAAGTTAAATATTATAAATAGTATACAAATGTCAGATGACGCGTTATTGGTTTTTAAAAATGGCTTAGCCAAGCTATACCACATATTTCCTATCGTTCGTATTTTTAAAATAAATCTAAAATTAATGCATAATGACGTATTTGTGACAAACTTAAACATTTAATGAATGGAGGTCGAATTTCGACCGCTGGGCGATCACTAGTTTTCATAAATATCTGTTGTATGGTTCAGAAGTCTGTAAAACACAAACATGCATTCATTTTATAGATTCCCTTTTATACGGAGGCAGCATAAGTCAGTTAACCGAAAATGCAAATATATTATTTTCTGTAGCTTACAACATCTATACGAAAAACAACTACCGGAATGTTTGCCTAGTTAGCAAATTACCTCAAGCAGTAGTGTTTGAGATTATATTCTCAAGGTCCCGTATTCAAACCCCAGTTTCAACCAATCTGATTTTTTAGTTTGCAATCGTGTGCAGTGGTTCACTGACTTATGCCGCAACCTGTATAATAGATTAGCTATTGTCTAAAATCAATAATTAACAAATTCGTAATTGGTGTAAGAGTATAGGCCTATTACGATGCGAGGTTGGGAAATGGTTTTTACAGAATCGAGGAAAATGTTTAAAAATAGAGCGATAACGAGGTTTTTAATTTCCGAGATTCTGTAAAACACCTCACAAACGTGCGTTGTACATTATTTTTTGCGCGAAATAATAGTAAATTAATAACATATTTGTTGGAAATATTTGCGCTCATTATAAACAATTGACTAACATTACAGTGTGGGCAATATATTGACTTACGTAATCACGGCCGGAGTTCTTATGATGATCTTGTAGAAGATTTCCGGGTTGTTGGCAGTGGTCTTGAGGCTTGTAGTTCCCCGACGTTCCGCCAGAGAAAATGATTGCTCTTTCTACTTTAAGTCAGTTGGGTTTAATAATAAGAATTTTATCTTTAGGATTTGCTGGGTTAGCTTTTTTCCGGCATCCTCAAGACAACCCTTGAGGATGCCGGACGCAGTCTCTGGCGAAACGTCGGAGACCTACAAGCCTCAAGACCACGGCCAATAGCCCGGAAATCTTCTACAAGATCATCATAAGTGTGGGCAATGTTTATTAGTTGAAACAGGAGGCCGTGAGACAATTAGTGGTAAAATGTCTGCAAGGACGTATTTTATGTTTTATATTGTTTCAAATAAATTTTAGTTAATTTAAAATGCAGTGATTTGTTGCTTATAATGTATATTAACACTACTTGTTTATATATTTTTGTATATACATTGAATGTAGTATAATTACATAGAGGGCAGTGGTTTTACTCCCCACACGTGGTTTATAATATGTAATACTACAGTATAGTTATTTAGGTTGGCAACCCTGAAATGTAGGAAGTTGAACTTTCAGTCATGGTCGCCATTGCTGTAAGTACGACAAAACGAACTATCGCGCAAAAACATAATAACATCTTTCTGATGATTATATGTTTATTTACTGTAAATGCTCCGGGATATTCGGTCAGTTACCCTTTGCAATAGGCGGGATTTTACAACATTTATACGGCTAATTTAATTAAGTAAAAGAACATTTAACACGTTGAATACGTCTGGATAATTAATTTAAATTATAATTTGTTATCATGACGCAGCACACCGCTAGAAGGTGGTCTTCACGCAGACGTAAATACTTATTCGCCTGTCTTAGTGTTGGGCTACCGCCAGTTCCGGCTTCCTAACGTGTCATTCCTTGTTGTTCACGATCTTCCAGCGATGTCTGACACACATATATGTCAGAGACAGATGGTTTCTGTGATCAACCTGGATTTGAACATGTGCCATGCTCAAACTACGGGCAGTACATCAAAGCAAACTTAACTAGAGGTATATGTCTCTGCCAAAAATCTAAATTTCCCATCTGATTTCGTTATGATACCATCATTCAACGGTTAAAACTACATTGGCCTTGGTCGGGAATTGAATAGATATATTCACCTCTAATCTTATATATATATACTCTTTAAAAATTTGCTTAACTGTTTTGTTAGCCACTAGATGTCAGTCGGAACGAATTTCCGCTACCTCTTGTGTGAATTGAGAATACTACATATATAAGAAAAATGTATGTTTGTGTTGGGATACTTGGGTAACTCAGGTCGTTTAAGGGCTAAACGTACAGAGTTTAGAGATTCGGGTTCAAATCCCGACTCAAGCATTCATTTTTGTTTTCATATCATATATATATATATATATATATATATATATATATAGAGAGAGAGAGAGAGAGAGATATATATATATATATCATCGGTTAATTAATGTCATTGATATCGTCCGATTCCTAATAGCCAAGTTTGTCGGTCCATCCAATTTCCTGGTTGTAGATGTTTCTCCTTCATGTACAAATATATTCCCTGGCTCCAGGAGGTTTTAGGTCTTCCTCTGCCTTTTCTTGCCTCAGGTTTCCATTCCAATTTTGGTAGCCGATTCTCTTCCATTCGCTGGACATGTCCGTACCATCTTAATAGCTGAATTTTAATATAATCTAAAATAGTATCTTCAAAATTCATTTTCTCCCTTATAACTGAGTTCCTAATTTTTTCTCTTCTTAAAATTCTTGCCGTCTTTCCTATAAAATCCATTTCCGTTCCCAAAGGTACTTATTTGTTTTTGTTGTTAATGGCCAAAGTTCTGCTCCATAAGTAATGATGCTTTTAACAAATTCTTCTGTACGTGTGTATGTCACTGAACTCTTCCTAAACGACTTGATCGATTATGACGAAATATTTTGTGTGTCTGATTGGGCCCCTCGATTGTTTAGATTCACAATTGGACCCTCTAAAACCATTAGGTGTAGGAGTTCACCTGAAGTTAAACTTTAAAAATCGCTCTAACTGTCACAGTTTTCGATGTTTTACAACGAAACTCAGTATATCCTATTAAAATAAACCGAGGTAGATAATATCCAAAAATGAGCGAAATCCGACAAATAGAAGTGGAGGTTTACTTGAAACCCGAAATTAACAACTGCCTAAACGACTGGACGATTTTTATGAATTTTTTTGTGTGTGTTTGAGTGGGTCCCTGGATTGGTTTAAATTCACAATTGGACTCGGTAGGTGGCGCTGCGATCGGATTATAGGATTGTTTTATGCCAGATGTGTAGTAATCTGCATTATCGACATATTCCGCGCGACAACAATGTGGCGTCACCATGCACGCTTGACAGATTGGGGTGAGGATTTTTTTTTGCGAACCTATTTAATACGTGTTAATTATGAATTGTATGCTAAAAAATTTATATTTTAGTCGTCTGGCCATGATACGAGAATTGAATATTCAGGCAGGACATCGTCTGCCGCGTCTGCTAGTATTTACATATAAAAGTTCACTCTGCGTATGTTTGTGCTCGCAAAACTCGAAAAGTAGTCCGTCGATACATGTTTTCAGGTACAAAGAGTGTTTAGCCGCTATCTATTATGCTCTAAACCCGTTAGGTGTAGGAGTTCAGATGAAGCGAAAATTTAAAAATTAGGTAAATCCCCATTTCTAGTGATCGGATTTAGCTGATTTTTTATAATACCTATCTCGGTTTATTTTATTATGATATACTGAGTTCCGTTTTGAAATATAAAAAACTGCGATCGCTAGAGCGATTTTTTAAATTTTTGTTTCTGATAAAATCCTTCACTAATGGTTTTAGAGATATGGCTAAACACTTTGCCGTACCTGAAAACATGTAGCCTATGTACAAATTTTCAAGAAGATTTATTACGTGGTTTATAGGCTTATAAATCACAAACATACACACATTCGATTTTATATAATAGATGAAAACCGTAAAAATACAGGGTGCAGCAGTAAATCAGTTAACCGAAAATACAAATATATTATTTTCTGTAGTTTACAAACATCTATATAAAAACTACCGAAATTGTTCAAAGTTAGTAAATTAGCCTACCTAAAGCAATAGTGTTGAAATTATTTTCTGAAGGTCCCGTATTCAAATCCTAATTTCAACCAATCTGATTTTTTTCCTTGCAACGTTATGCAGTGGTTAACTGACTTATACCACATCCTGTATTTTTGTCCAATTCCACCAGGTCTTTTATCACATTTCTGGCTTTTTTACCTGGCTTTTTTACCTGGCATTGGCGAAATTGAAATCGATTCCTTAGGTGCACCTGAAAGGTGAAGTTACGTTACCCCGATGATATGATGGGTGATAAATGATAATGAAGCGCCAGGAGAGTTCTTAAACTAAACTAAACCTAAACCACAAGAAAACATGCGAAACCACAAGAATAATTACTTTTAAGGAAAAATTCCTAAGTTCTGACCGGAAATCGACCTCGGGATCTTATGAACTGTAGTCAGAAACGCTGACCACCAGCTCATGAGGCTGGTCACCGTAAAAATCTATCTATCTATAACGGTGTAACCCACTCCCTTGTCAGGAGTCACTAGAACAAGTTAATTTAGTTACCTTATTTACTGACAGATGTCAAGGATGGCATGTGGTCAACACACCGATCCAATGAGACATCTAGCAGGCAACCAAGGTATTACTAGAACGTTGAAATCGGTATATTTTGCTTAGAGGCCTCTTTATTCAGGCTTAAGGATCATTTACGAGCCTAAATATCTTCAGACTCGGGACCAACGGCTTTAAGTCCCTCCCGGAGGACTCGATCCTTCGATTTTTCCGTCCTATAAAAAACCATTGACCCAGGCCGGATTTGAATCCGCGACCCACCGAAATCGAGGCAAAGAGCATAACTATTAGTCCACCGCGGTTTAACTTAAATTCCAGACCATTGGCTAGCACAGTAACAATTCCCTTTAAGGAAAAGTTCCTATGTTCTGGCCGAAAATCAAAATCGGGATCTCATAAACTATAGTCAGAAATGCTGACCACTAGCCCACTGTAAAAATAGGCTTATAAAATTACTGCAGTTGAAGGCAAATCCTTAATTTTCCCAAGGAAATCTGACAGTGCTTTTTATTCAATGTCACCACCTCATTTTTCGAGATTCTGGTTTTCTCTCCTGGCGTTGCGTTATTGTAATCCACTTCTGAGGTTGGGGCGCCTGGAAGGCAGAATTACGCTGCCTCGATTATGTATGAAAGGTGATGATAATGGTAATGATGTGCCAGGAGAAGCCTTAATCCTAAATTTAATGAATATGTTAATGATGACTATTTAATTCATGCCACAAATGGTAGTCAATGACCAATCACGTTTCAATGAATTTTGTTTTACAACCAATGACAGTCGTGTTTCACCTCGCTCTTTATCGATTTCTCTTTATCAGCTCCTGCTTTTGTGATAAAGAAAGCTCCTCCTTTTTCATGTTCTGAACAGGTCAAAGCATTATTTTTCTCCAATAAATACATTGAATATAGCAAGTAATGAAATGATTCCTTGATTTTACTGAGTTGTTTACTAAAAAAATAAATTAATAACCCGTAATGTTGATTATAATATATAGTTTGATGTGTTTCATTATTTCTCCACTTGGGTGCACTCTTACAATATTGCGACCTTATTTGACAATAAATAATATGATCAAGCAGCAGTGAATGCACATTTCTGATTTGTTTTCAAACATCGCCGTTTACATTAAATATATAAATATTTTAAAATAACTATACTTAAACAATGATTTGTGAGTAAACAGTTTAATTTTATTCGTTAAATAGTCCTAACAAATGCCACTCTTCATTTCCAAATTGTCTAGATAAATTCACTGCTCACTTCGTGAGTCGTGAATTTATCGATAGTTTGGAAATCACTCGTGGCATTACTTATGATAATGATTGCCAGATGATGTTCGGGGACCGTTTGGGCCTTAAACCATAAGTTGGCAATAGTGTCCTAAAAGATGCATTGCTTTAATTAATTTAACACTTTAAAAATCAACATAAAACACACGAGTATAAATTACTTAAATTTGTATCAAATTACGCAATAATGTAATCCAATCCAATGTGATTAAAAGTGCAGGACCACTCTCTATGTACCCATACATGCTCTCCGCCGGCCAGCCAAGCGCGCGCTCAGTTTATCCTAGGCGCTCACTCGGCAGCCGAGCGGAATTAACGTGCAGGGCCCGTGACTTGTCACTTCCGGCTGCTATAGGGTCTTAGGTGCCCTCTACAGCCCTTTGATCTATGAATAAATATTCGTCGTTGAAGTAGAGCAATAATCTTGCCGCCAGTAGCAACTAGCCGCAGATCAGGATCCAGTGGTCGGACATTAACAAGCTTTATTCCATTGGTCTATAGTTAATGTGTCCACCGCTGTGGTATCGAGGTAGCGTGCTGCCTTGTCACGCAGCGGGCTCGGGTTCGAGCCCCGGTCGGGGCAGTTTTTCTGGGTGAGGTTTTTATCGGGGTTTTTCCTCACCTGTAATACAAATGTCAGTAAAACTTTAAGGCCCAAACGGTCCCCGAAATCATATGGCCATCATCATCATCATCATCCTTCACCGGTGTGGAAAGCAACGGAAGCTACCACACCTACAATTCCCTAGTAAAGCTGCAAGCATAGCATGAAAATGCTATGAATGCAATGAAGGACCTGACTTCGGGCAGAATTACTATGGACGGATGGATTGATAGGCTAGATGTTCTGTGTTCGATGTTCTATGTTGCCAAGAGGAAGACCACAATCGCCACGGCCGCCACCATTCCCCGAAGGGACAAGATCTGGACCAAACCACAAACGGCTCCTTTTAGGTTAAGCTGATCTCTTGCGAAATTTTGAATTTTGGAAATATTTAGGAAGTTGCAATTTATTGGTGAACTCTAGGGGACCACTCCGACATTTGTCTCAGCGCCAAGGGAAACCACCGAAAACTTAGCAGAGTGGCTGGAATTTAAAGAAATATAATAAAATAATTTGGAAAATCCCTTCATGGTATCTTTACCTTGTCGTGGTGTAGTGGCTTGCGTGCTTAAATGATCCCGAGAGCTATGCCGGCGGTAGCATTGCTGCCGATAGGGTTACCCATGGCGGACTGGTTGAAAGAGTGGCGATCTTTCACCGTAAAAATACAACTGTCAAGAAATGCGAACATGGGTTCAACTGTGGTAAAATTTTCCGGAGGTCAAATAGTCCCCCATTCGGTTCTCCGGTCGGAGACTACTTCAGGGAACCCATGCCAAAATTGGAAAACGTTGGCTCAGGATAGGGATAACTTATATGGAGAGCTTATGTCCGCGCGGCCATGAACCTACGGGTTCGATAGTGCCAGTGAGTTAGAGTTAGATAGTTAGTTTGGGAAATAAATTAAAAAGTGTATAAAAAGTCAAAATGATCAGCGAATTAGCCGGCGGAATCACCTTTTTGGAGATGTGTTAGATCACACGATATTTTAGACATTTATCATACACTGTTAAAGAGCGTTTGATATAATAACTTAGAGTTTATACGATTATGTTTGCATTGCGGTCCGAAAAATTTAAATAACTGGAAGGAGAAATAATTTTGCCGCTAATTTAAGGGTTAAAGTTTCGTGACATTTGTCTTACAGGTGAGAAAAGAAACCGAAAAAAAACGTATCAGCCAGGAAACGTGTCCCGACTGGAAATCAAACCCAGGCCCGGTGCGTGACAAGGCAGCATGCTACCTTGAGACCACAGTGGTGGATAAACATGAAAATGTTTGAATCCTAGTGTGCTAGAAATAGAATTGGAAATCAGGACTTAGTTGCGCATATATTATGTTCACTTGCATAGACAAAGGGATAAATGACAGAGAGATTTTCAGTATAGTGTGGGCCGGTTGTGTATATTTTTGGATACTTTGTGTTGCAGTGAGCTATAAATTTAAGCTTTATCTGAAGCAAGAGCGTGAATGGGAAGATGTTATACGGGCCTGTCTGAATGTATTTTATATAAATTCTGTGCACATCCTACACGGATCTTGTAAATATACGCCTTTTGTTCAGAACTTGTTATCATGGGCACGTAAACAAGGCTACACAGTATTATGCAAGCTCCTTCTTATACTTTTTTTCACAGGAAACCGTCATCTTTCAATACCATTTCCGAGATCGTGGGAAGAATATTCTGAGTTTTGTTAGAGAATAAATGTAACATACATAAAAATGTATGGGTCTTGTGTAGAATATAACTGATATAATAATAATAAAATAATAATAATAACAGTATTAATACTAATAGTAATAATAATAATAATAATAACAATTTTAATAATAATAATAATATTAATAATAATAGTAATAATAATAACCATAATGATAATAATCATCATCAACAACAAGGATTAAGGCCAATGGCCTGTTCCGATCTACATTATAGATCGAATTGGTTTATAATTATACATTCTTGGTATGCGCTGTTCATTCATTCATAATACGTGCTGAAGATAAGCATTTTGATAATATTTTATTCGTTCACGGAGGATATAAATATAATTAATTTCTGTTCTATAGATATCTTTCGTTTTTCGTGGGTTGTAATCGGGTCCTTTTGGTATCATGCTATTGCTCTCAACATCTTCATTTCAGCAGCCTCTAGTTGTTTACTCTATTGCCTTTGTTAAAAATTGTCTCAGATGTTCACATCCATACGATAGGAGATGGAGACTGCCATTATATTGTAAAACCAATCAATAATAAAAGTTTATGATTCTAGTCTTATTCAGAATAAGTGTTTTTTAATTGTGCACATAGATAATTGAATCGTTGTATTTTAGTGTGTTTATCTAAATGTCTGTCATTGCCTAAATGACATCCCAAATAATTAAAATTCTGAACTTGGTCTATAATTACATTGTTTATCATTATTTGTGTTCTGATTGATAATCATAATAATAATAACAGCATAACGATAATAGCCAAGATAATTCTAATGATAATATTAATGACAATAATAATAATAATAATAATAATAATAATAATAATAATAATAAGAAGAAGAAGAAGAATAGCTTTTCGACTGGGGAACGAAAGAGGTGCATGAATGCTTCTTGTAGGTAAACCAGAGGGGAAAATGCCCAGTTGGTAAACCAAGAATGAGATGGGAGAGTAACATTAACCATGATTGGAAAACATTGGCTCAGGATGGGAATGTATGCATAGCTTATGTCCGCGCGGCCATGAACCTACCAGTTCGATAGTTCCAGTGAGTTTGTTAGTTAGTTTATCTTTATTTTTCCTAACAAGAGTTTAAGGCCTAAGGCCTTGTCTATCACACAAACAGGTTAAAAGGTACAAAAATTAATGATACATGTAAATTACAATAAACAAAATTATTTCATGGTATATTTACAATACAATTATTATGTACAATATATTTTTGATTTACTCTAGGTTTAACGAATTAAATATAAAATGTGTTCCTAGCCTAGTTACCTTGGCGCAGAGCTATGGGATATGCGCTTATTCGGGTCTACATGGGAAATAAATTTTATCATGGAATTTCGGTCAGCATGGGACCGGTGGCTACCAACCACCGTGAGGCAAATGGGTGGCTACAATAAGTAGCGACTCCAGATTGAGAAAATCAGCTATAACAGCTATGGGACCCGATATGCCGACCACATGTCACTTCTATACTAGCTAGATGATCGTCTACCACTCTGATTAACACATATGGATACATGGATGTGAGATCAGCAGCTGGTTTGTAGGACAAGAGCCTTCTAGGCCTTTCTCGACATTGAGTTTTTTAACAAGATAGACAAGATAGAAAAATGAGAAAAAATACTATTAATGACATAGAATGAATTTAGTTCTACAGAAATATTAATTATTTAAAAGGAAGTAATTGTATAAGCGTGATTTAAAAGTGTCAAGTGTGCGGCAACTCCTGATATCTTGAGGAAGGGAATTTTAGGAGCAGGCAGAGGATACTGTGAAAGAAGTAAAATAAGAGCAAGTGCTAGGGACACGGGTTGTTAGTAGACTGTTATCTTGTGACCTAGTGTCAATATTGTGGTAAGAAGATAACTTCTCAAATCCAGACGCCAGGTAACTAAGAGTTTAGGAATTCAGAAGCTTCAAAAGAAGTGAAAGAGAGTGCAATTTGCGTCTGTCAGTAAGACGGAATTCAATAGAGATTAAGATATTATGATTTAAGTAGTATTTAATGGTGGATTTCCTTAATTTATAACATTCGCCTAATAAAGTTATGTGAAATTTTGATATGCGATTATTTAATACACTGTACATTGTTCTACTTTGCTCTCTTCTAAAAGGACTAAAGAATAAATAAGTAAAATAAAGTCCCTGATACAATCCGGCGTAATTACAGCTAGGGGGATGGAACAAGTCAACTGACAAGTGAGTAGCATTGTATTTCCTTGTCAACCTACCCAACGTAGGCACCTACTGAGCACCTATTAACAGGCCTGTTTTAGACAATCGTCAGAAGATATCACACGAGTTGTTATTCCTACGTAATGGCCTCCTATACCCCCTAAACTTGAGGTTCATATTTGGTTCGTCGCAGTATATACCATATGACCTATTTAACCCTTAATATTTAATTTAGGCCTACCAGCGAGGTATATGAATGTGTCTTAATGGCACGAAGAGTAGAGTGCGTGTGGCAAACAGTTTTCGGATACTTTTGAAATTCACAATGGGTTGAAGCAAAGAGATGCACTCCCGGTATCTCCTGTGTTATTTAATTTTTTACTATAGCATGCCATCAAATCCTTAGAGGATGAAAAAGGCCTACAACCCAATGTATTAATAAGCTGTTAGTTTATGCTGATGGCGTAGTACTATTGGGCGATAGCGAGGAGATACTAAAGGCCAACACGCACATACTATTGTGTAACACTAAGAAATTCGGACTGGATGTAAATAAATCAATGACTAAATAGGCCTATATTGTCACACATAGAAATACATTATATTTAAAATGGAAATGGACAGCTAATGACAAATGATGGAAATTTGGAGGAAGTGGCTAAATTCAAATACCTTTTTTTTCTTCTTCTCTTCATCTTCCTTTCATGTGATAGACATAGTGGTCTGTTATGGCCTCAATCCAACATTTAAAGGGTCTTGCCCAAATATCTCTTGCCTGGTGGCTGGTACTTTAAGATCTGACGTGGTATTCTTGTTCTGCTCATTCTTCTTACGTGAGATTTCCTGTTGTTTATGTATTTTTGTACATATTCCATGACTGATTTTGTTTGTAATTCTTTGAGAATCTCATAATTCCTTTTATAGTCTGTTCTTGAGTAACGTGCAGTACGTCTCATAAATTTCATTTCTGCCGCAGTTAGTCTTTGTTCATCTACACTGCGAATTATCCAGGCCGCATTGCCACACAACATAATATGGGCCTGGCCAGTGTTTTATAAATTCTAGTTAGTGTGTGTTGCTATAATGTGTTTGGCTTGAAACTATTATTTATAATTCCTGTTACTCCGTTAAATTTTATAATTTTTTGACTAAAATCTTTTTCCTCTTCGTATGTAACTTGGTATCCGAGGTAGTTAAATGTGTTAGTTTGTTCTAATATGTTATTATTAATAACAATTTTACTGCGAACTGGGTATTTTCCTAGGTAAGCCATGACTTTAGATTTTTCTGTTGAGATTTCCATGTTGTAGTTTATTGCAATTTGGTGAAAAGGGTGGACGGAACGTTCTAGATAATCTTCTGAATTCGCTATAAACACAATGTCATCTGCAAATAATAGTGTGTCTAAATTATATAATCTATTAAGTGGTATACTATACCTAGGAACAATAATTACAAATAGGAATGAGATGCACACACAAATTAAACGTAGGCTCAATTCTGGAAATGCGTACCATTATGCATTACAGGGACTCTTGGCGCCCTCTTTCAAAAAACGTTAAACTGAAAATATATACAAATATTATTATACCAGTTATATTATATGGATGTGAAACATGGATTCTTACTTTAAGGTAGGAGAAAATGTTAGGAATATTTGAGAATAAAGTTCTTAGGAAAATATTTGGACCAAAGAGATATGAACAGACAGATGAATACAGAAGACTACATAACAGTGAATTACATGGTCTTTATAGGAAGCCAGATATAATAAGAAGAGTTAAGTCTTGTACACTGGGCAAGACATGTGGCACGAAGGGGGAATGAAAGACGTGTATGGAAGCCTCTTGTAGGAAAACCAAAGGGAAAACGCAGAGTTGTTTAGACCAATAAAGAGATGGAGAGAATAACACTAACTATGATTTGATGGAAGAAGATTATACAAGGAATGATTGAAAAACATTAGCTCTGGATAGGAATGCATGGAGAGCTTATGTCCGCTTGGCCACGAACCTATGGGTTCGATAGTGCCAGTGAGTGAATTAGTAGCAGCGAGGTAGATATTATCCAACATTGCAATGAATCTAATATGGCGGTTAATTTTGGATTTTAGGTAATTCCCCAATACTAGCGGTCGGATTTCGCACTTTGTACATACAGATAATTAGATATGGGGGAGTGTTTAGTTACTATCTATTACACTCTAAAATGATTAGGTGTAGAAGTTCACCTGAAAGGAAAAAATACCCGGGCACGCCAGATAATAACCATCTAATAATCTATATTGATTATGAAACACTGTTTAAATAAAAAATCTCCTTTGTAATTGCATACTATTCATTACCTCTATTGATTCAGTTACCCTTCCCCTATGTTGCCAACAATAATTCAATTACAATTTGATTCACAGCTGCATGAAACCATAACATTTGTTCATGTACAGAGACCGTGACGGATTCAAAATAGCCTGAACATTTATATAGAGTATGTTTAACGACGGATAATGTAAAAAAAAACTGATCTTTTCCTGTATGAATAGCATTGTATTTAGCACATGGTGTTTTGGCGAGTCTCCAGCGTTTAAAGTAAAAATCATACACTAAAAGTCAACGATTCTTATTTTGTAAATTATCACTGCATACATTTTGTTTTACCAGTCTGTTAGCTCAGACAGCTCAGGACTCCATTCTGGACATCTTGAGTTCAAATACTTGTTAGAGCAATCTGCATTAAGTATCATTTGATATATAGTTTTCTATATTTCATTATTGAACAGACTCATGGGCTAGTGGTCAGCGTTCCTCAATACTGTCCATGAGGTCTCGGGTTCGATTCCCGGTCAAACCATAGGCATTTTTCGTTAAAGAGAATTATTCCTGTAGTTGCCCATGGTCTGGAATTTAGGGTTAAGAACTCTCCTGGCGCTTCATCGCCATTTATCACCCCATCATACCATCGGGGTAACGTAACTCCACCTTCCAGGTTCTCCAACCTAAGAAATGGATTACAATTATGCCCATGCTAGGGGAGAAAGTCAGAAATGTCATAAAAGACAACTTTGGTGGCATTAGACAAAAAAAAATTCATTGTTTTTTCTGTATCTCATTTTTATTTACAATAGGTAGGGACGGTGTACCAAAAATTCAGTATATCTTGCTTGTGTACATTTTATTATTAGTTTTAGTCTTAATTATAATATTATTAACATTATTGTATTATTTATCTTAATCTTATAGATATTGCATTGTTTATCAAATCTTCATTTAATATTTAATAATATGAATATCCTCAACTCGTGTCCAACTCAGGGTTGGGTCGGAGATGAAATGGGATGACGCTCCTATATTTATAGAGATCTGTGAAGGACAAGGGTGCCGTCCGACCACTCCTGACGCACCGTCACAGGGGTGGAGAACGAAATGTAACGAAATGGGTGAGATGAATATGGAGAAATGGTGGAATGAAATTTGTGGCAGGGGAAAACGGGAGAAAACCCCGAGAAAAACCTGCCCAAGCTCCGTTCGTTCCACCGAGAAAACCGCATGGAGTGACCGAGACTCGTTAAAAAAGGAAATACTTTCCAACATGTGACAAGAAAAAATTGTCTTAAGTTCCAACCATGCGCATTCGCCAACAGGTGCGAATACGGCTTACACTGTGGAATCACGGGATGTAACCAACATATACACGATATGTAACGAACCTAAAGCTAACCTAATGCAATTTAAGTACTCTTACCTGTGAAAGACCAACCTAAAATCTAACCTAACGCAATTTAAGTACTCTAACCTGTGAAAGAATGCATGCTGATTTTATTTAGTGTAAGTAATTAGTACAGACTCTATGTTGGCTGCTCTGGAACACAGAATATTCGTTAAAATCAATATGGCTGCTACGCCTTCATGTAGTTCAGTACCATAAAAAATATTTAAATATTATTATTATTATTATCATCTTTATTAATATTATTATTATTATTATTTTTATTGAATCTCCAAATATTTCGAACCCCTATTTCGCCACAAAGGCATGTTAGGGTTGTAGCTTATTATAACAATATTGTACATGTATTATATACTGTAAAACAGAAATATTAACTTATGGTTTTGAATAACATACATTGTCTGTAAGAGTTTTGGCAAAATATATTGTTATGACTGTGTTATGAATTCCATGAAATGTTTTAATGATTTTGGTTATTAAAAATCATTTCACACATTGAGGTAGAAGCCTCACCATCGTTTAAAAGTACGTTTAACCAGAATTATTCTCTTTCGATTATAGGAAAATCAAATAAAACATTTATTACGGATTGTATTGGTTCTTAACATTTACAATTTATTGTGATCACTGTCAATGAGTTAACATTAAATCTCCTCAAATAACAATATAATCAAATAATCGATAGAAAACATGTAAATCATTGTAAATAGTGGGAAATAATTTAAAAAATGGAACCCTAAAAATAAAATTTGACAAGAGTTTATGAATAAATTAAAAAATGTCGTGTCACATGTTGTAAAGTTTAGCTGAAAAAAAACTTAGAGGAAAACTTACCTGAAAGAGAGACGCTTTAGTCAAAATATTTTCTCTCAAATTAAGAGGATAATAATTATAGTTTCCCTTACATAGAGTTAGGCCACTTGTTGGCTGTTCCAGTCCTACTTTAGTTTTAGTCCAGAAGTCTCTTCATTGGACGTTCTCGCCGTATATTCCCAATTGGTTTCTTAGGACTTCAGGATTTTTGATAGCTTGCCATTCTATCGACATGTTCTTACCACTCAATTTTGTTTTTGTTTTTTTCCTAACACCGGAGTAATTGTTAGTTCGTTTGTCATTTCTGTATTTGTTTTATAGTCAAGCCATATGTATCCTGCTGTTTTTGGCATATACATCATCTCTGCTTCTCCTATGTTTGAGGCTTCAGATGCTTTGATAACGCATGATTCACTGCCTATAAAAGATTAGGAATTCCCACGTTATTGTAAAACACTGGTCAACATGATTTTGTTCTCATGAATACCAATAGTTGTACTTAATGCAGTTTTTTATCGTGTTGTAAAATATGTTTACGGAATTTCTCAATCACCCACACAATCACAGTGTTTTTTATTTCAATTTCAATTAATGGATTTAAATAATTATTTTTTAATAAACGTTTTTTCGTCCATGTAAAATAAAACCAAATGAGCTAACTCAAATGGTTTCAGCTATGGAAAAGAGATATCACGGCAAATGGAATCCTAATATGCTGGCCGATTATTGTTGGACCATCAAGAGGGATGCTCCACAGGCGAGATATAGCAGAAAATCGTAATTTCGTACTTTGTAAGTGAGTCCGAATGTTCGAATATTGTGTAGTTACGAATGTAGAAAATATTTAAAGTGTTTGGAATTATAAATGCCTATCTCTCGGAAACCTTGCATGATGGAGAAAAACCTGTATCATATTTGAATTCAGGAGAAAAATACTATCAGAATCACATATTTTTGTTTCTGAGAAAAAAAAAAAGTTTATTTTTTGTTGCTCAGTGTAATTTAATGCTTGTTAGCTTTAACGCTGTTTTTTTGGTTTAAATAGATTGTTTATTACTCCTGTAACTTTTGTGAAGTATTAACTTGTTTTGATATTCTTTTTTCCTTATATATCGTAAAGTTGAAACTTAAACAACAATGAGATGATATTATACATTATAATATTCTAATATTAGCATGTATACAAAAGTCTGGTAACTTTCTTCAGCTAGAGACAAGCTAAAATAAATCTCATCATCATCATCTTCATCAAGAACTTATTTATGTTTATGTCGTTTGATCCTGTTCCTATGAGATCTCAAGATGTGGTTGGTCAGTCCATCTTAATGTTGGCCTTCCTTTATCTCGAAGTCCTGTAGGTTGATGCTAACATTGCTAATTTAGAAAGCGAGATGTATCCAATTACTTTGATAATAATTCTGAAATTCTTTAATTATATTTTGTTCTTTTAATATTTATCGCGTATATCTGTGTTCCTTTACTTGTCTATTTTTGACTAACGTACACTCCAATTCAACCCAGGAAGTTACTACAGACCTTATGGGCTACGCCAGTGTCCCCCTACCTACAGAGGGTAGATGTTCCCAAACTCATAATAACGGTATTGTGTTTGTTTGGAGGGGAGGAGGGCAAGGTTACAGTACTTTCCTAATCTATGTACTACCGGTATATCCTTTATAAAAACATAGTTTTTCTTTTACGTAACGGCATTTCAAAGTAGTTTTATAGTAAATATGAGAATCGACACTTTCACACAGGATAGTACAGATCCGCACGAGGTCAGTGACAAGTGGTAACTGTTTTTTTTTCTTTAACAGGGGGTGGCTTGGACGGCTACAACTTACAACTATGTACCTGCTGTGTTGCAACCTTCAGTTTTATATAAGTATTTCTCTCAAGAAAATACTGTTAAAATGGCACAGCCCAGTTCCCTATTCCAAACACACAGTAACTTCTGGGTTGAATCTGACTGTAGGCGTGGACGTGAAAATCTCATCTGCGCCGCTTGCAATTGTGATTCAATTTTCGGCCGCGGTGGACTAGTGGTTATGCTCCTTGCCGCTGGTCTCCAGGGTCGTGATCGATGGACTATTTTGGGAGCAAGTCCTCCGGGAGGGACTTTAAACCGTGGGTCGCGAGTCTGAAGATTTTCAGGCTCGTAAAAGATCCTTAAACCTAAATAAAAAAAAAGGCCTTTAAGCAAAATTTACCGACCTCAATGTACTGGTAATACCATACTTACCTGTTAGATGTCTCATTGGGTCGGTTTGTTGACCGCGTTCCATCCATGACATCTATGAATAAATAAGGTAAATACAATTAACTTGGTCTAGTAACTCCTAACAAAGAAGAGGCTATGGCTTAACAATGGGCTACACCATTATAGATAGATTAAAACGATATTACAGTTTGACAGTCCCTGATATAGGGCGGAAGGGAATTCCATGTTTTGGCAAGTGAGACTGTAAACGATAATGAATAATCCCATCCAGGGACCCACACAAATACACACAAAAATGTACTCAAAATCGGTCCACTCGTTTAGGAGGAATATAGTGACAAACATACGTACAGAAAAATCTTCTTCTTTTTCAAGGTATGGGCCTATTGGCCCGTTTGATCCCCGCTGCATAATAGTATTGTCTTGGGGAGTTCGAGTTAATTTAAATATTTTGTAGCAAGTAACCGCCCTTCTGCCACGTACAGAAAAAAAAATTGTATTGTAAGCCCATGTTTTCCCTTTACAGAGATTAAAGCGCTCTCTCCCTCCTTTTCATTCATGGCTTAAAGATCTTTTATGAAGCCTGAAAATCTTTAGACTCGGGACCCATGGCCTAAAGTCCCTCCCGGACGACTTGCTCCTTGGATTTTTCCGTCCTAAAAAATCCATCGACCCCGGCCGGGTTTGAACCCGCGACCCTCGGGACCAGAGGCAAGGAGCATAACCACTAGTCCAAACTAATGTTTGTTTTGATGATCTTGATGAAGATTTTCGGGCTGTAGACCGTGGTCGTGAGGCTTGTAGTTCCCCGACGTTTCGCCAAAGACTGCGTCTGGCATCCTCAAGGGTTGTCTTGAGGAAGCCAGACGCAGTCTTGGCAAAATGTCGGGGAACTACAAGCCTCACGACCACGGTCTACAGCCCGAAAATCTACATCAAGATCATCATAGCAACTCCGGCCGTGAAAGTCTACGTGAATACATTAATGTTTGTTTGTTTGTTGGTTTGTTTGTTTGTTCGTACTTCATGCGCGGCCATACTATTGATCCGATTGTGATGGGGTTTTTTGCAAAATGTTCAGGAGATTCCCGGGACGAACATAGGCTATAAGAGAGTTGTGATACTCAACTCCTAACACCCTTAAAAATCGCCTTTTGTAGTAAAAATCTTGAAAAAGTAGGTTTTTGGATGCTTAAATGGCTTACGCTGCCTAAACCATAACAAATACACAAAATTAATGTACACAGAATTGAATATATCGAAAAGCTCTACAAAAAATTCCGCGACAGCGTATGTTTATCTCTTACGGATAACTCACAATAACCATTTTTGTCATTTATTGATGTCAAATAGATCGAGACAAGCATGTAGATACCTGTGCAAGCATAGCAGCACATGGCAGGTATTCTTTTAGAGATAAACTCACAATAACGAATTTTGGCTTTTAGGCCATTTATGCCAAGGAGATCGAGATAAGTAGATTCCCGGGCAACGCCGGGTAATCACCACGAGGTATCTAAAAATATAAATTTATAATTATTTTTCCATTTACTTATTCAACTAAAAATAAAAGACATTAATTTTCATTTATTTGGGCGTAGCAGCGTACGCCGGGTATTGGCTAGTATATATATATATATATATATATATATATATATATATGATATATATATCATCATCATCATGAACAAATTCGTTTTAGGGCCGTGTGGCCTGTACGGTAAACCTAGCGAAGATGGTCTTGATCTTTCCACCGATGTTTTGGTCTTCCTTGGTCCCTATGTCCAGTTGGGGTATATTTGAAATGCCAATTTTGGAAGTCTATTTCTTGCCATTCTTCTCAGATGATTTTTCCATTCTTGTTGATATCTTTGTATATCTTCATTTAAACTTGTTACTCCAAGTTTTTCCTCTCATAGTAGTGTTCCTTCGGTGATCCAGTCTATTAACTCCTAACAATGATCGTAAGAAGCGCATTTGGCTTACTTGAAGTTTATGAGAGTTTCTTTTATTTAAAATCCAAATTTCACTTCCATATTTTAGGGCAGCTTTTGATGTGATGTTATGTAATCTTAGTTTTGTCTCTGTCCTCATCTGTTTACCAAAATGTCTTCATATAACCCCATTCATTTTTATTATAGTTTTGTAATTTTGAATCAATGTCACACTTATACTCTGCAAATACACTTCCTAAGTAAGAGAAATCTGACACTTGTTCTATAATTTTCCATGGTACACCCTGCTTTTAACTAACGAGGTAATGGGGGACCGATTCACGGCGTATAACCGTTCCATCGAATATGGAGGAAATTCCCTTTTTGAACGCGCCTGACTAGAGGCTATAAGGTAGCAGCCTACCACTAGTCTTGCTCTGTGGATGGCTGGTAACCAACCCAGGGGACTTCCTACTACTCGAAAAAACTTAAGCAAAGACTGGAATGATCACACTGATGACGACATATATATATATATATATATATATTATAATTAAATATTTAACATTGAGCAATGCAAGCTTAATATGGTATGATAAGAAAAATAAATGCCTGGACGGGATTCGAACCCGGATCTCATATATAAGAAAAATAAGTGTATTATATAATACATATATAAGAAAAATAAGTGTTTGAATTGGATTCGCCTGGTGGTTGTAATGGATATCACGCTGAGGTACAGACTCAGAGATCCGGGTTCGAATCCCGTCCAGGCATTTATTTTTCTTATCATACCATATATATATATATATATATATGTGTGTGTGTGTGGTGTGTGTGTGTGTATATTGCAGATTTTCGCGGATATAAGTATGAATATGAAAGTTTTCTTGGGTTTTCCGCGTCTTGGATTCAAACTCTGTGTGATTAATTATATAAGACCTAAACCTGTGACTCGAACTTGTCATTCCTTGATAATGGCATGTGGGATCATGCCGAAACGTCGGAATCAGTGGCCAGAGGCCGAACTTGAATCCAAGACCCGGAAAACCCAAGAAAACTTTGATATTCATATATATAAAGATAAATCAATGCCAAAAATTATAAGAACATAGAATGAAATACAGGGTTCTTGGTGATCCATCATCTTTCATTCCTAGGTGTCTCTGTTTACAATAATCTGATCGTAAGTTACAGCGACATTAAATGATCTCGGGGCATCGATCTGAGGATTTATGACTAAGTGTGCTGTTGTTGATACACTTCCCAAGATTCTATGCATATTGATGGAGGCAGAATGACAGCACAGCATCGTCAATCATTACATTTAATCCGTCAGAATGATTTTCAATTACGAGTTCTCATGCAGCAAAACACATATTTATCTCTCTCTAGTTTTTCTATGACAAACTTCGTCGTATGTGAGGGCTCGACTAATGGCTCTAAACTTCGCCAATCACTTGGAATTTTGCACAGAAGTTGCGCAAAGACGTGACAGAATTCCCGATGTAAAGAACAAAAAACTTTCTCTTGTGATCGGCTTATGGTAATTTATTAGATCTTCAAGCTTTCTCGAGATACACGTCCACGACATAACTTTAGAAGAGCTTGTTTACTAATTTTGTGATAATTTATTTTACTCTTACATTATATGGATGCGAAACATGTACTTTTGTCGTCCCAACTTCTCTCGAAAAACGTTAAACTGAAAATATATGAAACTGTTATTCTCCCAGTTATATTATATGGGTGCGGAACATGGACTCTTACTTTAAGGGAGGAAAGGAGATTATGAGTATTTGAGAATAAAGTTCTTAGGAAAATTTTTGAACCCAAGAGAGATGAACAGACAGGTGAATGGAGAAGACTGCATAACAATGAATTCGTGGTCTTTGTAGGAAGCCAGATATAATAACAACAGTTAGTCTCGTAGACTGCGATGAGCAGGACATGTTGCATGTATGGGGAGTGAAAGACGTGCATGGAAGCTTCTTGTAGGAAAGCCAGAGGGAAAACGCCCAGTTGGTAGACCAAGAATGAGGTGGGAGAATAACATTAACTATGATTTGAGGGAAGTAGATTGTACAGAGAATGAGTGGAAAACATTAGGTCAGGATAGGGATGTATGGGGAGCTTATGTCCGCGCGGCCATGGACCTACGGGTTCGATAGTGCCAGTAAGTAAGTAAGTAAGTATTCTCCCAGTTATGTTATATGGAAGCGAAACATGGGCTCTTACTTTATGGGAGGAAAAAATATTACGACTATTTGAGAAAAAAGTTCTTATGAAGTTTTTTGGAACAAAAAAAAATTAACAGAGAGGTGAATGGAGAAGACTACATAACATAGACCTACATGATTTTTATAGGAAACCAGATATAATAAGGACAATTAAGTCTCGTAAACTGCGATGAGAAGGACATGAGCACGAATGGGGAATGAAAGAGTGGCATGGAAGTTTCTTGTATGGAAACAGGAACGAAACCGCTCTTGTTATAGACCGAGAATGAGTTGGTATATCAAATGATTAAGGCAAGTTGAGTTGAGGAAGTGAGATTATACAGAGGGATGATGTGAAAACATTAGCATGGGAGACAGGTGTGTGGAGAGCTTATGCCATATCTACCATTATCCTATGGGATTGAACAGTGTCAATTTATGGTTTGGTGGCTATTTACCCCTATCAGTCCACTTTTGTAGTTTATGGGTACCGTGGTTGTCCCGTACGCAGCAGGCGGCAATTTGATCCCCAGATCTAGAATTGTTTCCTTGGCGATGTGAAACAAATTTGAGATAATTTTAAGACTCCCTAGATGTTCCCCGGCAAATTTAATCATGACCTGTCATAATTACTCTAGTTAGTATTCACCTTCTTTGGTTATGAATGACCGAGTGAATGGTATGTTTGTATAAATGTTTTGTGTTGTTGTGAAGATTGGCCCTATAATTGAGGCGATCACACTCATCACGGGAAGATCCTCCATGTACAATACCTGGTCTAAAAAAATATGTATAGGTTACTCAAGAGTTTGAAAGCCTGCCCTACAATTTCGTGTCCCGTGGAGACACATACCGTGGGCCCTACTCTGCAAAGGCATAAATTTAATAAAAGAAAAAATGAAGGAAATGTCTTAAAATATACTATATAAAGGAGATGGTAATTGAACAAACTTTACAAATTGTTTCATTTTAGAAGAGAACTTCGTTAAATTTTTTAATATGATACAAATGAGCCTAGTTTCAATATGTTTCTAGGTAGCTGTATATCATAGTTATGTCTATCGCTGTAGTCTCGAGGTATGTCGTTTTCTCTCACCTGTAAGACAATTCCAGGACACTTTAAGACCCAAACGGTCCCCGAACATCATCTGGCCATCATTGTCATCATATTCATCTCATTAGATTAAATTTAGTATTAAGGCCTTTCCTGGCACATCATTACCCATCGTCATCACCCATCATATCACCGGGCAGCGTAAACCAGGCGCTCCAACCTCACAAATAGGCTATAATACACCAATGCCAGGAGAGAATATCTGAAATGTCGAATTACAAACAGGTGGCATTGAACAATATATAATAATATATATATCATAGTTATTAATGGGTTAGGAATGTTAGACTACTTTAACTAACCAACTAACTCACTGGCAGTATCGAGAACGTAGGTTCATAGCCCCGCGAATATTAGCTCTCCACACGCCCGTACCCAGAGCTAATTATCCACTGTAGTATCTACTTCCCTCAAATAATGATTAATGTTAATTATCTCGCCTCATTCTTGGTCTACCAACTTGGCGTTTTCCCCTTGGTTTCCATACAATAAGCTTTCATGCCCCTATATCATTCGCCATTCGTACCACATGTCCTGCCCTCCGCAGTCTACAAAGCTTAAGTGTTCTTATTATATATGGTTTCCTCTAAAAACCATGTACTCGCTGTTATGTGGTATTCTCCATTCACCTGTCTGTTTATATCTCTCTTGTTAAAAAATGTTCCTAAGAAATTTATTCTCAATTACTCGTAATCTTTTCTTCTCCCTTAAAGTAAGAGTCCATATTTCGCATCCATATTATATAACTTGGAGAATAACAGATTTGTACAATTTCTGATTAACTTTTTTGAGAGAAGTTGGGACGACAAAAGTACCTGTAATATATCCACATCCATCCACAGTAATTCTGCCCGAGGGCAGGTGTTTTCACTGCAATCATAGCATTTTCATGCTATGCTTGCAGCTTTACTAGGGAATTGTATGTGTGGTAGCTTCCCGTTGCTTTCCACACCGGTGAAGGATGATGATGATGATGATGATGATGATGACAATGATAATGATAATGATAAGGATGATGATGCTTATGATGGCCATATGATTTCGGGGACCGTTTGGGCCTTAAAGGTTTCCTGCCATTTGTCTTACAGATGAGGAAAAACCCCGATAAAAAACCTCATCCAGAAAAACTACCCCACAGGGGATCGAACCCGGCCAGCTGCGTGACAAGGCAGCACGCTACCTCGAGACCACAGCGGTGGACCTGTAATATATAATAACATGAATTTCCAGAATTGAGCATATGTTTAATTTCTTTGTGCATATCATTCCTATTTGTAATTATTGTTTCTAGGCATTTGAATTCTACCATTTCTTCAAATATTTGCTCATTTGTCAGTAACTGATCATTTCTATTATATAATGTATTTGTATGTGAGAACATTTATTTAGTTTCATTAATGTTTGCTCCCAGTCCCAATTTCTTTGTGTTACTCAATAGTATGTCTGTGTTGGTCCTTATTATCTCCTCTTACAAAAGACAGTACCTGCAGTCGATCATGGTTGAAGTAAGTATGAATTTCTGTATAAAATGTTTTAGAGCCAGAGGAAATCTATCGAATGAAAAAAATATAGTAGTAGTAGTAGGACTTTATTAGACAAAAAAGTAAGATATTTACAATATTATTTACAAATATGGGTCGCACGGGCAGTAAGCCGTACGTGCTGTTGACAGTCCGTTACAATAAAGTAATAATTGGTACTAGTGTAAAGAAAAATAAACAAAAACAGCAATAACATTACAATTACATAAAGAAAACACAATAAAAATATTACAATTAAATAATAACACAATAGCATTATACACTAAAAACATTAACATTACAATTACATAAAGAAAACAATAATATTACAATTAAGTAATAACACAATAGCAATAACATTACAATTACATAAAGAAAACACAATAATAATATTACAATTAAATAATAACACAATAGCATTATACACTAAAAACATTAACATTACAATTACATAAAGAAAACACAATAATATTACAATTAGGTAATAACACAATAGCATTATACACTAAAAAAAACATTAACATTACAATTACATAAAGAAAACACATTAATATTACAATTAAATAATAACACAACAGCATTATACACTAATTAATTTATATATAATTGTTAATAATTAATGGTATTGCATTTTGATAACATATATTTATTCATGAATGAGTGTTGTCCTTATTTTTCGCGTTTTGTCCAGAAATTTACCGAGGTTTATCCAATTTTCTGGATTTACCAATAACTCGTAGCATGCCAATCTTTCCCGATTTGAATTTAGAAATCTTTCCGGTAATAACTGACGTCTCCAATATTCTAAATCATTACATTTTCCTAATATATGTATCTCATCTTCAAAGTTCCAGCACATTGGACATATTCGCATATCGCGATCGTCGCTAATTTTTAGAAATTTCCATGCCCCTAGCCACTAGCTAATCCCCGGCGTGCGCTGCTACTCCTAAATAAATGTTAATGTGCTTTTACCACCAGGCTTGAGCTGCTATGATTGCCCGGGAATCAGCTTATCCCGATCTTCTTGGCATCAATTAAAGACAAAAATGGTTATTGTGAGTTCATACTTTTTTGTAGAGTTTTTTGAGATGTTCAATTCTGTATACATTAATTTGGTGTATTTGTTATGGTTTAGGCAGCGTAAGCCATTTAAGCGTCAAAATAGGGACTTTATTTCACGTTTTTCACTACAAAGGGTGATTTTTACGGGTGAAGGGGTTGAGTAGCTATTACAACTCTCTTATAGCCTATGTTCATCCTCAGTATCTCCTTAACATTTTTCAAAAAGCCCCATCTCAATCGGGTGAACGGTATGGCAGAGCACGCTTGCCCGGGAATCTACTTATCCCGATCTTCTTGGTATCAATGAAAGACAAAAATGGTTATTGCGAGTTATCCGCAAAAGATAAACATATGCTGTGGCGGACTTTTTTGCAGAGTTTTTTTTTTTGAGATATTCAATTCTGTATTCATTAATTTGGTGTGTATTTGTTATGGTTTTAGGCAGCGTAAGCCATTTTAAGCGTCAAAATAGGGACTTTACTTTACGTTTTTCGCTACAAAGGGGCGATTTTTAGGCGTGAGGGGTTTGAGTATTACAACTCTCGTATATCCTATGTTCATCCCGGGAATCTCCTGAACATTTTGCAAAAAAAAAAAACTATCAAAATCGGATCAACGGTATGGCCGCGTATAGAATACGAACAAAGAACCAACAAACAAACATTAATTTTATATATTAGATAATGTTTTAGATAAGACTAAAATCAAATATGGAGTAATTTACATACATAAATTCACTTACTCATTTGTTTAATGAAAATCTAGATATTATGATAACCTCTCTCTTTCTATCTCCCTCTCTCTCTGTCTCTCTGGCAGGACTAATGTCTCTGAACTTTACCAATCACTTGGATACCCCATCCAGACGTGACAAGACTGCAACCTCTCTGAACTCAATCTGTAAAATCTCATACTTGCTGCTTCAGCATCATTTATGTCTTATAGGAAAAATGTTACATGTTGACGTAGATAACTTAATAAGTTAGCAATTTACCAAGTTCAATTCGTATTTATATAAATTCATCATTGAATTTTCAGATCTCTAAAATGGAAGATTTTATCATTTGTTCTAAACCTCGTTGACATTCTTTGACCCATTTTTTATTCCTTTACATCAAGAAAACCAATTAACTTATTTAATTTTTCGCATTCAGTATCAGGTTATGTTTTTGTTTTAGCTGTTTTCTTTCTAAATTGCCATTATTATTATTATTATTATTATTATTATTATTATTACTATTATTATTATTATACTATTACTATTATTATTATTACTATTACTATTATTATTATTATTGTTATTATTATTATTGTTATTATTATCGTTATTATTATCGTTATTGTTATTATTGTTATTATTGTTATTATTATTGTTATTATTATTATTATTGTTATTATTATTATTATTATTATCATTATTATTATTATTATTATTATTATTATTATTATTACTAGTGGTCTCCCAGCGGTCGAAATTCGACCACAAGTCATTACATTTTTACGTTCGTCACAAATAAGTCATTATGCATTAATTTTGGATTTATTTTAAAAATACGAACGATAGGAAATATGTGATATAGCTTGAGGAAGCCATATTTAAAAAACAATAACGCGTCTTTTGACATTTCCTTGGGTTTTTTTATTGCTATACTGGCCAGATTCCGCCAAGGCTACACAGTTAATTTGCCTATATTTATCAAATTATACAAAATTTAAATAAAAAATTAATTAAATTTGCACGTAATCCACGTGGAATAACTGGCAAGATTTGCCGAAAATCACCGCACAGAAATATCGTTTTTCCTCCAAATGGTTTATGTTTGCCATTTTCATCGCATAAATCTCGCAATAATCTATGACTTTCAACACTTGCAGTGGGCAAATAGAACCTTCATCAACAATTATCAATTATTATGAAGTTATGTAACATCCATAGCCGCTATCCGAAATTTTAGCTTCTGAGCTAACCATAGAAAATGATGAATCGTATATACGAATGTTTTCAAAATAATTTGATTACTTTCTTTTTATTGAAGGTTCATTTGAAGTACGTCCATCATACAATAATTTAAAATAATCATTTTTACTTAACCCATTCGCCTCAAAAGACGAGGTAGACTCGCCGGTAGTTAAATGGTCTTCAACTCAGACGACGATGTACACTCGTTCAACTCAAGTGTTATATATTTTGCAATATTTTGTACATCCCTTGGCAGGGTAATCTTTTGTTAACATTTGTGAACAGTAGAGGATTGTGTTTTGACCTTCACCATTATTGTGATCTCAAGTACTATTAGTCCCGCGCCGTAGCCGAGCGGTTAAGGTAGGAAGCCTTGGCGCACAGCTACGGGACTTGCGCTGGTTCGAATCTCCATGGGGGAAGAAATTTTCTCATGGTATTTCAGCCAGTATGGGACCGGTGCCCACCCAGCATCGTGAGGCAATTGGGTAGCTACAATAAGTAGCGGCTCCAGGTTGAGGAACCAGCTATAACGGCTGGGGGACTCGACATGCTAACCACATGTCACCCCTACACTGGCTGTTGATCATCTACCTCTGTGATTGACACATGTGGATGTGAAGGGCCAGCAGCCGGCTGGTAAAAGGGCAACCGCTGAAAAGTGGAAAGACCCTCAATCGGAAGTACCATTATCTTTTGTTTGTTTTGAATGTCTGAAAATAGAAATATATAAATTTACGGTGATTTAAATCCGGTTTCTCTGGGAAATACATTGAGCATTTAAACCTGGTGCAAATGGGTTAAGGCTAGTAATGCTCCTTTACCCTTATGACAACATGAAGTGAATGCAGTCCGTTCACCTAAAGTGACTTCAGATTCGAAATGTTTTGCATTAAAAAACCTGCATTGTAAACCCATTAATCCACAATCAAAACTATTAAAATTTCTTGGAATGACATTCAGTGCGCATTTAAAAGTATCTCTCAAAATAATTTCATGATTTTGTATACTAATTATACTATTAAAATTTGCATTTGGCCTATCCCTTCCTCTTTGTGTCTCACTCCGACCCGTCAGTGTTCTATGTCGAGGCATAATGGAAGTAGGTGCTAAAAATAAGAAAGGAATATGTAATGATATTACTGAAACCAAAATTAGACAGGGTTTAATTTAAATTTAAATAATAAAATGTACTCACCTGTGTTAAACCACTAATAATAAACCACTACATACCAATAAATACGCGAGAATAAGTCAATTCACATTGCTGCTGACAATTTTCTTTCTGCAACAGATGTATATTGAGCAAGAAATCTATTATATAATTCCATATAACATATTATAAAATAACATGATATATAAATAGCCTAGAATGTATTTACAAAGTATAATACAATACAAACTGTATATAATATATAAATACCTATCGGACAAAATATACAATATATGTACAATGTAAAGAATGCACTTTCAGTATAAACGTAAATAAATGAATAATCATCATTCTTCACGGATTAGGTCTTTGCCTGTTCCGATCTCACATCTGTTCAGACCAGCGCTTTCTTGGTCTTCCCACCGATCTTCGTCCTCCAGGATTATATAAACAAATGAATGAGTACACAAATAAACAAATGAATGAGTAGACAAATGCATGAGTAATACACATAAACTCCTTAGAGACAATTAATTTTATTTTCTTTAATTTAATTTATTTGTAACACATACTTAAATTTTATTTTTCTGCGCTCCTTCTCCGTATGAACTTTAATTATGCCAAATATCACACTCCTCCGTGCGCGCAATGTGCTTAAAAAGGGGTATAAAGTTCTTCCTTCGCGTATTAATATATAGATTATTATTATGATGCTGATGATTATTATTATCATTATTATTAATATTTATTTATTTATTTATTTAACAGATTTCACAATGTTTCACACTCTTTCTGCGCCCAATTAATCTACTGTCATTCTTCTTCACATCTCTCTTTCATTCCAATCTCCATCGTCCAATTCTTTTTATCTCATATTGCTCAAAACACACCAATCTACGTTATTTTGGCCGTCCTCTTCTCTTCTTTTACCAAGTGGCACCCATACTAGTATTCTTCTTGAGAATCTGTCTTCTGTCATTCCTTTTACATGACCATACCATGTTTATTGTTTGTTATAACTCCGGTAACTAACTCACTGGCACTATCGAACCTGTAGGTACATGGCCGCATGGACATAAGCTCTCTATATATCGCTATCCTGAGCTAATATTTTCCAATCATCCCCTGTATAATGTAGGCCTAGTTCCCTCAAAGCATGGTTATGATATTCTCCCGCCTCATTCTTGGTTTACCAATTGGGCGTTTTCTCTCTGGTTTTCCTACAAGAAGCTTCCGTGCAAGTCTTTCATTCACCATTCGTAATTGTTTGTTATTATTATTTATATATTTATATATTATACTTATTTAGCCTGGTGGAGTTAAGGCCATGTGACCTTGTCTTCCACTCACCAGGACAAAGATATATCAGAATATAACAATCTCAATTAACTCTAATATTAAATACTAAATAAAAAAATTATCAATAAGATATCTATTATATTGCGATCTATAATGCAACCAGTTAATGTTAGTTAAAATTAAGACTAAAACTAATAATAAAATGTATACAAGCAAGACATACTAAATTGTCCCTGTCTAGTGTATATAAAAAACAAAGAAAAATAATGAGATATAGAAAACTAATTTTTCGATTATAAAATATTTAAAACAGGACAAATGAAAATATTTGTTAATCTTAATATTATTTTCATAAATAATTTATTAATTGTTAAATGAGTTTTTTACCTTTATCTTTAAATGATTTATTATTTTTTATGGGTTTTAAGCTTTTTTTCATTTCCCTTATTATTTACTATTAGTGAGGTATATACGTTAGTTTGTTATTAAATAATTATCGTGTGTTTATTTGCTACTCTTCTTGTTATATCGTTATAACATATTTTAAAAGTCACGTTCCCTTACTGATGCACTAATCTTATAGGGCTTATGGCTACACTTAGCATATTTCAATTTATTATAACGTTAATAATAATAATAATAATAATAATATTGTTTTATTTATTCCGGCAGAGTTAAGGCCATAAGGCCTTCTCTTCCACTCAACTAGCACAAATACAAATAAGTATTTGACAAATATAGATATACACTATACTAATTATAAACAGTTAAAGATACATTAAATGTAACAATGTGAATTCCATGCACAAACAACATTTTATACGATAATAACAATAATAATACTTACAATAATAATAATAATAATAATAATAATAATAATATAATAATAATAATGATAATAATATAATAATGATGATAATAACAATAATAATTATAATAATAATAGTATAAATATGATACATTAAACGAGAAACATCAATTAATATATACCTTACACTGGGTAATGATGAAGTCGAGGTTAGAGCAAATATAAATTTAGATTTCTTTTAAAAGTTACCAATGTCCGGCAGCCCCTTATTTCTTGTGGTAGGGAATTCCAGTTGCGAGAAGTGAAGATGGTATATGACATGGAGTGATATGATATCCTATGTTGCGGTATATTAAGCAAGAGACTATGTTGTGATCTTGTGTTTAAGTTATGGTTTCAGGATAGATACTGGAAACGAGATGATAAATAATTGGGAATCGAGGTATGTAGGATCCTAAATAAGAGAATTAGACAGTGCGATTTTCTTCTCTCTTTTAGATGTAGCCATGACAATTCGTGGAAAAATGGAGAAATGTGATCGTATTTTCGAACATTAAATATGAATCTGATACGCGTATTATGGACATGCCGTAGTTTGTCCGACAACCCGTCACTTATGTCAGTTAGTAGAACGTCACAATAGTCGAAATGCGGCATGTTACAGGGGCCGGATAGAAAGTGAAGGTCCACATCCGGCCCGCGTGTCGTAGTTTGGGTGTCTCTGATTTAAACTATAAAATTTGTACTTACGAACTGCGATATTTCCGAAGTTTTTGTTTATTTCCGATCTAAGAATGTTAAGGATAGCCTTTTCTTCCGAAACTTCATAACTGTAAGTCTGTTATAAAACAATACCATAAAATTCTAAGTCTTACTTTAATAAAATCACAAAAGAACAAAATTAATATCGAGGTCGACAGATGTTGAGTGTTTTCAGAAGTTTATAGCTACGAGCATTTTAATTGAAGTGATCCGAATTACGAGATGGAGCCGACAGTTCAGCTCTAAAATAATATTGATGACAAAATGGAGGATAGTTATTAAGAACCTCCTACTTTTTTTATGAATTCCTCGTCTATAAAAAAATAAACCATTCGTCAGCGTCGTTGTGAAGTAGACAGCTGTCTTTATTGTTAGAAGACATCATCTGCAAATATTGTAGTTTTTTATTTGATAATCTCATTAAATTTGTTTTGATATAAAACCTTAAAATACGGAAAACAATTCTAGTTTTCTTTAAGCTAAGAATGGAACTTCCAGTTATCCAAATTTGATTATAAAAATATAACACTATAGCTTGTATATCCTGTATATAAATAAATAATAGTTTAAAAAACTTAAACAACACGCTTTATTAGAAAACCGAACTAAAAATGAAAAATAGTTTTAATTTCCAACCACGCTTGGGATACAATTAAAGTTGTCAACAAAAAATCATCTCCAACATATCTAGAATAAAACTAGAGTTATCTACAAAAAAGTAATTTTGCCATCAAAAGCGTGGGGTGCCCTGTATCAATTAATATATTTGATAATAAACAGATATTGGTAAAATTAAAGTCTCTAAGAAGAAAACGTAAAAACCGTAAAAAGCACCCCACGCTTTTGATGGTAAAATTATTTTTTTTGTAGGTAACTCTAGTTTTATTCTAGATGTGTTGGAGATGATTTTTTTGATGATCACTTTAATTTTATCCCAAGCGTGTTGGAAATTAAAATTATTTTTCATTTTTTAGTTCGATTTTCTAATAAAGCGTGTTATTTTAGTTTTTTAAACTATTATTTATTTTTAATTTTTTAGTATGGTTTTCTAATAATGCGTGTTGTTTCAGTTTTTTAAACTACTATTTTTTTGTTTAATTTTTAGTTTAATTGATTGTCATAAACTGGAATCACATGAAAATTCAATTGCTTAATACTCTTCTAAAAAAATCCTCCGGCCTGGATTTGAACCAGCGGTCTATGGATTACTGAAATTATATACCACTACAGTCCACCGCTCTACCAACTGGGCTCTTACAACGATTGACTAAAAAGTCGATAAGTCCGCAACCTATTACACCGGTTATATTTTTTATTTATTTTTTTTTATTTTCTGATGATTCTGGCCTGGATTTTAAAAAATAATTAAATTATTTTATTGTCATGAGTCCTTTACAATAATACAAAGTTTCAAGTCGATCTAATGTTTTAAGTGGGTGAAAATCGTGTTCAAAGATTCCGTTACATAGATATAGGTCCGTTACATAGACAGATACAGGTCAAGTTACGTACTAATACAATTTTCATATGATATCGTGAAAGGCTATCAAATAAACATTCTATTTCCTCATAGAACTCATCCTTGATCTTGTCATCTTTATCTTCTGTGCGAGCATGTGCATTTACGATTACAAAATCATGTCGTTTATCCTTTAGAATTATGTATGATATCCTATCACTGACAAATTTAATATCTCGGATAGCGGATAGGATCCTCCTTCTGACTAAAAAACCCGTTCCAAATTCAGGTCTCTCTGTACCCCCGTAGTATAATGCAAAGCTTCCTGATTCCTGACTACCTTCTCCTGGCCATCTAACTTCCTGTAAAGCTACTATATCCAAGGGCGATTTATCTAATTCCCGCGTTAATATCTCTAGTGCCCCGCTATTGTATAAAGTCTTAATATTCCATGTTCGTAGGAACATGTCCCTAGTTTTCAAATATCTAGAAAAAATAATTACAAATAGTGTAAAAGTACCTATAAATAGAGAAACTAAACTAAGATAAAGAGAGGCAGAGAGAATACATTTAAATGTAATTAATATTCCGTAATAAATATAGTTTTTATGTAATATAATTGGGTGTGTACTACATTTTTCTCAAAGTCGCTTGAAGATAGTAGTGCGCCCAGTCCCCCGGTTTATTTCTGGATATTTACCACGTATCAAGCAATAAACCGTATTACTCCGTTGTCTTTGACATTGGAAGGGTATCCCAATCCGCCGATTGGTCATTGTCGCTGGCTTCTAATATCTTCAGCGACATAAGCGTCAAATTTGGAAAATGTGTGTATTAACAAATACCATAATTAATTAGGCCAAGATCGTTCGTTTTAAACTGTTAAGATAACCTGAATCCCTATCTCAATTCTGTAGTAAACCTAACTTACGGACACTGTTACACTCGCGAGGATATAAACTCCTGGCCGACCTGTTGTGGCAAGACCCGGGAAATTTCGCAATCTGTGGCCCAGCAGTGCCCGCCTGTCACTGTTTTACATGAGCCTCTCAATAAGTGGGCTGCGCCAACGCGCTGAGATAACCACAAGCTCAGTAACTGTGTCCTGGGGACTCACTGACCAAATGACAGCTGCCAGATACTCGGAACTAACACTATCTCATGCTAAGCATCTATCCCCACACCACACATGTAAATTAACATCAGCGGTGCGTTTAATTCCCCTCTGTGGAAGAAGATGACTCCACTTCATAAACCGAGATCACCACAGACAATTTACTGGTCCCGCCCTGCGGTCAGAGCCTTTACCGGAACTAGATGTTATCTCACAGTTTCTTAAAACTAAATTATCCTAATCTAAACCATTCCTGCATAAATATATCCCACATTCTTCTGTTAATATCTTCTTCGTTGATGCACTTCCATTTCATCCATAAAATACAATCTGAAATAACAGTTGCTAGGAAATGTTTCCATTGTTACGTAATTTTATAATGATTTTTTTTACATTTTTATTTGCAATTCAGTTACCGAGGAACAAATAGTGATATGTCAAATGTTCCACTTATTTTCATTCCCTCGGATATTAGTTGTTATGGGAATTTCTTGTTATATTCTTATTTTATCATAATAATTATCATCACCTTCACTTCAAGGTTTGGGTGATTCGTCTGTTCCGAATTCACAATGATTCCTTCCATCTCTTTTTAGGTCTTCCTATATCCCTTAATCCCTTTGGTTTATACTGATATGCTATCTTGGGCAATCTTGTTTCTTCCATTCTCTGAACTTGCTGTTCCCAGCCAACGCGGTGTTGTTGAATTCTGTCATTTATTGAATACATATTTCTAATTCATTTCTTATCCCTTCATTTCTTATGTGGTCCAATTTTGTGGATCCTTTGGTCCTTCTTAGAAAGGCCATTTCTGCACTTTGTATTCTACTCGAACTCCTCTTATTTGTTACCCAGGAATCACTACCGTATAAAAGTACCGGTACCGCCATTGTTTTGTAGAACTTCGATCTTGTATCCTGGAGTTTTCTTGCGAACTTATTTAATATGTCTTAATTAATTAATTTTATGGTAGAAACGTAACTAATATTTTTATCGTCGGCCATGACACGAGAATTGAACGTTCGGACAGGACAACTTCTGCCGGGTCCACTAGTAAATAAATAAATACATAATAATAATAATAATAATAATAATAATAATAATAATAATAATAATAATAATAATAATAATAATAATAATAAACATTAATAATAATAAATACTTATACGAATGTGTCTAAATGGCACAAAGAGTAGGGTGCGTGTAGGCAAACAGTTTTCGGACACTTTTGAAATCCAGAATGGGTTGAAGCAAGGACATGCACTATCTCCTCTACTATTTAATTTTGTACTAGAGCATGCCATCAAATCTTTAGAGGATGAGGAAGGCCTACAACTCAATGGTATTAATAAGCTGTTAGTTTATGCTGATGATGTAGTACTATTGGCCGATAGCGAGGAGATACGAGTAATATAAAGCGTATAAAAATACATAATTTAACACTGTTATAACCTCAATGGTATAAAAAACAATTATGAACTTAAAAAGTATAGATTAATTCAAATTACGAAATAAAATGTATTTAATTCATAAAACGTTTTAATACAAATATCACGAAAAAATTGCGTAACTGAAGACGCGAACTTGCGATCTTCACTAACAGAAACAGTGACCGCATGCTTTACCGCTGACCTATCAGGACACGTAGGAGAGTCTTCAGTTTATGCCATATAACACAGTAGCTCAGGGACTGCACAATTATGACTAGTTTTTCCTAGTTTGAACCCAGCGCTTTGCTGAGTATGACTTAGAAGAAATGTGCGTTCAAGAGATGACTCTTTTTTTTTTTGTCGAAGGGTGTACAAAGAGTGCTTAGCCGCTAAAGTAATTAGATGTAGAAGTTCACGTGAAGCGAAAATTTAATAATCGTTCTAGCGCTCGCAATTTTCGACGTTTCACAACGGAACTCAGAATATCCTACTAAAATAAAATGAGGTAGGTATCATCCGACAATAAGAGAAATCCCTCAAATCCAAAATTAAAAATTGACTAGCAACCGGAATGTTTGGTTCGTCGAAGTATATAGGCTACCATACCATTCTATAGTGTTCTGCCCAAGGGCAGGTCCTTCACTGCAAACATAGCACTTTGATGCTATGCTTTGCAGTTTTACTAGGTACGGTAGCTTCCCGTTGCTTTTGGTAAAGATGATGATGATGTTCCGGGACCTTTTGGACCTCAAAGCTACCTGACATTTGTCTTACAGGTCAGGAAAAAACCCGAAAAACCTCACCCAGGAAGCTTATCCCGACCGGGAATCGAACCCGGCCCGCTGCGTAAGAGTTGGAACCACTTACCACCACTGGGGATACCTCAGGATATATTCCTCTACTCCCCAACCAACTACGTTTTTTCTCCTATGTCTACTTCTAAACCACATTGGAACTTCATAAACTTAAGTGTTACCATTCGGGTAAATTGGTGAGCTACATAGTACGTCAGGTCGCTAAGTCCTGACGACCCCACAATAGGTTAATGGGCTCCATGAGCCTGGCAGGGAGGACTGCTTTGATTGGAAGCACCGCAGATCCACCGACCATCCCCCTGTTCTAACTCCAGGGACGCATTTTGCAGCCGTTGATATACCGGCTAAGGGTTTTGGTTTCACAAAGCCCTGCAATGTGAGACTTTAGTACATCCAGGTGCTCATATCCTGGCGCCCCACAGTTGGTCCACGAACCCGTAGCCTGAGCCGGGAGTCAGCGCAGGTTCTCCCATATCTGGGCTGATCCGGGCCGTGCCCTGTTATACCTTCCAGGGACGTGTCCTGCCGTCGTTGTGGGCCAGCTAGGAGCTCGCAAGTTCCTGCAGGTAAGCATATAGTACGATAGGGCGCCAATCTCCTGCCGACCCCACTAATGGTTCACGAGTCCATCGGACTTAGCCGGGAGGACTGACGAGCAGATCCACCGACTTTCCCCCTGTGCACCACCCAGGGACGTGTTCTGTCGCTGAAGTGGGTCCAGCCTGAGCATTCGTACGTGAGGTCGCTCAACTCCTAACGATCTCACAGGTTATCCTCGGGTCAGTAAGTTCGGTCCCAGATTTGGCTAATGTCGTCCACACACAAAATGACTGGAGCAAATCCCCCAAACACAAAAGGATAGTTCCGCGCCTCCTCCATCGCCGACTGACCTGGTCTGTAATTCACTAGCTAAGTCGCCGTGGTATTTTCCAGACCATCCCGTTCGCAAGGCTAGGACTGTCGTGCCGCTGTTGTGCGACCAGCACACTTAGCAATGTACGCATCTAGAGAGCTCATTGCCCTAGCGCCCCCACAGTTGGTACTCGGGTTAGCTGCCTTACCAGGATAGACGCAGCTCATCGTAATACTACGCCGAGGCACCTGGGGTACCCCATTACCAAGCCGTGAAGTTCCTCTCCATTTAAATTGGGTATTATTCTCGACCTCCTGCGGATTCCACCCGGGAAGCAGCTCCTGGTGTGGGGCAAGGACAGTGATCACACAATACGACAGGGCGCTCATCTCCCATCGACCCCACTTATGCTCCATGAGTCCCTTGGACTTAGCCGGGAGGACTGACAAGCAGATCCACCGACCTTTTCCCCTCTAGACCATAACAAGGCTATTCGCTACCTCGAGACCACAGGGATGGACACAATTTAATTAACCCTTAATATTTTATTTATCTAGGCATAACAGCGCACGCCGGCTTTTGGCTACTAAGATAATTGTGTTAGTTGTATTATCAACAGTGTTATGATTATCTTGAAGATTTTCGGGCTGTAGGCCGTGGTCGAGAGGCTTGTAGTTCCCCGACGTTTCGCCAGAGACTGCGTCTGGCATCCTCAAGGGTTGTTTTGAGACTGGCAATTCTGTCTACTGTCTGTCCTATTTATACAGTAGACGGAATTGCCAGTCTCAAGACAACCCTTGAGGATGCCAGACGCAGTCTCTGGAGAAAAGTCGGGGAACTACAAGCCTCACGACCACGGCCTACAGCCCGAAAACCTTCAAGATCATCATAGCAACTCCAGCTGTGAAAGTCCACGTCAATACAACAGTGTTGTGATTATTTAGAAATCACGATTCTTTCTTCAATAAAATATAATAATATTTTTAATTGTCCTGTGCACTAAGGTCATCTAATTCACTGTTAGCACTACAATGGAAACTTTACGAATACGACCGGAAAAATACTTTACAACATGTGACACGGAAAAAATTCCAATTTCCTATCATACACCTTGGCGCATGCGCCAACAAACGCGAAGCTGTTTACACTATTAAAAATGATAATATAAAATTATAAAATAGTTACCTAAAAGATCCGTTTCCTCAACTTAAATATTATTAATTATCTATAGCGCTTTCGGGACTAGTCCCATAATCAGCAAAAGTAACTAGTCCCGAAAGCGCTACAGATAATTAATCATTTTAAGTTGAGGATACGGACTTTTTAGGTATCTATTTTATAATTTACATTATAATTTTTAATTTTGTGACTGAAAACTCAACGGAATTTTATAATGAATTTTATTAATGTTTACGCTATGGAATCACGGGATGCAGCCACCATACTACACGATATTTAACGAATCTAAAACCTAACCTAAAGCAATTTAAGTACTTCAACGTTGAAAGACCAACCTAAAATCTAACCGAACGCAATTTAAGCACTCTAACCTGTGAAAGACCAACCTAAAAGCTGACCTAACGCAATTTAAGCACTCTAACCTGTGAAAGAATGCAACGCCCAAAAATAAATAGTCTTTTTCTTATTATTCATAATTTGTAGGATTTTCATCCTGTTTATTTCCAAAATCACTCTTCGGAGGAAGACGTGTTGGATGTGTATCCATTGTCTATCCATCTCTTGGCTGATCTTCCTCTTGTTCTTCTCCCGTCCATTAGTCTATCTTCTTTAGCTCTTTTTGCAAGTCGGTTGTCTTCCATTCTTTCCATATGACCTTTCCAATATTTTCGTCTATCTATAATAAATATGACACTTGAATATGACATTTGTCCCTAATTTCTGTGTTGTGTATCTTATCAAATAATGTTTCCCCCTGAATAGTTCTTAAGATCTTCATTTCACATGTGCTTGTCATTTGAATAGTAAGTTCTGAAATTCTGAAGTATATGTGTACAGTTAATTAGTACGTACTCTATGTTGGCTGCACTGGAACACGTCTTTGTTTATTGTATAGAATATTCCTTAGCGTCAATATGGCTGCCACGTCTTCATGTTACGTATAGGCCTATATTATGTATTTGTAATATTATTGTTTTCTTTATGTAATTGTTATATTATTGTTTTCTTTTGTTTTTCTTTATACTATTACCAAACATTACTTTATTGTAACGGACTGTTAACAGCATGTACGGATTACTGCACGTGCGACACATATTTGTAAATAGCATTGTATATATCTTACTTGTCTTATAAAGTCCTATTACTACTATGTAGTTAAATATCATAGAAAAATATATTCAAATAATCGTTAGAAAAATGTAAAAATTATTGTAAATGATGGAAAATAATTTGAAAAATGAAACCCTAAAAATAAAATTTGGCAAGAATTTATGAAGGAATTAAAAAAGTCGCGTCACTAGTGGAAAAGTTTAACCGCAGATTCTTAGTTATACTATTATTCGGAATATGGCGTAACATTACTGTGTATAGCGTTTTCTTGTACGTTTTTATTTTATTTTTAATGTATATGTATGGCATGACAAAGTGTTCAATACTCTGTTTTTATCGTCACGACAACTTTCCCTTAATCACCTGTTTTCAATGTTTGAACTCTTATTTTTTTCTTATTTCCTTCCCCTTTCATTATTTTCACAAGTTCGTCTCGTGTCCATCATCTAGACACGAGTTCTACACACAAACACTCATTTATTTCCTGCACATACTACGACATTCGTTAAGTATTGGCAACACCATTATAACATAACAAAAAAATATATTTAGGTTATATTTGACATTACGAACTTCATTTATAGTCTCCTCTCAATTTACTATACGTTGCAAAATCCTTGGTATATGACGCACTCCATCTGCAGCACCATTTCTGGATATCTCCCTCATCTGATCGATCTAGAGCTTTCTGGATATAAATTCTTGATTGAAACAGAATGTTTCGTAAAGGCACTTTGATCTTGGATAATAAGTTATAGTCACAAGGGCTCGTCTCTGGTGAATTTGGTGGACGTTCCAGTGCTTCCCAATTCCGCCATATGAACAAATTCTACTGAACATTTTTTTAACGCGGTATTACTTACTACATGTGAGAAACAGTGAATGTATTCACAAAACATACCTATTTCGAGACTTTCGATATTATAAATGTACACAACAAAGACTGCTCAACAACATACCACAAGATTACAATGGTCACCACCAGGATCGTCGATTTATAAGAGTGTTGCCATTACTTATCGAACGCCCTAGTATATGCAATGCGTCTTTGGATCCGAAGTCTTCGAATTGGATCTCGACCAAAATTATGGAATTGAGGAAATTTTAGACAGAATTCTATTTGGTGTATTGTTTTAATAAACAAAGAATATAAAGTTTTGCAAAACACATACTACAAACTGGTCATCAGATTAACAAAATCGAAGATACCGTGAAAATATTACACAAAAAGAGTAACAAAAACAGGATTAGCATCTTAGAAAACAAGTAAATTTTAAGAGAAGCAGAAGAATATAAACATTCTAAACGAGAACACACCCACAGACCTAAATCCATTATGTACATAATATGCCTACATCAATACCAATTAGAATGCCGAATATGAAACTTGTTTTTTAAAGAGCTTCTTAATTTAATACTGTAACGAATTTTTTGGATATAAATCAATTCTAATATAAAAACTTAACCCACTGGCACTATTGAACCCGTAGGTTCATGGCCGCGCGGACATAAGCTCTCCATAAATCCCTACCCTGAGATAATGTTTTCCAATCATCCCCTGTATAATCTACTTCCCTCAAATCATACTTAATGTTATTTTCCCAACTCATTCTTGGTCTACCAACTGGGCGTTTTCCTCAGGTTTTTCTATAACATTGAAAATAATAATAATAATACAATAACAATAACAATAATAACAATAACAATAATAATAATAACAATAATAACAATAACAATAATAACAATAACAATAATAACAATAACAATAATAACAATAACAATAATAACAATAACAATAGAACATAACAATAATAACAATAACAATAATAACTATACACAATAATAACAATAATAACTATAATAACAATAATAACAATAATAACTATAATAACAATAATAACTATAATAACAATAATAACAATAATAATAATAATAATAATAATAATAATAATAATAATAATAATAATAATAATAATAATGGTAAATTATACGAGAAACGCCAATTAATATATGTACCTTACGCTGTATAATGATGAAGCCAAGATTAGAGCAAATATAATTGAGGAAGACGGATAAAATAAGGTATAATACATTCAAAAACATTTTAGTACATAACCTCAATTGTGATAACAATGAATATTAAAAATGTTGAGCTAATAATGATGTTGATTATTTTTCTTGCTTAATAATGTGTTATGATTAATATGTATTATCAACATTTATAGTTTTGTGTTCACGAAATCGTTGCCACAAAGTAGTTGAGAACTTGTCCAACTTTACAAATTCCTGGTAAAGTAAAAAAGCAGGCTGTTAACACGAGTTGTGAAGGAGAAAGTCTTGGCGTCTTATTAATAATACGAAGAGCTTCCTGCAATAAAGATGGTTTCGTTACCACTGCCAGTTGATACAGCGCCTCTAAAAAACCAAGTCGCATAAATAGAGAATGAATATTGCTCTACAATAATGAGAACATACTACTGCAATATCTGGGTTATAAAACAATCTAATGTTTCTTCTCTTAACGACTTCATGTTCCTCTCTGTGGGGGAAAGGTGCGTTATACGGTCTTTCATTCAATATTAATACATCTTCCCCCTTAGACAATAAGAGTTCTTTGTTTCAAAATTTTATATTATGAATAGGACTCGGAAGTTGAGGACCTAGATGCCTATAAAAGACCTAAATATATCTTACAAAATACCTAAAAACTGAAAATAATAACGTAAAAAATGTTGCAGTTGCTAACGAGTGGATAAAGACAACCTCACTGTCTTGACCCTCTGCTCGAGGTAATTTCTAAGTAAATTTTAAGTCGAAATACAATAGTTTTGGCGGTCAGTAGACTGGTGGTTAAAATAATAATAATAATAATAATAATAATAATAATAATAATAATAATAATGTTTTATTTTAGCTGGCAGATTTAAGGCCATAAGGCCTTCTCTTCCACTCAACCAGCGAATAGTAGAATTATACAAAAATTACATACATATTACAATTTTAAGATATTAAAATACAGACTAAACAAAATACAATGATGATGTGATCTAATACTAGCTAATACTAACAAAAACATAGAATATAATAAAATTTAAATGATTTAAAATAAAATAAGTATCTTCCTAGATGGTTATTTATAGAATGCTCTATGTAGTAGTTATGCAGTTAATGTTTTCATTGTGTCGAGCAAATAACGGGGTATTTTGTGAGGGTTCAATACTGTCTCGCGGAACAAAAGTGTTTGTTGGTATACAAAAAAATCTTTAGGAGGTAAAACTAGAGTGTTTTTTAAATAAGTTGAAATTGAGACTAGACTCTGCGGATTCTTCAATTAGGCCTATACAAATGGTATAAATGAAGTCAAAAGATGGTAAATTGCAAAAAACAAAAGGCCGTTAAGACCTTTAAAAATGGCTGAAAAAGGCAACAATAAGCTAAAAGAAGTCGAAAAAGGGCAAATGGACTGATAAAAGCCACCATTTTCCGGCCTACAATGACCCAGAATGCTTAGATTATGTTGGGCCTCGTCTTCAGACATGAAATAAAAAAAATGTTTTTCTTCAACTTCCGACCCAATTATGAAGCTAATTGTAACTTCCCGCATGAGGTATTTCAAATAGGTTACTGGATTTTTTAAAGAAAAGAATAATTGATTTGGAGGGTATCTGCGAGCCTGGAATTCAGAGACTGATGTGTTACCCAAGATCATTCGAAGGTCACTCCTCAAGTATATAAACAAAAAAGTCATATCCATTTTCACTGACTATTTAACTCATGCCCCAAATGGGAGTCAATGACCAATCACGTTTCAATGATTTCTGTTTTACAACCAATCAGAGTCGTGTTTAACCAAATATTTATCAGTGTTATAATTACCATATTAAAGAAAGCTCCTCCTTACAATATTGCGTTCCTTTGGCAATAAATAGTATGATCTGGTTGCAGTGATAAACAAAAGAAGCAGTAGAAGCGTACCTATCGTTTCTCATTTGTTTTCAAACATCGCCGTTTACATTAAATATATAAATATTTTAAAATACCTATAGTTAAATAATGATTTGTGAGTAAACAGCTTAATTTTATTCGTTAAATAGTCCTAACAAATGCCACTCTTGATTTCCAAATTCTCTAGATAAATTCACTCCTCACTTCGTGAGTCGTGAATTTATCGATAATTTGGAAATCACTCGTGGCATTACTTATGAAAATTAAATTTAGTAAATCATATTTTTTCATAACATTATACTACGATACATCTTCCGAGCTAAGATTTAGTTGTAATGTAAACAAACCAGATGTATGACTGCATTTCCATTGGTAGAATAATAGTTTTACCTTTAATCGTGTATGAAAATGTAGTTGACTCTCTAACGCTCGAAACAAAGAAAATAAAAATATATATTATTATCTAGCACATGTCTATATAAGTTATATAAGAGGATCTCACATTCAAGACATAACCAAATTTATTTTAGATAGACGAAAATATTGGAAAGGTCATATAGAAAGAATGGAAGACAACCGACTTTCAAAAAAGAGCTAAAGAAGATAGACCAATGGACGGGAGAAGAACAAGAGGAAGACCAGCCAAGAGATGGATATACAATGGATGCACATCCAATACATCTACCTCCGAGGACTGGTTTGGGAAATAAACATGATGAAAATCCTTCAAGTTACGAATAATAATAATAATAAGAAGAAGAATTTTAATAGAATAAATGAGTATTGTTGTATTCTTACGAATGCGAATGTAATTTGAGTTGTTTGAAAATGGCCGCTTCTGTAAAAAAAAATCTAAAACGTTGGAAAGGAAAGCATTTGAAAAGCGGACAGAAACAAATTATTTTGAATGTTTTCAAACAGTTTTAGTGAAAAATATCCTACATCAGTCACTGAGTATGTGGTGAAAATAACAGTAGAGTTTACATGTGAGGCACCATACATTTTACTCGTAATGAAGTTGTAAATAAAGGATACTTATCAACATCATGGCAAAAGCGCAAAGGTCTGATTACGTAGACCCATAAATAGTTTTTGTTCATAAACAAATTAGAAATAGAGGAAGTTCTAATTGTTAGTACCATTTTACTTTGTCTTCTTATTATTATTCAAAATTTGTAGGATTTTCATACTTTTTATTTCCAAAATCACTCCTCGGAGGAAGACGTATTGGATGTGCATCCACTGTCTATCCATCCCTTGGCTGGTTTTCCTCTTGTTCTTCTCCCGTCCATTAGTCTATCTTCGTTAGCTTTTTTTGCAAGTCAGTTATCTTCCTTTCTTTCTATGGCACTAACACAAACAAACACAATTACACTCATATCACGTATCGTCAAAACAATTATCATTACTTTAAGTATTAAGTATATTTATTTTATGTATCACTAAACACAAACTCACAGACACAAACAAACACACAATACTTTTTCCTTTATGTAACATCTACACTTCACATACCCGAAATCTGTATGTATTATGTTTATTTATTCAATAAAGATTAGATAGTAGTTAGGGACATAGAGCAACCCGGGGATAAGGGCATTATGCCCGAGGTAACCCGGGGGTGGTGATGGGGCTCTAAATAAATAATAAATAAAAATAATGACCTTTCCAATATTTTCGCTTATCCATGGGTATCCTTGTGTGGACGAGGTGCCCAGTGCCCAATGATCCAGACGATAGAGCGAGGAAGCGTATGCTACTGGTCTATAAGACGAGACGGAAAGCGAAGAATAATCCACAACGGGCAGATGGGGTTCGGTAGTCCTGCATGACAACCCATCTAGGAGAGACAACTCCGAAATAAAACGGAGCAGGCTGAGAGCTCTGGAGCTTGGTGAAGACAATCGGCCTAGGGAGGAAACCCCGAATAATAAACCCCCACTTCAAGATGTATCTTATACATTGCTCTCAGTCCTAAGGATCAAGCCTCGGATCATTTTACCTTGTATTCAGTCTTATTTCCCGTGAAAGAGACGTTGTCTAAGAACAATGTTTCTATGAATGACAGTTCTGTACACAATTCAGCCATATGGCGGGTAAAAGTAGCATCTCGGTTCTCCCAATAGACGGAGTCGGCGTAGTAATGCCTTAAGCAAGTCTGTTTACAGTACAACTGGAACTTAGCTCGGATATAGTTTAGTAGTAACATTAATGTAATGTACGGCGTCAAGGGCTTAGTTGCGAGAAGGATTCAAAGCAGACGATAGTAAATTTAATAATTTTAATTCAACCAAAACAAAACAGAGTATTTAAAAAATGACCCACATGAATTATATATTAATGAGGTAAAGATAAAGAAGAGCGATAGTTTCTGCTATTTTGGGATCAATTATAGAGAAAGATGGAACATCAAATAAAGAAATATCAAAAGGATTAGCGATGGAAGAAAAACCATAGGAATGTTAAACTCTATACTATGGAATAAAAACATCGTTAAGAGAACAAAACTAATTTGTAAGTCCATACCAGAAAGTATAATGTTATATGGATCGGAAGTTTGGACAATGACACAACAACATGTCAACAAAATAATTGCAGTTGAAATGGATTTTTGGAGGAGTGCTGCCAGAAAATCTCGACTGGAAAAAATTATAAATTCAGAAATTAGAAAATGGATGAGTGCAGAAAGAAATATAATGGATGAGACTGAACACAGAAGGCTAAAGTGGTATGGACACGTAAGAAGAATGCAGGATGGAAGACTACCAAAGGCTGTCTATGCATGGAAAATTGAAAGGATGAGCAGAAAAGGAAGACCAAGAACAACCTGGAAGAATAACATTCAAAAATCAGTGAGGAAATTTGGTGTAATAGATGAAGACACAGAGGACAGAGAACGATGGAGAACGTTAATTAAGGGAAATTTGTGAATGTTTGTTGCAAACTGATAGTCTATAAGTCCGTAGTAATTCATGATTTTTTTAATTCATGTTAATTACGAAGATTGGTTGGAGAAAACCCTCAATGAGGAGGAAAATTCTTAAAAATAAGAAAATAAATACAATTACAATAAATTAATTTTATCATAAATACTTTCAGGAATGAATAAGAATAATATTGTAACAAACTCAGCATAAAAAATATGTTGTAATTGTGATGAAGACCGTGTTAGTCGCGATGGTCTAGTGGTTATGTTACTTGCTTCTAGTTCATAGAAACGCGGGCACAAACCCGGCCAGGGTCGATGGATTTTAGGAATGGAAAAATGCAAGGGACAAACCCTTCGGGAGAAACTTTAAGCCGTGGGTCCTGACTCTTATGATTTTCAGGGTAAATAAAGAACCGCAAGCCTTAATAAAGGGGCATCTGTGCAAAATTTACCGACCCTTACCATCCAAGTAATACTTTAGTTACCCACTAGGTGCATATGGAGCAGAAATAGGGCTGATACAACAAAAACTAAACAATTAAAAAGCACATGTGAAATGAAAATCTTAAGAACTATTCAGGGGAAAACATTATTTGATAAGATACACAACATAGCACTTAGGGACAAATGTCAGATTCAAAACATAACCAAATTTATTACAGCCAGACGAAAATATTGGGAAGGTCATCTGGCCCATTCCTCCACTCTTGGGATACCTCGGTCAGAGACCATACTCCCATGTCCCAGATACTTGTCCTCCCTTAACTATTGCGTCCACGTTCAAGGTTCTCGGCAATAAAACCAACAACTCAGGGAGAAGGTGTTGGAGTCGCAACTTCAGGGAAATTGCTGAGCTACATAGTACGTCAGGTCGCTCAATCCTGATGACCCCACAGTTGGTCAACGGGCTCCTCGAGCCTAGCCGGGAGGACTGCTGTCGCAGAGCCACCGACCATTCCCCTGTTCTACCTGTCATATAGAAAGAATGGAAGACGATCGACTTGCAAAAAGAGCTAAAGAAGATAGACCAATGGACAGGAGAAGAACAAGAGTAAGATCAGCCAAGAGATGGATAGACAGTGAATGCACATCCAATATGTCTTCCTCCGAGGAGTGAATTTGGAAATAAACAAGATAAAAATCCCACAAATTATGAATAAGAAAAAGAAGACCCACTAGGTGTCTCACTGAGGCGATATGCCAATACCATAAAACTCGCTGATATATGGGTAATTAAACGTATCTGTGTTATCTTGGTTAAACGTTCCCACTAGGGACCACCCTAATCCAAACACACTGGGAAGTAGAGAGTTATTTTGGTGTCTAACAAAGGAACTGTCAACCATTGCATGCCAAATCTACCTTGAATATTCCCCCAGAGGAGCGTTGTAATGTTTCAAAACCATGTCCAAAAAATAGTTCCCGTTTATAATTGCAAGACACTAGGATCGAAGCCAGAATCCAGTAATGGTAACCCATTGTGCGTAGCAGATGAACTCCCTGTTTGACTTAGAGCGGAGTGGTGTGAGGCGAATGCAGCGCGGACGGCAGGTAGTGAGGGCTGTCCAATCCATCAAGTGAAGAGTTTATTAATTTCGTGTAGTTTAAATGAGAGATTTGGCGGTGGATTTCCGTAAATGGATTAAATGGTAAAATTTTGTCGTCGGCCAAAGGAATCCAGTATCAATAGTTGGTGCCTTGCAATTAAAAGCGGTTGATAATTTATTGGACACGGCCTTGCTACATCACAACGCTTCTCTGGATGGAATTTCAAGATAGGTTTCAGCAAGAAATGATTGACAGTTACCTTGTTAGATATCAGTTCTGAATTTTTTTTAAATAACTGCTTAGAAATAGATCAATCAATAAATTAGTGAAAACGATATAGAGTCAATTTAAATATATCTGGTACAAATAATGCCTCTAAAATGTTTTATCTCATACATAATGTTGATACAAACTGACAAAGCAGCATTTATCATAATCCAATATAGCATTATACTTGACATGTTTGTAATTCTACTATAAAATATAATGTTTTTAGATTCTGTTATTCGTCACACTTGTATGTAAGACAGATATGTCTCGTAAATTTATTCTTCCGTTTCGTGGGACTGTGTTTAACTTCTTTTTTTTTTTTAATTTTATAGATTTATCAAAATATTTACCGAAGACCTACTTTTACATTTTGGATTTTAATTATTTATTAAAACATGCACTATTTTGATACTATTTTATTTAATAATACAAAATATTTAACAGCTGATGTATTTGGAATTGCAATTCGAATTTGGGCGTTATAGGTTGATAGGTTTTGCTTAGATGCCTCTTTTTTTCAGATTTGAATTTACTTTACGCTTCGTAAAATCTACAGGACGGGACCTACGACCTTAGTTCCCTTCAGAAGGAACTCACAAGGAAACTGTCAATAATTGTATGCCGAAACGTACCTTGAAATTTTACCCAGAGAAGCGTTTGGTGTACCAAGACCATTTATAAATAATTACCTGCCTTTTTAATTGTAAGGTACAGTAATCGAAACCACAACCCAGTAATGTCAAGTTACTGTACAGACAAAATGGACTCCCTACATAAGTAAGAGCGGAGTGGAATGTGGCGGACGTGGCGGGTAATGCGGGTTATCCAATATACCAATATAGGAGTTTTATAGTTTAAATTAGTGATTTCGTACTGGATTTTACTGCCCTGTAGTTATAAACGGCATATATTTTTTTGACACGGACTTTGTACATCATAATGCTTCTCTGGAAGACATTTTAAGGTGGGTTTCGGCATGCAATGGTTGACACAGTTCCCTTGTTAGTTCTTTACGCCCTTAAAATCGATCGAATGACCAGGTTTAAATTGGCAAACATTGCAACTAGGGGCGAGTTTGGTAACAAGGCTACTAATCTGAAGGTACCGACTTTTGGAGATAAAATTTAATAATAATAGTAATTATCGTTACTAATTAAAAGTGCTGCCTTTATTGGATAAAGTCACGAATTGTAGACAAAAGTAGATTGAAAATTAATATAAAATTATGGAATATTCACCTGAAAGGTCCGTCTCCTCAACTTAATTAATCATTTAACTGTAGCGCTTTCGGGACTTGTCCCATCATCGGCAGGATTCAAATCTTATAAAAGTTGAAAAGTAGATTGATCACATGAATGGAAGGAGTAAAGAGAGATATCCATTGTTAGCAAGAAATTATCAAACAAAAGGAAGACGTGATATCGTAAGACCTAGAAAACTTTGGGCTGATGCGTTATCAATTCAGAACGGGCAATTGCCTAATTCTTGGAGTGACAATGATGATGATATTACTATATTTTATGTATCTACTTATTTTACCTGAATATAGTATCCATCCATCCATAGTAATTCTGCCCGAGGGCAGGTCTTTCACTGCAATCGTAACATTTTCATGCTATACTTTGCAGCTTTACTAGGGAATTCTAGGTGTGGTAGCTTCCCGTTGCTTTCCACACCGATGAAGGATGACGATGATGATCATGGCCGGATGATTTTCTGGGACCGTTGGGCTCTAAGCTTCCTGACATTTGTCTTATAGATGAGGAAAACGCCCGAAAAAATCTCACCCGGGAGCCTGACCCGACCGGGAATCGAATCCGGCCCCTCTGCCTGACAAGAAAGCACGCAACCTCGAGACCACAGCGGTGGACGAATATAGTACAAATGTCAATATTTTTCAGAGTCATCAATCTTCATATAGCCTATTTATTTGTTGAAGTGAGAACAGAACTTCCCGATAATCATATATTTTTAAAACGTTTGGCTATTCTACGTCACATTGCCACTTGCCAATATTCGATAGGAGAACAAGTGACTGCTAGCGTCATGTTGTCAATGTGATAACACACGTTCCCGATAGAGCCAATTGTCAACATATTTACTCACATTTAAGGGGATTCTATCCCAGGTGTCCATCTACATTAGTGGGTAAGTTAGGGTGAGAAAATGGGCGAGTTAGTATACCTGATTAGACTAGCATTCACTTATTTTTTAGCCTTTTTATGATAAGTTGGCTACACTGTCTGAACAATGACTAATACATATTTTACATTGTAAATAGGGTGATTTTAGGTTACTTTGAGCTTAACTTTTCACTTCATTTTAAGACATTTATCTCATTTTTGAAGAAAAAAAATCAACATATATATTTCTCTCAGGTAATTACATACTGCACAATAATTGTGTTTTTTCCGTTGATTTATTAGATTTTATTTAAATGGCATGGTGGAATAAATCCCCGAACGTTTTATTACACGAGAAAAAGTTTGAAATACGTTACCTTGTATTCATTACAGTATTGATCGTTAGATATCCTTTGAAGTAATAATTGCTGTATATTATTTCCACTACTAGTTTTAGCGTCAGCAAAAAAATATTACTTCCTTTTCTAGGAATTTATTACTTAGTAGGATATGTCTATCCTTTGATGTAATTTCAAACTACGAATTAATTACAATACTATACTGTAACAAACTGAAAACACAGTTCTATTGGGAACATAATTTGAAACCTAATATCCACTTGTTTTTAATATAGTTCAAATCAAATATAAAATCATAGAAAGAAGTTTATTACGTCACCGGAATCAACTTCCGAACATCTTTTTTTGCTTGTTTGTTTTTTAGGTTAGTGGATTTAACGTTAATATGAGTAATATGGCTAATCGTGACTTAATGGGATAAAGTCCTATACTATAACTGGATATTTTTCAAAACAGTATAACATCGTAGAAAGAAGTTTATTAGGTCACCGGAATCAACTTCCGAACATCTTTTTTGTTTGTTTGTTTTTAGGTTAGTGGATTTAACGTTAACATGAGTAATGTAGCTAATCGTGACTTAATGGGATAAACTCCTACACCTGGATATTTTTTTCAAAACAGTATAAAATCGCAGAAAGAAGTTTATTAGATCACCGGAATCAACTTCCGAACATATTTTTTGTTTGTTTGCTTTTTTGATTAGTGGATTTAACGTTAACATGAGCAATGTAGCTAATCGTGACTTAAGGGGATAAACTCCTACACCTGGGTATTTTTCCGAGAAGCTTTTTCATGTCGATTACGAAGGAAACTGATATCTAATGTATGTCTTGGAACAAAATAGTGATGAATATATTTTCAATTTCTAAAAGCACTGTATTTATTTTCTCATTTCGAACAACATATTTATGCTTATAAAATTCATATCAAAATTTCATTGATGTGAATAGTCAAACGATCCATCCATCCATAGTAATTCTGCCTGAGGGCAGGTCTTTCACTACAATCATAGCATTTTCATGCTATGCTTTGCAACTTTACTAGGGAATTATAGGTGTGGTAGCTTCCCGTTGCTATCCACACCGGTGAAGGATGATGACGATAATGATAAGGATGAAGATGATGGCCGGATGATTTTCGGGGACAGTTCGGCCCTAAGCTTCCTGACATTTGTCTTACAGGTGAGGAAAACCCCCGAACAAACCTCACCCAGGAGCCTATCCCGACCAGGAATCGAAACCGGGCCCGCTGCGTGACATGGCAGCACGCTACCTCGAGACCACAGCGGTGGACAGTCAGAAGATAAAAATTAAAAATTAAAATGTACCTGTTGGCATGTGCCATTGTCCTCAACTTTGTCAAATTAATGTATGTAAAATATTATTAATTGGAGGCCTTTCGGAAGCTAACTTCCATCATCAGCAGGATGAGTACGTGCTACTAGCTGTAGACGTTGATGGACTTGGTGCGTCTCCTACTGGAGACCATCAACGTCTGCAGTGTCTTAAATACAACTAGTAGCGCACACTCATCATGCTGTTGATGTAATTTAACATCCGAAAGGCCTCCAATTAATAATATTTTACATATATTATTTTAACAAAGTTGAGGACGACGGCAACTGCCGACAGGTAAATTTTAATTTTTAATTTTTATCTTTTAACATATTTATAGCTTCCACCTAAAAAATCCAACGACGCCAGCCGGGTTGATCTCGGTAGGAAACTTCTATAGCTCTATAAAACTATCTGAATTTGAATTCCTATTTTTATTACTGAAGAGTGCAAAGATCGTCACAAAATCAAATCTATTAAAGGAAAACTCTCACAAAAATTGAAAATTACAAGAGACATCGGGAAAGGAGGTTCTAGAAGAATTTTAAATTTTTATGTCCTGGAGTAACAACTGCTGAATTTATCCATCCGCGAAATCAAAGCTCGCTAAAACACATGGAGTGGATTTATTTGTAAAGCATTCCAAACACTTCTGCTTACGTCGGCAGAAAGAAAATCAATATTATGCATTTCTCGTGTCACGAATTGACAAACAAGTCTTTGGATACTTCAATCATAAAATAACTTTTAATGTCTGTTCGTCTTTTGTTCTGATAAGCGTCTTTTCATCTCACTGACACTATCGAACATGTTGGTTTGTGCCTGCACGGACATAAACTTTCCACACATCCTTACATTGAGCTAATTTTTTCCAATCATCCCATGTATGTCCACCGCTGTGGTCTCGAGGTAGCATGCTGCCTTGTCACGCAGCGGGCCCAGGTTCGATCCCCCGGTCGGGACAGTGTTTCTGGGTGAGGTTTTTATCGGGGTTTTTCCTCGCCTTAAGACAAATATCAGGAAAACTTTAAGCCCCAAACGGTCCCCGAAATCATATAGCCATCATCATCATCATCCTTATCATTATCATCATCATCCTTCAACGGTGTGGAAAGCAACGGGAAGCTACCACACCTACAATTCCCTAGTAAAGCTGGATTGCAGTGAAGGGCCTGCCTTCGGGCAGAATTACTATGGATACTATGGATGGATCCCCTGTATAATCTATTTCCCTCAAATCATGATTAATGTTATTCTTCCAACTCATTCTTGGTCTACCAACTGGAAGTTTTTCTTCTGGTTTTCCTACAAGACGCTTCTATGGCTCGCTTTCATTTTCCATTCGTGCAACATGTTCTTCCCATCTCAGTATACAAGACTTAACTGTTCTTATTATATCTGGTTTCTTATAAAGATCATGTAGTTAACTAGTCTTCTCCATTCGCCTGTCTGTTCATCTCATTGGTCTAAACATTTTCCTAAGAAATTTATTCTCAAATACTCGTAATATTTTCTCCTCCTTTAAAGTAAGAGTCCATGTAATATAAACGGGATAATAGCAGTTTATATATATATATATATATATATTCAGTTTGTTTGTTTGTCTATTTTTATTTTTTGAGAAGTTGGGACAAGAGTCCCTATAATTCATCATCATCATCAGCATCAAGGATTAGACTTGCTGGTCTGTTCCGATCTCATATTAGAATTGGTCTATCCATCTTTTACTGGGTCTTCCAACATTTCTTCGTCCTAGTGGTTTGTAATGAAGAATCTGTTTCGGAATTCTATTGTTATCCATTCTATTGATGTGGTACGTCCATTCATCTCTGTATTGTGTAATTCTATCTAATAGTTAGAATATATTCAGTTCTCTTCGTATATCCTCACTTCGCCTATGATCCATTATTGTATAGCCAGCTACACTCCTCAGAAAACTTCATTTCTGACGATTCTATTCTTCGTTCCTGATTTTTGGTTAAGACCCAATCATCCGATCCATATTATTGTGTTGGAACTGCCATTGTTTTATAAAATTTTAAAAGTGTCTCCTTTCTAGTTTCTTTGCATCCCTATCCTGATATGTTTTCGAATAATTCCATTATAATCTACTTTCCTCAAATCTTGCATGTCATTCTCCCACCATATTCTTGGTCTACCAACTGCGCATTTTCCATCTGGTTTTCCTACAAGAAGCTTCCACGCACCTTTTTCGTCCCCGATTCGTTCTGCGTGTCCTGCTCAACGTAGTCTACAAGACTTAACTGTTCTTATAACATACCCATGTAGCTCACTATTATGTAGCTAGTATACTTCATTCTCCTATCTGTTAATCTCTTCTTAGCAAAATATAATGATAATATGATTATTGAAACTTCTAGTGCCAGGTTCTAATATATCCTAAAACCCTCAACTCGTGTCCAACTGAGGGTTGGATCGAGGAATGAGATGAGATGAAACCCCCTTTCTGTGAATGAGAAGTGTGAGGGCCGACCACGCCTGACGCACCATCACGGGAGCAGATAAACGAAATGAAACGAAACAGATGAAATGAGTATGGAGAAATGGTGGAATGAAATCGTGGCAGGTGAACATGGGAAAAGACCCGAGCAAAATCTGCAACCTCCCCAAGCTCTGTTTCGTCCACCACGAAACCCACATGGAGCGACCGAGATTCGATCTCGGGAGAGTCAGATAATCTGCTAAAATGAATTCTCTTTTTGAAAATTCTTTAATAGTGATAGACCAGACTCTTGTAAACTGTACACATTAAACAAATGGATTATATCTTCATCACCATATGGTGTTGTTATGATAACATATGCGTATTGTTTTTCTTACGAATCATACATACATAAAGCTCCTCTCTGCCCACGGCTCGATAGACCTAAAAGACACTTAGCTCAACTCTAAAAATATTCATTACATTTACACTAGAGACTGAAATAGGTCACTGATATATCTATTGTAGTAAAAATGTTGGGCGAGAAGAAACTTTCAAAGCATGACAGCGAACTCAGTAAATCATTCAGACATAACTTATTATCATAAGTAATGCCACGAGTGATTTCCAAATTATCGATAAATTCACAACTCACGAAGTGAGGAGTGAATTTATCTAGAGAATTTGGAAATCAAGAGTGGCATTTGTTAGGACTATTTAAGGAATAAAATTAAGCTGTTTACTCACAAATCATTGTTTAACTATAGTTATTTTAAAATATTTAATGTAAACGGCGATGTTTGAAAACAAATCAGAAATGTGAGGTTACGTTCATTCACTGCTGCTTGAGATATTATTTATTGCCAAATAAGATCGCAATATTGTAAGAGTGCACCCAAGTGGAGAAATAATGAAACACATCAAACTATATATCATAATCAACATTACGGGTTATTCATTTATTTTTTTAGTAAACGACTTAGTAAAATCAAGGAATCTTTTCAGTATTTGCTATATTCAATGTATTTGTTGGAGAAAAATAATGCTTTGACCTGTTCAGAACATTAAAAAGGAGGAGCTTTCTTTATCACAAAAGCAGGAGCTGATAAAGAGAAATCGATAAAGAGCGAGGTGATACACGACTGTCATTGGTTGTAAAACAACATTCATTGAAACGTGATTGGTCATTGACTAGCATTTGTGGCATGAGTTAAATAGTCATAAGTAATGCCACTAGTGATTTCCAAATTATCAATACATTCACGACTCACGAAGTGAGGAGTGAATTTATCTAGTGCATTTGGAAATCAACAGTGGCATTTGTTAGGACTATTTAACGAATAAAATTAAATTGTTTACCCACAAATCATTATTTAAATATCCCTCCATCCATTCATCCATAGTAATTCTGCCCGAGGGCAGGTCTTTCACTGCAATCATAGCATTTTCATGCTATGCTTTGAAGCTTTACTAGGGAATTCTAGGTGTGGTAGCTTCCCGTTGCTTTCCACACCGGTGAAAGATGATGACAATGATGAAGGCCGGAATATTTTCGGGAACTGTTGGGCCCTAATCTTCCTGACATTTGTCTTACTGGTGAGGAAAAATCGCGAAAAAACCTCATCCAGGAGCCTGTCCCGACCGGGAATCGAACCCGGGCCTGCTGCGCGACAAGTCTACCTCGACAGCGGTGGACTTACAGATTTATAAGAACACAAAAATGTTATATATGTGTGTACTAAGTTTGTATATTTGTTGGTGCAAATTATAATCAAAACCCAGTGTCAAAAACATACATCTATGTTTAAAGTAAAATATATGACTGTTTTTCTGAGCGAGGTAATTTATTTCCACTAGAAATGTAGATCTACCCACTAATGAGAGTAACTGTGTAAGTCATATGCTATAGATATATTAAAAGGAGACGGAAATAAGCATAAATTCACGACACACACACACTTAATAAATAATAATAATGATAATAATAATAATAATAATAATAATAATAATAACTTATTTTTATATTGTTATATTATAATTATAGTTATCATTATTATTATCCATCCATAGTAATTCTGCCTGAGGGCAGGTCCTTCACTGCAATCATAGCATTTTCATGCTATGCTTGCAGCTTTACTAGGGAGTTGTAAGTGTGGTAGCTTCCCGTTGCTTTCCACACCGGTGAAGGATGATGATGATGATAATGATAAGGATGATGATGGCCATATGATTTCGGGGACCGTTAGGGCCTTAAAGTGTTCCTGACATTTGTCTTACAGGTGAGGAAGAACCCCGATAAAAACCTCACCCAGAAAAACTGTCCCGACCGGGGCTCGAACCCGGGCCCGCTGCGTGACAAGGCAGCACGCTACCTCGAGACCACAGCGGTGGACAATAATAAATATTATTATTATTATTATTCCATCCATCCATAGTAATTCTGCCCGAAGGCATGTCCTTCACTGCAATCATAGCATTTTCATGCTATGCTTGCAGCTTTACTAGGGAATTGTAGGTGTGGTAGCTTTCCGTTGCTTTCCACACCGGTGAAGGATGATGATGATGATAATAATAAGATGATTATGATGACCATATAATTTCGGGGACCGTTTGAGCCTTAACGTTTTCCTGACATTTGTCTTATGGTGAGGAAAAACCCCGATAAAAACCTCACCCAGAAAATCTGCTGGGACCTGGGATCGAACCCGGGCCCGCTGCGTGACAAGGCAGCACGCTACCTCGAGATCACTGCGGTGGACTTATTATTATTATTAATTATTATTATTATTATTATTATTATTATTATTATTATTATTATAACAATAATAATGTTTTATTTATTCTGACAGGGTTAAGGCCATAAGACATTCTCTTCCATTCAACCAGCACAAATTAGAAATACATATTAAACAGTATAGATTATATATACGCTATACAAATTATGAAGAATTAAAAAGATCTTAAATATTGCAATGTAAATTTCATGTACAAACAACACTTGCAGATACGCCACGTGTGATAGAGCGCGTTTACCAAAACATCGTATGTAGGTACAATGTGTGCAACGAAGTTGCTGGTCGCCACATCGAGCCGCACTTGTAGTGGATCTGAATGTTAACCATCATTTCAAAAGGACGAAAACAGTTTAAGTTTAACTGTAAATGAAAGTGTTTGTAAAAAATTATTCAGTTTCCATTTTGCTCCTTTGGTTATTAATGAGTTGAATTGTAAAACAAGTGATGTACTGTGTCACGCCTCATAATACGAGTAAATTACCTGTAAAAGTGGTCGCGTTAAAAATATGTTTTCAAACTGCTGTAGCACGGAAACCGTAAGTTTCCAGACATGGTTTCCTTCTTCTTCTTCCTTCCAAGTATTAGGCCAAGGCCTGTTACGATCCTATAGAAAATTTTCCCTCCAGCGTTTCATAGGACGGCCCAGTGATCTTCGTCCTCTTGGTATATAATTATAAACAGCTTTGGGGATCCGATTTGAACTCATTCTTTCAAGATGGTGTTTCCAATTTAGTTGGTACTGTTTAATATATTCCAAAATTGGCGTAGTCTTCAATTCTTTTAAGATATCGGTGTTCCTTTTCCGATCCCATCTGATGTAACCCGCTGTTCTGCGCATGAATCTCATTTCACAAGCCGTTATTCTGCTTTCATGTTGTTTTTTTAGTGTCCATGCTTCACTACCATAGGTCAACACTGGTCTAGCCAATGTGTTATATAAACGTAATCTGGTGTCTTTTTTGTACAAGGGATGGTTTCATAACTTGATTAATAATTCCTAAACTTTTATTATAACTAGTAATTTTTTCAGGGATATCCTTTTCATCCCAGATAGAGAGATAATATCCAAGATATTTAAATTGATTGGATCTCTCTAAAATATTATTCTGAAGACAGATTTTACTTTGTATGGGGTCCTTCCCATGAAATGCCATAATTTTAGTTTTGTTAATTGATATTTCCATATTAAATTTGGCACCTATTTGCCTTCCTTTGGCCAGCAACCAATCGAAGGGACTATTATTATGCTTTCAAGTCTTATACGAGAATTTCCAGACATGGTTTCCAATTCTAAATATTATCAACTCAGTCCCCTCTACAAGTTCTAGACGTTAGTAAGGGGAATATTAGAACACTCTGTATGTACTTTATGCTGGATAATGATGAAGCCAATGTTAGAGCAAATATAAATACTAGATTTTCTTTAAAAGATACCAACGTCCGGCAGCTCATGGTTTCTTGTGGTTAGAGAATTCAAAAATGTTATTTTAAACATTTATGAACATCGAAACAGAATTCACAATAAACATGATATTATAAGAGTTCGGGCTTGGTCCATAACTGATGTTTTTCTTAGAAGTTTTCCTTCGGCTACGGAGGGCATCCTCAGTGGCGAGATCTTCTAGGTGGTGTTCCCTGGTCGGAAGCTGGGCTTAATGATATTATTCTCCCATCTCATTCTTGGACGGCCTACTGGGCGTTTTCCCTCTGGTTTTCCTACTCCTCTTTCATTCCCCCATTCGTGCCACATGTCCTGCCCATAGCAGTCTACGAGATATAAATCTTCTTATCACAGGTGATGTTAAATGCACTAAATTAATAGCATTATTGCTATTGCTATGTTTGTTGCAGTCGGTCGCTGTGGAATAGTGGTTATGCTCCTTGCCTCTGGTTCCGAAGGTCGCGGGTTTAAACCTGGCCGCGGTCGATAGATTTTTAGGACGGAAAAATCCAAAGAGCAAGTCCTCTGGGAGAGGCTTTAAGCCGTGAGTCCCCTAGTCTGAAGATTTTCAGGCTCGTAAAGGATCCTTAAGTCTGAATAAAGAGGCCTTTGAGCAAAATTTACCGATATCAACGTTTTAGTAGTGCCATAGTTGCCTGTCATCTCATTGGGTCCGTGTGTTGACCGCATGCCATCAATGACATCTACGAGCAAATAAGGTGACTGAAAATTAACTTCGTCTAGTAACCCCTAACATAGGAGAGGCTATGGGTCAACAATGGACTACACTATTATAGATAGATGCAGATATGTTTGTTGCATACAAGGTGATAATTTCAAAATTGTAATTTTGCGAAAAATGGGATTGAAAAAGTAGATCTTATTTTTCAAATATGCTCGGCATTATAGGCCTAACTCATTTTGGCCAATCTTGGACTCGATACACTTTACACAAAAAAAAAATTTCCGGATCATGGACATATCTAAGTGTGAAGTTCGGAATTTTATTCTAAAGATATCTTATTTTTCGGGAAGTTATTAAAGAATGGAATGAATAGGGTTTTATTCCCCCGACTGCTGTAGCTTTTCTTGAACAAGAGATGAACAGTGGTAAATCGATAGTTATGAACTTAGAGAGGATCTTATTGCTCGGAGGATCTCTTCGTAGTCAGTAGATCTAAAGAGGGGCGGGGTCTCAGCTGAAGGAACATTATGTTCCTCATTAAACTTTCATAATTGATGTATTGTTTACTTCCCAAGGAACATTAAGTAAATTAGGTGAATTAATCGTTGAAGTACTTTATAACAAGATTGATAAACTTTTTTTCTGCCTTACCTTATAATTTTGTTTCATTTCCTGCTTAATCAGGTGCCTCTGTAAACGATGTCACATCCTTTAACAATTATTACATTTAGAAATTCTGTCACCATAAATTGTAATAATATCAATTGTTGCAGTATGCGAATAATTCTTCTTCTTATTTGGTGTTACAGCCCGATTGGGACTTAACCTCCTCTGTGGCCTTCTTCCATCCTTCTCTATCCATCACCAACTCCCTCCAATTCTTTATTCCAAATCCTTTCACATCTGCTTGTACGTAATTCCACCATCTTGTTCTTGGTCTTCCTCTTAATCTGGTTCCGTCTGTATTGTTGTTGAAGACAATCTACACTTTCCTTGTGGTTTCCATTCTTGTGATATGTCCTAACCATCTCAATCTTTGACATCTTATACATGTCTCCAAATCTAATTCCTTATACAATTCATACCCATTAAGATCTCGTAGTAGCGTTGCTGCCTTGTCACGCAGCGGGTCGGGTTCGGTTCACGGTCGGGACGGGCTCCTGGGTGAGGCCTTTTCGGGGTTTTTCCTCATCTGTAAGAGAAATGTCAGGAAGCTTAGGGCCCAACGGTCACCGAAAATCATCCGACCATCATCATCACCCTTATCATTATCATCATCCTTATCGTTATCATCATCCTTATCATTATCATCATCATCATCATCCTTCCCGGTGTGGAAAGCAACGGGAAGCTACCACAAATATAATTCCCTAGTAAATCTGCAAAGCATAGCATGAAAATGCTATGATTGCAGTGAAATGCCTGCCTCGGGCAGAATTACTATGGATGGATACAATTAATATATTTCATCGTTGTATCTGGCTCTCCACCCATCCTCTGTTTCAATTGCTCCGAAAAAACTGCTACTTGTTTCATCACATCATCAACAACAAGGATTAAGCTCAATGGCCTAGGAATTTCCGTTTATTAGATGTAGATAATCAGGCTGCCCTTCCTATAAACACATTCATCCGGATCATTATAGGTCGAATTGGTCCTTCCATCTCTTCAATGGTCTTCCCAACATTCTTCTCCCTTTTGGTTCATAATTATACATTCTTCTTGATATGCACCGTTCATTCATTCGCAATACGTGCTGAAGATAAGCATTTTGGTAATATTTCATTCTTTGACAGAGATTAAATATATTAAGTTCTGTTCTTATATCTTCGTTTTTCTTTTTATAGGTCCTTCGGTATCCTACTATTGCTCTCAACATCTTCATTTCAGCAGCCTCTATTTGTTTACTATCTCCCTTTGTTAATGTCCAGGTTTCACATCCATAGATAAGAGATGGAACTGTCAATACTTTGTAAAACTTCAAAATACCTTGTTTTTAAATCTGTCTTATACTAAAAATCTGATCTGTTGTAGACCTGTTTCTTCTAAATGCACATTCTGCTCAAAACAATTAGAGGAACACTATGAAATATGCAAATATTTTTTCATTGGATAAAGGTACAAACATGAAATTAATCAAGTACATTATTTGTGGTTATTTATTTATTTATTTATTGCTCATGTCAGTAAAAACAAATGAATAACGCTGACAATTAACTTTTCAAATAATTCCGCTATATAAGCAATTGAATCTTGTGCCTATTTTTCAAAGTTAAACACTCGTTATATAGAGTTAGTATCGTGTATGGCCTCCACGACATTCGATGACACGTTGGCACCTTCGTGGCATGCTCCCAATAAGATTCTGGATTTCCTCTTGCGGGATATTCTCCCATTCCTCCTTCAGAGCATCTCCAAGTTGCTGCAGAGTTTGTGGAGCTTGATGTCGGTTCCTGACCTTCCTGTCTAGAAGATCCCACAAGTGTTCAATAGGGTTGAGGTCTGGGCTGACCGCTGGTCACTCCATTACCTCAATTTCATTCCTCCTCAGGAAATCCCTGGTGAGAGCCGCAGGATGTGCCCTGGCATTATCCTGCATAAACAGAAATCCAGGGCCTACTCCAATGGCAGCAGGTACTACATGCTCTTCCAGAACGTGCTCGATATACCGGACAGCATTCAGTCGCTGGGGAACAAGTACAAGGTCCGTACGATTGTTGTACATAACTCCGGCCCGCACCATTATGGAACCTCCTCCGAATCTATCAATTTCCCGTACAGCCTCTGCAGAAAATCTTTCTCCTGGCCGTCCCCACACCCTCAATCGACCATCACAACGTGTAAGACGATACCTGGATTCGTCTGAGAAGAGCACAGACTCCCACTGGTTCAGGTTCCGATCACCATGGTTTTAAGCATACGTACGTCTTGCTGCCTTATGCCCATTTGTTAAGCGTGGTTTTTTAACGGGCCTTTTTGGACGAATGTTCGCTTTCCTTAATCTGTTCCTTATGGTTTGGTCTGAAACCCGGATTCCGGAAGCCATATGAAGGTCATTCTGCGGGTCTTTTGCAGTTTTTGTACGCTGTCGAAGAGCAGAAAGAACAACGTATCTGTCATCCTGAGGGCTTGTTTTAAATTACACGGCCCTGGCCACGTCTTCTACAATACTGACCTGTCTCTCTGTGCCTGTTGCGTAACCTGGACACCACGGAAGGAGAAACCCCAAGCTCTCTAGCCACTTGTCGAAGAGATTGACCTTGTCGTAAAAGATGTAGAGCATGATACACTTCAAACTCATTTAAATGCCTCATTTTGTCAGAGACTTCAATAAACAAGGCAATAATCAACATTCGTCACTATAGCAACATCAGGAAGCTTACCAATTAGAAGTGGCCAGTGCCTTCCAAAATAAAAAAAATCTCTATATTTGTTATTTGAGGTAATTTATCTGTATTTAGGCCATGGATCTTTAAAATTTGTATCCAGTGACAAAATTAATAATTCAATTTACATATTGTCCAACTTTCAGCATCACAGCTTTAAATAACAATTACTTATTCAATTTATTACAAGTGTTCCTCTAATTGTTTTGAGCAGTGTAGTTTCTTTTCTAGTCTTATTCAATAAAGTGCGTTTAATTGTGCCACATCGATAATTGAATCGTTGTATTTTAGTGTGTTTATCTAAACGTCTGTCATTGCCTAAATGACATCCCAAATAATTAAAATTCTGAACTTGGTCTATAATTACATTGTTTAGTTGCTAGTTGTTTGCATATATTTTTATTTAAGACCCATGTTTCGGTACCATATGTTATAATGGGTCTTATTAAAGTTTTATAAATCTTCATTTTGATTTCTCCAGATATTATTTTGTTTTTAATAATTGTTACGAGTGAATATGTGAATAATTACCTCAGATAAAATATATATATATATATATATATATATATATATATATATATATATATATGTTGATTTTCCCAAAGAAATGTGCATTATCTTTAAAATAAAGTGAGAAGTTGAGCTCAAAGTAACCTAAAATCACCATATTTGCAATAGTCATTGCTCAGAGAGTTTATTGAACTTATTAACAATATCCCGCTAACAAACAAGCGAATGCTGCACTAATTTGGCGTACTAACTCCCCCATTTTCTCACTCCAACTTTCCCAGTAATGCAGGTGGATTTCTGGGACTGAATCCCCTTACATGTGAGTAAACATATTGGCAATGGCTCTAGCGGGAACATGTGTTATCACATTGGCCAACACGACACTAAAAGTAACTTGTTCTCCGATTGAATATTCACAGGTTGCACGGTGGCATAGAATAGCCTTAAGTAAAGATTACTAAATGAAGACTGTAAACAATGTAACATTCCATTTTAACTCAGTATAACCTCTCACTTTATATGTACTTCTACGTGCCACATGCCACCCGGGCCTTACAGTGGCACGACCTATCGGAATTTTAAACTGTGGATCACAATCATACTTTATTGACCACACATGGACATGGAGGGTCTCCGTGAATGAGTGTTGCCATTATTTATCGAATGTCCTAGTATAAACTTTTACTAATATACAGGGAAGTCCTATTCAAACCTCCCACATTTTAATTAATCATAACTAACAAAGTATGCGGAATTATGAAATGAGGCCGGTATTAAACGAAACAGAAACTCAAAGAATTTCCATTGCCACACATTGTCACACACTAACACCTCTATACGCGCACTATTAGTAGCACGAACAACATCAAATCTATTGACTTAGGCTTTCACGGCCGGAGTTCTTCAAGATCATCATAATATCAAGTCTGTATTCGATTACGTGCCATGATCTGTCCAACATGTGCATTGGTACTGTTGCAATTGTGTCAAGGATACGGGTTCGTAAATCATAAAGAGTCGCAATCATGCGGTCTTTTACATACCCCCAGAGCAAGAAGTCGAATGGAGTGATGTCTGGCGAACGTATTGGGCAGTAAATTGGTCCGCCGCGTCCAATCCACCTATCTGGTAATGATTCTTTGAGTGAATTCCGAACATCCAGGCTCCATTGTGGTGGGGCTCCATCTTTGCTGAAAGATGACTGGGGGTTGAAGTTCAGCTAATTGGGGGTACAAGAACTGTTCCAACATGTCTTGGTATACCGGGACAGTTACTGACTTCGTCTCTGCATACCAGAAATCAGTTTGTGCTCGTTGCTGACCAGTCGCCATTTTGTTTCATGTCATTATTGTCCAACATGCGACAGATGAATTAATTGCAACAATGAAAACAAAACAAAAATTCAGTTTCTCTTTCTTTTAATACCAACCTCGTTTCATAATTCCCATACTTTGAGAGTTATGATTAATTAAAATGTGGGAGGTTTGAACGGGACACGGTGTATAATTCTGCCTGTTATAAAACTACATGACATCAGTGTAAAGTATGAAATATGTAAAATAAATGCAAAATATTGCCGCAAGTTTAATGAACCGAGCATTGCTTTGTTTATTTCTTCAGTTCAATAACTTGGTCTTGTGTAGGAAGTAGCGTGACTTGAGAACAGCTGAGTGCAACTTGCACGCAATAAGATTTCTTATCTGATTCACTTTAGTTCGATTCTCTCCTGCCTCTTAACCGAAAAACAAGGTATATGACACATATAACTACCTTATGACGTTGTATTAGAGTTTGAATTAATTTTCTGCAGCGATCAATTGCATTAATGTACTCATTTAGCAGGTTTCACAATGTTTCAGAACATCTTCCTGCCCTAAATTAATCTACTATCATTCTCCTCCTCATCTCTCTGTCATTCCAATCTCCATCTTCTAATCCTTTTTACATCAAGCTGCTCAAAATAGGATCAGTTCCCGTTATTTTTGGTCGTCCCCTTCTTCTCCTACCTAGTGGTACCCATTCTAGTATTTTTCTTGGTAGTCATTATTTTTACATTACTATATAATTATAAGAGTGTATAGCCTATACACTAGATGTCGCCCAACGGTCGAAATTCGACCACAATTCATTAATTTTTTAAGTTTGTCACAAATACCTCATTATGCGTTCATTTTCGATTTATTTTAAAAATGCGAACGATGGGAAATATGTGTTATATCTTTGGCTAAGCCATATTTAAAAAACAATAACGCGTCATTTGACATTTGTATACTATTCACACTATTTAAATTTACATTTGACCTATTATCATGTTTACGGGAATATTATATACCTTCTTCCTTGTCTCTCACTCCGACTCGTCATAGTTCTATGTTGAGGCATAATGGAAGTAGGTACGAATATGTAAATATAAAGAATATGTAATGAAATCACTGAAACCAAGATTAGACAGGGTTTAATTTAAATTTAAATAATGAAATGTACTCACTTTTTTAAACCACTAATAATAAATACGCGAGAGTAAGTCAATTAACATTGCTACTGCACAAGTTTCTTTTTCAACAATGCGCTTTCAATTTGAACGTAAACGAGTGAGTACACAAATGAATGAGTAATACACGTGAATTCCTTAGAAACAATTAATTTTATTTTATTTATTTGTAACCCATATTATACATAAATTTTATTTTCTGCACTTCTTTTCTTTATGAACTTTAATTATGCCAAATATTACACTCCTCCGTGCTTGCAATTTGCTTAAAATGGGGCACAAATTCTTTTCTTAGCGTATTAATATATATATATATATATATATATATATATATATATATATATATATATATATATTTGTTTATTTTTTATTTATTTAGTAGATTTCACAATGTTTTACATCATCTTCTCGTGCCAAATTAATCTACTGTTATTCTTCTCCACATCTCTCTCTCTCTCTCTCTCTCTCTCTCTCTCTCTCTCTCTCTCTCTCATTCCAATCTCCATTATCCAATCTTTTCTTCCCTCATGCTGCTCAAAACACCATCAATTCATGTCATTATTGGCCGTCCTCTTATTCTTCTTCTTCTTCTTCTTCTTCTTCTTCTTCTTCTTCTTCTTCTACCAAGTAACACCCATTCTTATATTCTCGCAGGAAATCTGTCTTCTGTCATTCTTTGGACATGACCATCCTTTTTCTAATTTTTTTTAGGAAATTCACAATTGAAGTTTGATCATTCATATTTTGTTCAATTATGCTGTTTCTTACTTTATCTCTTCTAGAAATTCCAGCTGAACGCCTCCAAAAATCAATTTCTGCAGAATTTAATTTACCAATTGGTCTAGATTTTAATTCCCATGTTTCATCATCGTATGTCATTGTATTCCTTTATCGTATTAAAACTGCTTATTTTTGTTTCAGAACTTATATGGTCTCATCCCATAAAACACCATTTAATTTTGATAATGTTGATTTGTCCTTATTCATGATTTCATTAATTTCAGCATCGTGACTTCCATATGACCTAATTTTTGTCCCTTAATTTTGTAAAATAGTTTAAGCCATACAATAACTTTCATAACCCCCTATAAAAATTTATATTGAACTAGCTAATACCCGGCGTGCACTGCTGCGCCTAAATAAATGAAAATTAATGTGCTTTTATGTTTAGTTGAATAAGTAAAAGGAAAAATAATTATAAATTTATATTTTTAGATACCCCGTGCTGATTACCCGGCGTTGCCGGGGAATTTACTTATCCCGATCTTCTTGATATAAATGAGGTGAAATACGAAAATTAATCTGTTTTATGTTTAGTTAAATAAGTGAGAGGAAAAATTTATATCGTAATTATTTTTAGATACCCCGTACTGTTACCCGGCGTTATCAGGGAATCTACTCATCCCGATCTTCTTGGCATAAATGAGCTGAAAGACGAAATTTGATGTACTTCTTATGATTACTTACTTACTTACTTACTTACTCACTGGCACTATCGAACCCGTAGGTTCATGGCCGTGCGGACATAAGCTCTCCATACATCCCTATCCTGAGAGAATGCTTTCCAATCATTCCCTGTATAATCTACTTCCCTCAAATCATAGTTAATGTTGTTCTCCCATCTCATTCTTGGTCTACCAACTGGGCGTTTTCCTTCTGGCTTTCCTACAAGAAGTTTCCATGCACGTCTTTCATTCCCCATACGCGCAACATGTCCTGCCCATCGCAGACCACGAGACTTAACTGTTCTTATTATATCTGGCTTCCTATAAAGAGCATGTACTTTATTGTTATGTAGCCTTCTCCATCCACCTGTCTGTTCATCTCTCTTTGGTCCAAAAATTTTCCTAAGAACTTTATTCTCAAATACTCGTAATGTCCTTAACCTCCCTTAAAGTAAGAGTCCATGTTTCGCACCCATATAATATAACTGGTAGAATAATAGTTTTATATATTTTTAGCTTAACGTTTTTTTGAAAGGAGTTGGGACATCAAAAGTCTCTGCAATGCATAATAGCATGCATTTCCAGAATTGAGCCTATGTTTAATTTCTTTGTGCATCTCATTCCTATTTGTGATTATTGTTCCTAGGTATTTGAATTCACCCACTTCCTCAAAATTTCCCTCATTTATCATTAGCTGTCCATTTCCATTATATACTGAATTTCTACGTGTGACCATATATTTAGTTTTACTGATATTTACTTCCAGTCCTAATTTCTTAGTGTTACTCAATAGTGTGTGCGTGTTGACCTTTAGTATCTCCTCGCTATCGGCCAGTAGTACTACATCATCAGCATAAACTAACAGCTTATTAATACCATTCAGTTGTAAGCCTTCCTCATTCTCTAAAGATTTAATGGCATGCTCTAGTACAAAATTAAATAGTAGAGGAGATAGTGCATCTCCTTGCTTCAACCCATTCTGGATTTCAAAAGTGTCTGAAAACTGTTTGCCTACACGCATCCTACTCTTTGAGCCATTTAGACACATTCGTATAAGTCTAACTAACTTTTTAGGAATTCTGAACTCCAGCAGGATACTATATAACTTCTCCCTCTTAATTGAATCATATGCTTTTTTGAAGTCTACATATAGTTGATGTACAGTAGCATTATATTCCCATTTCTTTTCTAAAATCTGTCTTATACTAAAAATCTGATCTGTTGTAGACCTGTTTCTTCTAAATGCACATTGATGATCTCCTAGAATGTCATCAATATAGGGAGTAAGTCTGCTTACTAATATATTTGTTAGAATTTTGTACGAAGTTGAAAGTAATGAGATGCCCCTGTAGTTGTTGCAATCAGTTTTATCTCCTTTCTTATAAATTGGTACGATAATTGATTCCTTCCATTCATCTGGAAGAGCTTCTTTTTCCCAAATCATACTAAGCAACCAGCATATTTTGTCCATCAATTTTTCTCCCCCTGATTTTATCAGTTCTGCTGGGATCTCATCTGAACCTGATGCTTTATACATCTTCAATTTTTCAATCGCCATTTCAACCTCTAATGCACTTGGCTCTGCGACTAGCATTTCTGCTGTCTGTAAATTATCCTCCTCAATGTCCTGTTCTGTATGTACATTTAATAGCTGATTCAAGTAACTTTTCCATCTATTTAATATACTCCTAGAATCTGCAATCATATCCCCATTTTCATTCCGAATTATGTTTGTTCTAGCCTGAAACCCTTTCTTCTCTATACTAATTCCCTGATATAATTCTCTAATGTTCCTATTTTTTGCATTCATTTCAAGATCATTAATCTTCTCTCTCAAATATTCCCTCTTATTACTCTTGAGTAACTTGGTGGTTTCCCGTCTAACACTACCCAATTGCTCTAAATTTACCTCATTTGGCTCGTGTAACCATTTCATTTTTGCTAGCTTCCTTTTCTTTACAATGTCGGCACATTCCTCATCAAACCATTTCTTGTTTTGCCTCTTTTTTAAACAACCAATGCTATCTGATGCTGACAAGTTAATAGTATCTCTTATAGCCTCCCATTCTTTATTTATATCAGTTTCTTCTTCGTTTGCCACATTGTCATCTGAAGATTCCAGTACTTCAAATCTGTTAGCAATTTTGATTTGGTATTCTTGCCGCATTTCATCATTTTTCAAGTTTTTTAATTCATATTTTACAGAATCATCTTTCGCGTTTGTTCCTCTCATAAGCGATAGCCGTTGTCTGATTTTCACTCTGACCATATGATGATCCGAATTACAGTCTGTCCCTCTAACTGATCTAACATCAATGATGCTACTGTGCCAGCGTTTATCCACTAATACATGATCTATCTGGTTCCGAGTTTCTCCATCTGGGGACGTCCAGGTGTATTTATGAATATCCTTATGCTGAAATGTTGTGCTCTTAAGAATGAGATTCTTTGATGTGACAAATGTGACTAATCTAACCCCGTTGTCGTTAGTATCTTCATGAAGACTGAATTTGCCTATTGTTGGTTTGAATATATCTTCCCGCCCCACTTTTGCATTAAAATCTCCTAAGACAATTTTCATATGATATCGTGAAAGGCTATCAAATAAGCATTCTAATTCTTCATAGAACTCATCCTTGATCTTGTCATCTTTATCTTCTGTGGGGGCATGTACATTTACAATTATAAAATCATGTCGTTTACCCTTTAGAATTATGCATGATATCCTATCACTAACAATGTCTCGGATAGCGGATATGATTAGTTGAATAATTAAAATGAAAAATAATTATAAATGTATATCGTAATTATTTTTAAGATTCCCCGTACTGATTACCCGGTGTTGTCCGGAAATCTACTTATCTCGATCTTCTCGGCATAAATGAGCTAAAAGACAAAATCCGTTATTGTGAGTTATCCCTAAAAGAATACCCGCCATGTGCTGCTATGCTTGCACAGGAACCTACGCACTTGTCTCGATCTTCTTGGCATCAGTGAAAGAGAAAAATGATTATTGTGAGTTATCCGTAAGAGATAAACATATGCTGTCGCGGACATTTTTATAGAGCTTCTTGAGATATTCAATTCTGCGTTCATTAATTTTGTGTATTTGTTATGGTTTAGTCAACGTAAGCCATTTAAGCGTCCAAAGAGCTACTTTTATCACGTTTTCCACTACAAAGGGTGATTTTCAAAGGTGTAGGAGTTGAGTATCACAACTATCATATAGTCTATGTTCATCTAGGGAATCTCCTGAACATTTTCAAAAAGCCCCCATCACAATCGAATCAACGGTATGACCGCGCATGAAGTACAAACAAACAAACATTTTTATATATTGGATATTGTTTGGTATAGATGTGCTAATTCTTTTTTATATATAACTTATAAAAACCTAACTAAGTTACTGTCACTATCGAACCATAGGTTCACGGTCCTCTGGTTTTCTTACAAGAAGTTCCGATGCCTCTCTTTGAATCCCCATTCGTGCGACATGTCCTGCCAATTGCAGTATACCAGACATATTTCTTTTTATTATATCTGGCTTCCTATAAATACCACGTAGCTCAGTGTTAAGTAGTCTTCTTCATTAGCCTGTTTGTTCATCTCTCTTTGGTATAAATATTTCCTAAGAACTTTATTCTCAAATACTCGTAATATGTTTTCCTCCCTTAAAGTAAGAGTCCATGTTTCGCATCAATATAATTTAACTGGGAGAATAACAGTTTTATATATTTTCAGTTTAACGTTTTTTGAGAGAAGTTGGGATGACAAGATAAAATAGTATTTCCATAAATTAAAATAGATTAAATTGTGAGACATTTGTAAGTTATTGGTGTAAAATTACAATTCATTATTCCTGGGATATGTTGTAATGTACGTCCCGGTTTCCTTTAACGATTACAATTGATTCAATTCCACGAACATATTGCAATCTGTAATCAATAATGTTCCAGCTTGAATGAGGAAATAAAGAGAGAATCCCCGTAGAAAGAAGCGACTGTTCGTCCAATACAGAGGTATTACTGTGAACAGCTTACCAACTTCAAAGAGAAAAGTTAATACGATCAATGTGGTGCAATTATTTCTTATAATGCACTATATGTGATCCTCTCTTTGTTACTTTTCGTTAGAGTATAACTTTGTTCTCATATAGGTTGATTAGAAATTGATATCTAAATTATATAACTTTATAGAGGCCTACATTAGCAAGAAACTGTAATATTTTATAGAGGCCAACATTTAGAAGAAATTAAAAGTTTTATAGAGGTGTCACATTTAGAAGAAATTGAAATATTTTATAGAGACCTACATTTTGAAGAAAGTGAAATATTTTATAAAACTAACTAAAATATAGACTAACTACTTCAGAGAACTAGCTATTGAACGACGTGCGATGCTACGCCTAAACAGACTAAATAACGGTATGTGTTTTCAGTTATGATTATAAATGTATATGTAATTTAAACCAAAAATATATAAAACAGTTATTCTACCAGTTATATTGCATGGATGCGAAACATGGACTCTTACTTTAAGAGAGGAAAGAAGATTTCGAGAATTTGAGAATAAAGTTCATAGGACAATTTTTGGGCCAAAAAGAGATAAACAGACAGGTGAATGGAGAAAACTTCACAATAGTGAGCTACATGATATGTATAGGAAGTCAGATATAATAAGAACAGTTAAGTCTCGTAGGGTGCGATGGGCAGGGTATGTGGCTCGAATGGGGGATGAAAGAGGTTCATGGAAGCTACTGGTAGGAAAACCAGAGGGAAAACGCCCAGTTGATAGACCAAGAATGAGGTGGGAGAATAACATTATCCATGATTTGAGGGAAATATATTATACAGGGAGAGTGGAAAACATTAGCTCAGGATAGGAATATATGGAGATCTTATGTCCTCGCGGCCATGATCTCCGGGTTCGATAATGCTGATGAATTAGTTGCTTAACAAGTTTTAAATATATTTTCTTTATCGAAATGTTATTCTCGATCCCCGGTCTGGACACGTTTCCTGGATGACTTTTTTTTCGGGGTTTTTCCTCACCTGTAAGACAAATTCCCAAACGGTCCCCGAACATCATCATTATGTGGCCATCAGTTTAGGATTAAGGCCTCTCCTGGAAAATCAATATCATTATCATCACCTTTATATAGCATCGGGGCAGCGTAACTCCGCCTTCCAGGCGCCCCAACCTCAGAAGTGGGTTACAATAACGCCATGCCAGGAGCTAGTACCAGAATTTCGAAATGACAATGTGGTGGCATTGAATTAAAAAATATGCATTTACTTATTTATTTAACCTGGAGGAGTTCAGGCTATGTGACCTTCTCTTCCACTCAGGAGGATAAACTCGGCTGCTAGGCAGAGCTGATAATCCGGTTGGCACATAAATAACAACGCTTATTTAATCCATTAAAATTGTAATTATATACAAGGGCATTAGATAAAAATGGCAACACTTGTAAATCAGCGATCCTAGTGGTGATCAATGTAATCTTGTAGTATGTTGTTGAGAAGTCTTTGTTGTATAAATCTGTAAAATCGAAAATCTCGAAATCGCAATATTTTGTGAGTGCATTCACTGTTTTCCACATGTAGTAAGTAATACAGCCCTAAAAAAGGTGTTCATGAGAATTTGTTTAGAAGGTGGAATTGGGACGTACTCGAACATCCACCAAATTCACCAGACAGGAGCCCTTGTGACCATAACTTATTCTCAAAGATCAGAGAACCTCTACGAGGTATTCGATTTCAATCAGGAGCTGATATCCAGGAAGCTGTAGATCAATCAGATGAAAGAGATAACCATAAATGCTGCTGCTGATGGAGTGCGCCATCTTCCAAGGATTTGGCAACGTTATGTTGACTTGGCAAGAGACTATAATGAAATTCGTAATGTTAAAAGTAACCTAAATGTATATTTATATTTTTTTATGTTACAACAGTGTTACCGTAACTTATCGAATATCCTAGTATTTTAAGATTCTCCTATATAACTTATATAGACACGTGCTAGATAATATATGTGTTTATTATTTTCATTTCCTTTATTTCTAGTGTTAGAGAGCGAATACATTTTCTTAGACGTTTGAAGGTAAAACCACTATTCGACCCAATAAAAATCCAGTCATACATCTGGTTTGTTTACATTACATCTGACATAATTAATGTATAATGTTACTGTATTATTATGTAATTGTAATATTATTGTGTTTTCTTCTTGTTTTACTTTATATTACTGTATTACCAAACATTACTTTATTGTACCGGACTGTCATCAGCATGTACTGCGTGCTGCCCGTGCGACCCATATTTGTAGTAGAAGTAATAGGACTTTATTAGACTAAAAGTACATACATACATAAGGACTTTATTAAACTAAAAGTAAGACACATACAATGTTATTTACAAATATGGATCGCACGGGCAGTAAGCCGCACGTGCTGTTGACAGTCCGTCACAATAAGTTGATGTTTAAAAAGAAAAAAAAAAAAGAAAACACAATAATATTACAATTAGATATCAGTACAATTACATTATACATTAATTTAGTTACGTAGAATTATTAAGGGACTAAAGTAAGATATATATACAATGTTCTTTACAAATATGGGTCGCATGGGCAATACGCCATACGTGCTGTTGACAGTCCGTTACAATAAAGTAATATTGGTAACAGTATAAAGAAAAACAAAAAAGAAAACAATAATATTAAAATTACATAAAGAAACCACAATAATATTACAATTACATAATTATACAATAACATTATACATTAATTAAGCTATGTAAAATTATTAAGAATTAATGGTATTGCATTTTGATAAGATGTATTTATTCATGAATGAGTGTTGTTCTTATTTTCCGCGTTTTTTTCAGAAATTTACCCAAGTTTATCCAATTTTCTGCATTAACTCGTAGCATGCCATTCTTTCACGATTTGGCCATATTTGTAAATAATATTGTATATATCTTACTTTTAGTCTAATAAAGTCCTACAATACTACATTACATTTGGAACTTAGATCGGAAGAGTATACAAAGAGAGTTGAAAGCTGAAATGTAGGAAATATTACTAAAAACGGAAGAGGGTTTTTTTGATAATAGTATTTCTATCAGTGTTCATAGAAACTTCATTTTAATATAATATAGATAAGAGAACATTAAGGGATTTCTCCTGAAATATCCCAAACATTGAATCCAAATTTCTAATACTCAGATACCAGTCCTATTAGAGCGTATATTTGTAACATTGTAGAAATACCACTTCAACCCAGTTTGAGAATGTTAACATGTAATGTTTGATGTAGATTTCAATTGCAATTTATGGCTTGTGTGAAATACACCTTTAGGAATTAACACGGTGAATAAATACCATTCCACGATATGTAAATAGTCATCAAATGATGTTTGCCATCAAACTATTTTAGCTTACACAGGAGAGCTCACGAAATACGTACAGTTATTTTGTTTCCTCTATTTATTACTATTGTCTATCCAGCCTAATAAACACACGTTGACATTTAACTTCAGAATGTATTACTCCGAGCATCACGTGTAATTTAGAAATTCAGTTGATAAATTTGTTTGCTGAAATTCTCTCAATAACGATTGACATGAATCTGTATCAGACTTCCTTCAGCTGTTTGTTACAAGCCTATATTAATGCACAACAATCGTTTTAATTTTTATTGTTGCAAGTTGTTTTAACACACACGAAAGTATATAAAAAACGAATTAAATTATAGTTGTTAATATTAAACAAATTAAGTCCACCGCTGTGGTCTCGAGGTAGCGTGCTGCCTTGTCACGCAGCGGTCACGGGTTCGATCCCCGGTCGGGACAGTTTTTCTGGGTGAGGTTTTTATCGGGGCTTTTCCTCACCTGTAAGACAAATGTCAGGAAAACTTTAAGGCCCAAACGGTCCCCGAAATCATATGGCCATCGCAATCATCATCATTCATATTCATCTTAGATTAAGTTTAGGATTAGGGACTTTCTTGGCGCACCACTATCATCATCATCACCCATCATATCATCGGGGCAACGTAACCCCGCCTTCCAGGCGCCCCAGCCTCAGAAGTGGGTTACAAGAACGCCATGCCAGGAGAGAAACCAGGAATGTCGAAAGACAACCTGGGGCATTTAAAAAAAAAACAAATTAATTCAAATCAGTAATTTAAATTAAAATAACTTAAATACGAAAATCAAATAAAACTACGTTTTATTTTTATTTAATTAATAAAATAACTTTACTTAAAATAAAACCTATGCATCTAATAACGAACTGCAACTTCACAAAATCGTCCAACACTCCTAAAACAGGTTTAGCCTTTTTCTCTTCTTGTTGGGCGTTTTTATATTACCAGTTTATTTTAATCCCCTACGAATATGTACAACACTTCTCTGACACACCTGTAAATTCTGCAGTTATTTTAACCATATAGTTCACTACAGTGCCCGGATTATGTTCCATAAACTTACAATAGTATATTACGATGCAAGGTTGGGGAGTGGTATTTACAGAATCGAGGAAAATGTTTAAAAACCGAGCGATAGCGAGGTTTTTAATTTCCGAGATTCTGTAAAACACTTCACAAACGTGCGTTGTGCATTATTTTTTGCGCGATGGTGTTTTCAAAATAATAAATAGTAGTAAAATAATAACATCTTTGTTGGAAATATGTACGTTCATTATAAACAATTGAGTAATGTTAACAGTGTGGACAAGTTTATTAGTTGAAAGTACACGAGGCAATGATACCATTATGATTGATAAAATGGCCGCAAGTACGTATTTATTGTTTTATATTGTATTTCAAATAAAGTTCAGTTCATTTAAAATGCAGTGATTTGTTTCGTAGAATGTATATTAACACTACCTTTTGGATATGTGTTGTATATACATTGTATGTAGTATACATAGAGGGCAGTGGTTTTACTTCCCGCACGTGGGTGTAAATGTAATATTACAGTATAGTTATTTAGGTTGGCAATCCCGAAATGTGGGAAGTTGAATTTTCAATCATGGTCGTCATTGCTGTAAGTACGACAAAACGCACTACCGCGCAAAAAATATATTTAACACCATCTGTTTTTCACCACTCTTCAACAGTTTCCCTTTAGGGTACTTTTATAATTTTGATCCCACAGTTTATCACCAAGTTAAGTTACCATAAACTGTACGACAGTCGCCATATTTTAACTGGCATTGAACGTCCTCTCAAGAATCGACCAGTAAAAAAAAACTAATTTTTAGTTATTCTCCGACCTTCGAAAAAACATGTACGTATATACTGTATTCTGAACATCTATAAATAATGTATCTTCAAATACGTAATTATATTAATCGAATACGTGAACTATTTTTTTCGCTTCCGCTGAACTGTGCTTTGGCCATGAACGAATCGTAGTAACAGCAGCAGTCATGTGTTTCGGGGATTTCCCGTCCATTTGTTTTCCTCAAGTGTGTTTCTTAGGCTAGACAGACTATAGCTAATACCCGGCGTACGCTTCTACGCCTAAATAAATGAAATGTGTTTTTATATTTAGTTGAATAAGTAAAAAGAAAAATAATTATAAATTTATTTCGTAATTATTTACGAACTGATTACCCGGCGTTGCCCGATAATCTACTTATCCCGATATTCATGGCATAAATGAGCTGAAAGACAAAAATGTTTATTGACAGTTATCCGTAAAAGAATACCTGCTGTGCGCTGCTACCCTTGCCCGGGAATCTAGTCATCCCGATCTTCTTAGCATCAATGAGCTGAAAGATAAAAATGGTTATTGTGAGTTATTCGTAAAAGATAGACATGTGCTGTTGCGGACTTTTTAGTTTTAAGTTATGGCACTGGTGGATACATGTCTTCTTCATCTATGCAAGTGTTAGGCCAAATGGCCTGTTATGATCTCAAAAAGAGAAATTTTCCTTCCATCGCTTTTTGGGATGTTCCATAGTTTATGTGGTAATCATAACAAACATTAAAAATATATATTAACTAAATAAAGTAACCCCTATTAGTATTAAGTATGGGTAAATATCCGGCTTTATTATACGGGGGAATGATTGGAAAGCATTAGCTGAGGGTAATAATGTATTGAAAGTTTTTATCCTTACGGTCATGAACCCACGTGTTCAACAGTGCTAGTGAGTTAGAGTTTGTTATAAAATTGTATTAAAATGTTAAAATAAATGCAAACCGTTTATAGATCACACTCAAAAGTTAGAATTACTGGAATCTAGCTTACTTATTTTCTCTTGAATGGAACAAAGTATTCGATTAGAGTTATAACTTTTTAGACTTTTGTGAAATAAAATATTTCCTGTGCAATGGATGAATGACGTTTTACTTAAAACCATTGAAAAAGGCCTTCATTTCACTGAATTTCAAGAAAAGGTCACCCCCAAATATATTTATATATCTATCTATCTATCTTCGGGTTTTTACAGCTGCTGCCGTCTTCCCGTGCCAAACCTCCAAAGCCTACGGTATACGTATTTAGCCTATATATCAAAATTTAATATTGATTTGGGGGTGACCTTTTCTTGAAGTTCAATGAAATGAAGGCAATTTTCAATGGTTTTAAGTAAAAGATCACCCATTCATTGCACAGGAAATATTTTATTTCACAACAGTCCAAAACGTTATAACCCTAATATCGATATTCCAGTTAGCAGGCACAGTTTCTGCGTTACATTTTTCAATTAACTCGTAATTAATCTACATCCACTTTTTGTCTCTACATTTAATTAATTCAGCAGTAATTGAACCACACCGCCGGGTACCCAGATAAAGATTTTTTTTCGGGTAATATGAAAATGTTATTCGTTTTCCGTTGGTAATGTATGAACTGCGAAACATGGACTCTTACTTTAAGGGAGGAGTAATATTATGCATTGCAGAGACTCTTGATGCCCCAACTCCTTTCAAAAAACGTTAAACTGAAAATATATAAAACTATTATTCAGCCAGTTATATTATATGGGTACGAAACATGGACTCTTACTTTAAGGGAGGAAAGGAGATTACAAGTATTTGAGAATAAAGTACTTAGGAAAATTTTTGGACCAAAGAGAGATGAACAGACAGGTGAATGGAGAAGACTTACACAACAATGAACTACATGGTTTTTAAAGGAAGCCAGATATAATGAGAACAGTTAAGTCTCGTAGACTGCGATGGGCGGGACATGTTGCACGTATGGGGAATAAAAGACTTGCATGGAAGCTTCTTGTAGGAAAGCCAGAGGGAAAACGCCCAGTGGTAGACAAAGAATGAGGTAGGAGAATAACATTAACTATGATTTGAGGGAAGTAGATTATACAGGGAATGATTGGAAATCATTAGCTCAGGATAGGGATGTATGGAGAGCTTATGCCCGCGCGGCCATGAACCTATGGGTTCGATAGTGCCAGTGAGTGAGTAAGTAAGTATTACAAGTATTTAAGAATAAATTCCTTAGGAATTTTTTTGGACCAAAGAGAGATGATCAGACAGGTAAATGGAGAAGACTACTTAACAATAAGCTATATGATCTTAATAGGAAATCAGATAAAATAAGAAAAGTAAGTCTCGTAGACTTCGACATGTGGCACGAAATGAGAATGAAATAGGGACATGGAAGCTTCTTATAGGAAAACTAGAGAGAAAACGCCCAGTACGCAGCCCAGGAAGGAGGTGGAAGAATAATATTAACCATGATTTGAGGGTAGTATATTATACAGGGGATGATTGGAATACATTAGCTCTGGATAGGGATATATGGAGAGTTTATGTCCGTACGGCCATCAGCCTGCGTGTTCAATAGTGTCAGTGAGTTAGTTAGTTCGTCATATCTACTTCATCCAGATATGTTAATGTATATTCAAGTTAGGTAAATGAATTTACAATTTCCAACTAGTCGTAATAATTCATCATCATCATCATGACACATTCAGGAACTAAGGCCATTTGTTGACCTGTTTCGACCTCAAGAGAAACACCAGCCAAAAGTCTTTTGAGTGGACGTCCTGGTCTTCTTCTTCCTGCAGGTTGATAGCATAACTTTTATTTGAGTATCCTGTGATCTTCCATTCGATGAACATGTTGCATCCATCTTGACTTGTAACCAGAAATGTTGTTTTCTAAAGGTTCCATGTGTAATTCTTGTAAGATGTCATTTTCTGTTTGTAATCTAGTAGTGTGTATCCTGCAGTCCTCCGAAGGTATCTCATTTCAGCAGATCTAAGTCTTTGTATATCCTTCTGTTTCAACGTCCATACATCGCTACCATACAAAAGAGTTGGAAGAGCCAGTGTTTTATACACTTTTAGTCTTGAATATTTTTGGACTAACTGAGGCTTGAAGATAGAATTTATTAACCCCAAAATGCTTTAAAAATTTTGATATTTTTGCATTTACATACTTCCCTTCTTCATATGAGATAATTGCATCCTAGATACGATATGTGAAATTATTCACCTGCTCCAAAATGTTATTATCAAGTACAATTTTACGTCTTCGTGTTAAGACTTGCAAGTAAAGTTGAGATTCCTTAGGACGGGTTTCTGGCCCGACGCTAAGTATTCTAGTGGTTGGACTGCTACCTTTCAGTTTCTGGACAGACATTAGGATACCGCATTTACCCAGTACCCGATGGAACGGTTATACCGCCGTGACTCGGTCCTCAGAGCCTCGTTTGTGAAAACAGTTTGTACCACGAGGAGGTGAGGATGAGAATTGGGTAGGAGAGGTTATATACACGTCACTACCCCTTACAAACCACTCGTACTAATTTTATTTTTAAAACAGAGTATTTTCAAGAATCTTGCAGGTTATTAGATTTAATTTTGTAATGAAATCACATCTTTAACAAAATATATTTTAGCAGATATATTTCTAAGCAGTTACAGCATTTTATTTCGATAGAAGAATGGCAGACTTTCAAAGATTTATGTGCTGTTAAAGTTTTCGTGTGCATTCGAGACTATTACTTTTCAGCAATCGGAAATAAATTTCACACGCTATTTAAGAGGAAATGAAAGGAGAAATTCTGTTTTTCCTCTCTTTCTAGCTTAACTCCTACGCGACGTTTTTATGTGGCATAAACAGTTCCCTCTAATTTGTATTTTATACAAAGTACAGCCTTTGAAAGAATTGATAGCACAGAGATAATTTTTAAGTCCCAGAATGAAGCCACTGCGCATGATCAGAGGTCAGCTACATGTTCACAAGTGCACTACAATTTGAGAAACTAAAATCCGTTCTATTTCGTTGTATGTGGTGCACGGGAAAATAATTACCCGTAAATAAGAAGTGCAGTAAATGCTGTAAATAAAACAAAACAAAACAAATCAAAGGAAATAAACAAACTGAATTGAAATAAAGACGATAGAGGCAGAGAGAGAGAGAGAGAAGAGAGAAAGAGAGAGAGAGAAAGAGAGAGAGAGAACGAGAGCAGAGAGAAATATAGAGATATAAATAGAGATATTAGAAAGATAGAGAGAAAAGAGATAGAGATAAGATGAGAGAAAGAAGAGAGAAGA